>JAVHZT010000118.1:0-279740 GCA_035079005.1 Fraxinus americana | reverse complement strand
TGCTCTGATTTCTAAAGAAAGAAGGTTTGATAGAAATAATAATGTATTTGAAAAGTCGAAGAAGACTTCAGAGAATGGAATAATTCAGGTCAAGAAACATTGTTCAAAGGTGGAGCAAGGCCCAGCTTAATGCTCAAAGTCAAACCACTCGTCTCTCTTTATGAATGATGACGAAGTTGCTTGAGTAAGATTTGCAACCTCGTGGCATGTGCTAGTTGCCATGATAGACATGTTACTACTAACGGATTCACATGTTTACATACTGCCATTAACTTGACATTGGTGTGTGAATGTGCAGTGAAATTGACGTTGATGACTGATAAGCTCTTTAAAAAGTCAAGCAAGAGGATTTCATCATAAGTTCCAACAGGTTTCTTTCGACATCATCCGATAAAATTCTTAGAATTTGTTATTAATCGTAAATTATTATATTCATATGGTAAAGTGTGTTAATTCTCGATTTGAAGAATTGAGATTGTCAAAATGTGTAAGAAGCTTATCGATTCTCTTCATTATTGTGATCAAAATCGGCAAGAAGATGATATAGTTTTTACTTGCTTTGGGGCAAGGCGAAGATTATTGGGATTGTTACCGAAGTTGCAATAGCCAATAACGAAATCGATTCGAGGATAATTTGTTCCAAAAATTATGAGTCTAGCATCCTGATTTTTCTTGTGTTCTATATGGATCGTACAAAGAATAGAAATTGATGGATGTGAATTACGATGAATAAAATTGTATGTGATTATAACAATTTTTCATATATTGAAAACTTTGACATTATGTAAATATTTCATTTTATTTCATTTTATTTTCGTAAATATTTAATCTTATTTTTGTATTTTTCTAATTTTCTATTTTTTCTTGAAAATAAAAATTTGTGTCACATCATAATTTCTCTTACTAATTCAATGCAATTAAAAATTTACAAGATCCCTATTTTCTCATTTTTGATAGTAGGAAAACCATGTCTTGCATTCTAAGCCTAGCTTTGAGCACTATTTTCACAAAAAAAAAAAAAAAAGATTTTGTAATAATGATTTTTTGGAAAATATGTAGTTGAAAAATAATTTTGAATTTTGTATTTCTATCAATACTAGGAGTCAGCTCATTCAAATATGTTGTAACCATTTTGTATAAATAGTGTATAAATATTGAGTTTACGAGCAAATTATGTTATTGGAAGAATGTTTGATTGAAAATGAGTTTTAAAAAAAGTTGAAAAAAATCTGAATTTTTTTTTTTTTTAAATAATGGAGCAATTCGAATCATTATGCTCGATAAAAGGAATAAGGGGAGCTCCAATAGAAAACAGCACTACTGCTAGTAAGATAGCGATCTAGTGCAAAGGATTAAGCCCCTGTTTGTCGATCATTATTGAGAAGAAAATGGTGTAATGAATAGTATTTTTGGAAAATATGTGATTGAAATTGAAAGAAATTTTATCGGTTTATGTGTAGAATATTTTATTATTTGAATGTGGTAGAAATTAATTACTGTAGAAAACAATTTTTTGAAAAATGATAGACAAACAGGGGCTAAAATATCTCAGGGAATAAAATAAATATTAATTTATTCAATAAAAATTAAAAACCACCGAGCAAACCCCGTGATTATATATATATACTAGGTTTAAGCAACGTGCAATGCACGTTTGCTTAGTTTATATATAATTTTTTTGGTTAAGAATTAAATTTTTATTAATAAAGATGTAATTTTTTGGTTAATTAAATAACTAATGATGTAATGTTTATGTAATTGATAAATAATTACACATTGTGATTTATTAAAAAAAGAGCATTAATAGAATCTATAGTATCGTCTTATATATAAATATCGCTCATAGTTTTATGAAAACTGTTTGAGATAATTTTGATTCTAAGATAACGATTCACCATTTTCCTCATCTTCCACTGCTTCAATAAAGAGGACATTAAACCGCCTATATCTTTTCTCCTTTAGTTTCTCTAGATCTACATAAACTTGAATCTTCCAAATTTCTTTTGATAATTTCTCTACAACGCTTTTAACATATGGTCGATTTTCCTACAAAATAAATTTTGAATATAAAAAACCCAATTATTTTTAAATAACTCATTATAATAAAAATCAAGTTTTGAAGAAAAATTTAAGAAATACCTCTCCAGCATGTTCCATCAATTCAACTGTTGAACAACCAAGTGCATGTTCTGCTACTTCACCAAACATAGTAGCAGCTAGTTTTCCAGTATTATCGTCTAATTGAACATATCCCCTAACACTTTAAATGCGTTGAATATATTAATTTTAATTTGAATAGTGTTAAATTCTAAATTAAATCAGACATCAATTTTAAATTAAAATTGTAAGATACATACCGTGGTTTGTAAACCCATTGACTTTTGTAATATATACAAACAAAGCTTTCATTGTATTTATATCCAGTTCCTTTATTACATGTAATAAAATACTTGGACAAACTCAATCACATTTATCTTCGCCCATATCCAGAATTTTGCTTTCTACATTAAATCATAATCAACTTTTACAATGAATGTTAGTGTAAAGACAAAAAAAATGTATAAGTTTGTGTTTCGTACTATTATATTATATCAAATTTTACACTTATCATGAACCTTTTGTACATAATAAAATAATAGATAACATTACATTACAATACAAAACTAAATAAATAAATATTTTTTCTTCATTAAGTTCAATGTATCTTACGAAATAAATTATTAGCATTTTTAAACTGATAATCTCCACGTCCATTTTGTTTTTTTAGTTTAATTTTTTCCTAGTGACTAAAATGTAGTAGTACAAAACATTTTGCATTTCCCATTCATATATATATATATATATATATATATATATATATATATATATATATATATATATATTAGGTGCAATGCACGTTTACCTAGTTTATATTTAATAGTTTTGTTTAAGAATTAATTTGTTATTAATAAAGATATAATTTTTTTGATTAATTAAATAATTAATGATGTAATGTTTATGTAATTGATAAATAATTAGATGTGTGATTTTTATATTGTGATGTAAGTTGGTGAGATCGAAGAAAATAAGCAAAAGTTGACAAATTTGGAGAAAGTACTAAATTTTAAGAGATCCAAAGTTCGGGGACTAAAATGTAAATATTTAAAAGTTGTGCCGAACCTCACGATGAAGATTTGAGAGTGCTCGGAGTCAATTGGATAAAGGAAGATATCAATGGAATCAAATTTAGTCAAAAGATGATCACAAATCAATTTCCAACCGAAAAGTTATGCTCCGATATTTTAGTCTCATATTGAGACCTATTTTTGGTATAGAAAGTGATCGAATTGGAGAATGATGTTTGAATCAAAATTGTAGCCAGATGAGTTAGTTTCCAATGCATTTTGAATTGCCTCAATTGGATATCGGAATACAAAGTTATAATAAAAATATTGAAAGAAGGTGCAGCTGCCTGTTTAAAATAAGAAATTCCGTTACATAATCCGTTAAAACAACAAATTCCGTTAGTTTTTCCGTTAAAACAAGAAATTCCGTTACATAGCCACTTTTAATATATAGAAGATATATATATATATATATATATATATATATATATATATATATTTATTTATTTATTTATTTATTTATTTATTTTTTTTTTTTAAGATCTGTTATGAAAAGAACGGCCATTATGTAGTAATTTTAAGCTTTATATATGATTAGGTAATTAGCCTTGGTTTTATCAAGCGAATAAGAAAATAATATAATTAAGCTCGCATTTTCATGTTAACATAGACTAATAAATAAATAACTGAATAAACACGCTTATCATACTATATTAATATTATCTTTACCGATTTTGTTGTCGTAAAACGTCATGTCTAATCAACAGATGTTGGTCTTTTTCTCGCCATTGGTAATAAAATTCAAACAATGAATTTGAAATTTAGACATTAATTTTGACGATGCATACATTTCGTGGAATCCACTGCTATTTATTTTTATAAATTATTTATAAATGTTCCAAATGGAAGATAAATGTTTTGAGTTATCATACAAGAATGAAAAAAAATTGATGGTAAAATAAAATCTAATATTACGTTAAGAAGCTTTTAAGAGTGTTGGGATGCGAACTTTTTTTTATTTATTTTGCCCTATTTTGAGCCCCATTTTGAGAAAAAAAATGTACTTTTTGAAGAATGTGTAGTTAATTTTTTTTAAAAAAAGTTTTCGATTTATGTGTAATATTATTTTATTTAAAAATGTGGTTGAAAATGAGTTTAAAAAATGAATTTTCAAAAAAATGGGCTCAATTTCTCATTGATTCTTTATCGAAGTGCTTTCGAAGATATTTACACTTCGGTCTCATAAGTAAAAGGACATTCCAAGAGCAATCGTACTAAGTCGACTAAATGATTCATATTATTTGAGACATATGGAGGTCGAGACATTATTTGACGATAGATAATTATTCTTACACTTAATTTATTTTTTTCAATACAACTTATACAGGGAATCCCGCAAGATAAAGAAAAAAAAATTAAAGTTGAAAATATAAAACAAAATGAAAATTTATAGTCGGGCAAGTTAGGGAAATGGATCACGTTCCTTGTTGCCAGACCCACTCGAGACAGGATAGGGACGAGACGTGAGATGTTGCTATCTCTAAGTTTTGGTTACTAAATTTGCATATTAAAATAAAGAGTTAATTTTAATTTGTTTCAAAACATAATTGAATCCCATAAAGAAAACCTAAGAAATCACTAATTTTTTTTTTCATGCTTTATTTTTCTAGGCCAACAATAATTTTGTATCGCAAGAAGACAAGAAATGAAAGAGAGAAAGAAATACAAAAGTCTTGCGTTCATAACTTTGCATGTGTAATTGTTTGTATTGGAAAAGGACGGGTAGAAAAGGCAAAGAAAAGTGGATACTACCAATTCTTCTGCATGCACGTTGATTTTGTACAGACGCGATTATAGATGCATGTATCTGTCCATTAATTTGAATTTCACGCATGTATCTTCAATATAGTTTTACAAAATCAATGTACAAGTAAATTGATTACATTAAACGACTAGACTACAATAGACCCTTGTGACACTTCGAATTTTTCTAGTGACCGGGTTACCCACCCCCTCCACGCTCTCTCCCGTCCTACCACTTGAAAGCATGTGGTCCTCGTTTTCATATTTGCCCCTTCATTAACCCTTTTTTTCTTTTTCTTTTTTTTTTTTGGGATTCTTCCAATTTTAGTATGTGGTTCCAAGTGATAGAGAATGTATGGGTTTGGTACTTTGTTGTTGGGTTTTTGGTCTGCTCTGAATATGAGAGGAAAAAGGGGACGGAATTGCAATATTTTATTTTAATGTTATCTTAAAAATGAGGGTTAGAAAGATTTTTTTTTTTTTTAAATATATCTTTGATTTTCGGTTTTGGTGGTCTGCCAACTGAATTTGATTTGTAAAGTTTGGAAAATGATTGAATTGTGTTTGGTACCTTTTTAGTCAAACATACGTTGTTATTGAGGAATTTGTGGATTTCATTCGAAAGGAATGAAATTAGGATTTTTGTGCTGTAATTGGGTTGGGGCTTGTGTACCTACCCTTATATGCCCATGTTGCTAACTATGTGTGTCACGACATGTCGACTTGGTGTCACGATATGCATTCATTGCTATCTTCACGTGTCACAACTTGTTTGTCAGCATTCTACGATGTACATTCGTTGCTACCTTCGTAATCACGACTTGCTTACTAGCTGCCTTCGTTATCATGATGTGCTTTGAAAAACTTCAAGATGTCTACATCCCTTTCATGATGTGCACACGGTGCTAGTTTAGGCCAGCCCCCAAAATCTGCCTCTATTTAGAAGACATGTTTTGTCAACAAGTAAAAAAGTTAATTAATTTAACGAGAAATTTGTATCCATTTAACTAGTCAGTAAAAATCAACGTTTTGAAACTCGACTTCATCATTGACCTGGAGAAGAGTAAAATATCACGGGTCCGTCACTTATTGACTTTCGTACCTATAAACTTTAAACACTACATATTCAGATCATGCAATGTCAATAACATTCATAACGGTAGAGAATGATATATGTCAATATTCAATTCTTTATTGATAGAAACTTCTCTTATTTCCATTAAAATCTTCAATTGGAAAACCTAGTTGTTCCATGTTTGGGGCTGAGTGATGAGGTTCAAAATGGCTTTTTGGTATCAAGTTCGAGATTTTAAATACTAGTAAAAATATGTACATCATAACCCAACTATCGATCAAATTAATCTTTCTCTAATTCAAAACTACGCTGATTCTATTGAATATAAGAAGCTGTTCATTTTTATGAAGGAACAAATCCACCTCATCCAGGCTTTCCTCCGGCAGTGGCGCCACCTAAACCACCACGCAATCCTCCACTCATTCGACTGAAAGTGGGAGTCAACTTGTCATTCTCGACCCTGTCTTCACTTAAGACAAACCCTCAAAAGTACAAAAGATAAAATAAAAATATTAAAACAAGTCCTCAAAGTACAGAAATCTAAATAAAAAAATATTTGGGGTTAGATTAAAAAATATTTGGGATTAGGTTTAAAATTAATGAACCTGATTTTCAGGGTCCATGCCACCCCACTCCACTCCACTCGTGGGCACGACCCTTTTGCTGGGTTATAATTAAATTAATCACGTATCGAGACTAATACATATTCTCAGATGTTAAGTTGACACGTGGAATTTGTATTAGCTTTGGTGAAAATTAAAATCAAATTTTTAATAAAAATTGATAAAATATGTGGTTGAAAATTCTTCTTTAATAACATGTAATAAAATTAATAATTAATAATTAATTTTGATTTAAATTTTAATTTTCACTAAACAGGAACTATAGAATATACACCACATGGGTCACCATCTACAAGTGTAATTAAAAAAAAGGATTAATTAATTCTGTACACGGGGCATTGAATTTATTATGGGGAACAAGAATATGAATTAATTGGTCAGACAGTTCTTACTTTCTGGGCATTTTATAATAAAATAAATTGTTAAATGAATAATGATCCCATGATCAAATTTGGGGAATGGGAGATACAGGAATCAGCATTGAAAAAGTTAGATAGTTTTATTTTTTATTTTTTTAAATGATGCTCGAAATATTGAAATATATGAATAATTAAATGGTATGTATAGTCGATAATGAGTTTCGTGATATGTCATTCAAAAACTCGAACTAGTTAAATTGATAGGCTTTGATTATATAGAATTTGAGAATTTTCTTAATCATGTATGATCAAATACGAATTTGCAATTATTTTTAAAAAAAAAAAAAAAAAAACAGTTGCTTGTATAAGATAATGTGTGGCCAAAGAGTTAAGTGTCACTAAGGGCCGATTTCTGCATATTGTAGAAGAGTTTTTTTTCAGGAAGTTGTCTTATGTATGTTTCTCTTGAAAGCATTTTTCGCCGGACAAAGTATTATAAAAAAATTATCCAAATATATTCAAAAGAAAATTCTAAATCTTAGAAAAAAAACTTTTGTTTTTCAAAAATCCTGCCAAACGGACCGTAAGCCTCTTTGGCAGTATTTGGACTTTGAGACCTCTTACATTATATGTCCATTATATGTCCTCGAATATAATTCATAAAAAATATTGGAATACATGAAGAAATCTTGAAAAAATAAAATAAAATAAAAACGTGATAAAGTGGTTCGGAAAATTGAGATGCTTTTTAACAATCATGTTTTTGGTTATGCTTAAAGCTTACTTTTCGCTAACTATAGTTCAATACAATAAAGTAGTCGAGAAATTGAGCTAAGAATCCTCATTGACCAGCATGTTTAGTTATACTTAAAATTTACCATTTTAGAAGAGCAACTTCAATTTAATTATAAGAAGGACCAAACATGCTTGTAAGAGTGATTAAAGAATCATTTAGAATTTCTTTCAGTATAAAAATTGATAATTTGTAACAAGTCAACAATTTGAACAATTGCAGAAACGGACCACGCATTGCTGTATAAATTCTATCCTTTCATTTTAAATTATTAAATTCAATCATTTCCTTTTAAACTAATAGATAAACAATGCTACGTCTCTAAATCCCAACAAGTGATATCAAAGTCATATTCGAGATTTAGTTGTGCATAATAATAAATCCAACACACGGTGAAGAAGGTAAAGAATTTTATATATTGGCTCTTACCATTACAGTGATAGTGTTATATATTTATATGCATAAACCTAATCTATATATGGTAGATGAAAACGTGAATGGAAATAAAAAGATCTGGTATGATTGTTTCCTTGATTATTGAATGTGCTGTAATACTCCCCCTCAAGTTGGAGCATGGAGATCCGTAATGCCCAACTTGGATCGATAGAAGACAAATAATTCACGACCCAAGGGTTTAGTAAATATATCTGCTTATTGCTGAGATGTTGGAACATAGGAGGTAGTGATGAGACCGGATTTAATTTTCTCACGAACGAGATGACAGTCCAGTTCAATGTGTTTGGTCCGTTCATGGAAAACTGGGTTGCGAGCAATATGGAGAGCAGCCTGATTGTCACAGTATAGCACGATAGGTTGTGGATGGGGCATAGTGAGTTCCTGTAGAAGGAGTCGAAGCCAAACAAGTTCACAAGTTGTGGTAGCCATCGCATGATACTCGGCCTCAGCAGAAGAACGAGAGACAGTAGTTTGTTTCTTAGTGCGCCAAGAGATGGGGATATCGCCCAATTTGATGATGAAACCAGTTGTGGAATGTCGTGTGAGAGGACAACTAGCCCAATCAGAGTCACAGAAAGCAGAGATCTGAAAATTGCAGGCGGATGAGAAGAAGAGACCATAACCAGGAGTAGTTTTCAAATAGCGAAGCAAGCGATGAGTAGCAAGAAGATGGGGCTTGCGAGGAGTATGCATGAACTGACTCAAAAGGTTGACAGCAAAGGTTATATCCGGACAAGAGATAGTCAAATAGATCAAATGACCAATCAATCGTCGATATGAGCTAGGATAATCCATAATATCACCATCCGAGTCATTAAGCTTACAATGTTGTTCCATAGGGAAATAGGCAGGACGAGAGCTGAGCTGACCAGAATCAGAGAGAATGTCGAAAATGTATTTTCGTTGGTTGATGAAGATGCCTTTAGGAGATCGAGCAACTTCAATCCCTAGAAAATACTTGAGATCACCAAGGTCCTTGATTTTGAATGTCTGAGCAAGGTGTCGTTTGATAGAATTGATGGCGGAGATGTCATTACCAGCAACTAGAATATCATCAACATAAATGAGAACGACAGTAATATGGTACCCTGGGTCTTGGTGAAAAGGCTGTGATCAGCTGCAGATTGACTAAAACCTGCAAGAATAAGATTATGAGACAATTTCGAATACCATTGGCGTGAGGCTTGTTTGAGACCATATAAAGATTTGTGGAGGCGGCAAACGCATGTCTCCCCCTGACGGCTATAACCTGGCGGTGGTTTCATGAAAACTTCCTCATCAAGATCACCATGGAGGAAAGCATTATGAACATCTAACTGTTGAATAATCTAATGTTTGGCTGCAGCTATAGCAAGCAGACAACGAACTGTAACAAGTTTAGCCACGGGAGCAAAGGTCTCAATATAATCAAGACCTTCTACCTGAGTAAAACCCTTGGCAACTAAACGAGCTTTATGGCGTTCAATGGAACCATCTGCATGTAATTTTGTTTTATAAACCCACTTGCAACCAATAGCCTTTTTACCGGGAGGAAGATATTCAAGGGTCCATGTGTGATTAGCTTCGAGGGCTTGAAGTTCAGAAGCCATAGACTTTTGCCAATGAGGCTCAAGAATGGCTTGAGAGTAATAGAGAGGATCCTAAACATTTTTAGAGATAGAAGAGAGGAAAGCAAAATGTTGGGGACTAAAAAAACGATAAGAGAGAAAATTAGGCAAAGAATGAACCGTACCTGAGAAAGGCTGGGAATGAGATGATGAATGTGGGCCCTCTTGAGGTAGATCTGAGCAAATATAATTCTGAAGATGTGCAGGTCGAGTAATAGTACGGCGAGGTCTAGGAGATGGGGGTGAAATAGTGATGGGTTTTGGGGGGTTGGTTGGCCTATCATCATCTGCTGTGAGGAGATGGGTGGTTCAAAGTCGTGGGATGGTACTCGGGGAGATGAAGGTTGAATGTCATGTGTATCAGGAGTCGGATGTAAGGTGGTATGCGTTATATCGAGGAATGGTGGGGTGTCTTGCAAGGCATGTGGTAATGATACGGTAGAGGGTTGTATGGCAGTAGCAAATGGAAATGTGGACTCGACGAAATGGACATCACGAGATAGAAACATCTTCTTCGTCTGTAAGTCATAAACACGATCGGTGTGTGGAGTCTGGGAATAGCCTAAGAATACGCATGATGTGCTACGGGGAGAAAATTTGTCTCGATGAGTGTTTAAAGTGCGTGCATAGCAAAGACATCCGAAAACCCGAAGGTGATCATAGGTAGGAGATTTGTTGAAAAGGAGGTCAAAAGGAGTTTTGTCATTGAGATAAGGGGTTGGTATGCGGTTAATTAAATAAGCAGCAGTAAGTATGCATTCACCCCAGAAGGAAATTGGTAAATGTGCATGAAAACGAAGACATCCAGCCATATTTAGCAGGTGGCGATGCTTTCGTTCAGCGACACCATTTTGTTGCGGTGTCTCAATACAAGTACGTTCATGAATGATGCCATGATCAAGAAAAAATTGTTGCATACGATGAGAGAGAAATTCTTGACCATTATCAGATCGTATATGTTTGATGGGGCAGTTAAATTGTGTGTGAATCATTTTAATGAAGGAGGTCAGACAAGTAAATGCATCAGATTTGAAACGCATTAAGTATACCCAAGTAACACGTGAAAAATCATCAACAATTGTAAGAAAATAGTGTACACCAGTTATGGAGGGTGTCGAATAGCCACCCCAAATGTCACAAAAAATTCGATTGAAGATAAATGTACTTTTGTTTTCGACTAGTTTGAAGGGGAGGCGTGTTTGTTTACCTCGAATACAACTGTCACAATTCTTAATTTTATTGGAACTACATAAAGATTTTGGAATGCAAGAGTTTGAGGGATGACCTAAACAAAGATGCCATAGATCGGGAGCTGAGGTGGGACTGTTTGTGATTTGAAGCGCGGTTGGAATAAAATGTTGAAGATGATAGATACCTCCACGTTCTTCACCCATTCCAATCAGCTTCCTCGTATGTTGGTCCTGAATTAAACAAATATTGGAAGAAAAAGTGACAATACAATTAGACGATTTAGCAAGTTGACTTACAGAAATTAAATTATAAGTAAAACTAGGAACAAAAAGGACGTTGGAAAGACATAAGTGAGACAAAATTTCAATATGGCCCATATGTGTAACTTGGGCCTTGGAACCTGTGGGCAAAGTAAGAAATTGTGAATGAGCCAAAACATTATGGGCCTTGGATAAATATGTAGTAGATGCTACATGGGCCGAAGCCCCTGTATCTATTATCCAAGGGATTTGGGAGGAGATGGATGAAGTGATATTGGAGAAGGCAGAGACGGAATTGGCGTTGGGCTGCAAGAGTTCCATCAATTGCCGGTAGTGCTCATCAGAGAAGCCAGGGATTGCACTCGAGGAAGGAGGAATTGAAGCTGTAGATACTATATTCGCTGTGGGGGGCTGATTATGGACCGGTGCCTGAGGATGCCGTGAATTCTGTCTGTGAAATCCATGGGTGACCTGCGAAGGAGCTTATGCAATAGTCATGGCAGAATTTTCGGGATTGGGCAACAATGGTAGTCTGCCCAATGTCTCCAGAACTCAATGAATTCGGAGGAGGTCACAGGAAAGGGATTGCTCTGATACCATAATAAATCCAACGCACGGTGAAGAAGGTAAAGAATTTTATATATTGGCTCTTACCATTACAATGATAGTGTTATATATTTATATGCATAAACCTAATCTATATATGGTAGATGAAAACGTGAATGGAAATAAAAAGATCTGGTATGATTGTTTCCTTGATTATTGAATGTGCTGTAATACATAACACCCAAACAAAGATTTTGATCTCATTAATCGTGATGGTATGAGATTCCATGATCATCGAGCCTACCATAGTGACGCGCCATGGAGATGAAGTACTCCTTAATAGGGCGTGCGATCTTACTGGTTGAAAGAAGATCCCAGGAAGAGTCATAGCACGAGAATTACAATGATGTATAATTTTTGTGAGAGAGATTGTTGAAAAATGTGCGAAAAAAATCTCACATCAACTGGGCATATAAACTATCTTTAATTTATAAAGAGATTAAATTATTTCCGAGGTAGTATGGTAAAGTTTTAAGACAAACCCAAATTTATATAACATTGAACTTAACAAACATTGAGCTAACAACTCTAAATGGTCCACAAGGACTATGGTATAAGGGCCTGTTTGTCGCACTTTAAATTTTGCTTTTGTTTTTATTACAGTTATGGAATGATCCACAAGATCCCCCCTTCAATCTCCTGATTCTAGACAATCCCTTAAATATAGAAAATAGTTCATAATTTTATGTTACCTTGTATGTAAATATTCTTGCCATATTCTTTGATGTAAAAATCCTATATATAATGAAATACACACCACCAACAATTCACGGAGGTTTATCAAATCCTCTCATGGTATCAGAGCACCTATAGGATTTACATCCATAGCGATGTAAATGGCCTCCGTCACCTCGCCTCTTTCTCTGTCGTTCAACATTATGGTTCATCTCCTAACAGTTAAACTATCCTCCTCAAACTATCTTTTTTGGCGCAGTCAAGTATTGCCATTGTTGCAGTGCCAAAACCATCTCAGCTATGTTGATTTCTCCCTCAGATCTCCCTCTACCACTATTGGTTTTGGTGAAACTGCCACAACAAATCCCAAATTTATTGAATGGCAGCAAATTGATCACCTTGTCCTTGGTCTTCTCCTGGCTTCATTGACGGAAGAAGCTCTGTCCACCGTCGTCGGATTGAACACCTCACATGAAGTATGGTCTCCTCTGGAAAACACTTTCAGTCATTGTTCTAAATTCCGTGAGTTGCGTCTAAAGGATGAATTGCATCACATGAAGAAAGATGACCGGACTGTAGTTGAATATTCCAGGGAGTTCAAATTTGTTTGTGACCAACTTGCCGCCATGGGCCAACCTGTAGATGAGCTAGACAAAATACACCTGTACCTATGAAGACTTGGCTCTGCTTTCTCCACCTTCTCTACCGCACAGTTATCAATCTCACCTCTCCCATCTTTTACCAATATTGTTCTTATGGCGGAAAGTTATAAACATTTTGTTAAATCATTGGAGATACCTTCCACGGGATATGCTTCTTCTGCCTTCACTGTCGCTCATAGAAGCAGGTCTGGACGTGGAGGTAGTCGTCCTTTTTGTAGGGGTCATGGCAACGGTGGCAATCGTTATCAACGCAATCCCCCTATTTGTTGTCAAATTTGTCGTAAGGAAAGACATTGTGCTGCTTTTTGTCGTGTCTGCCACTCTTAGTCCTCGAATACCGCCAATCTTGTAGAGGCTTGTACCTCATGCTCTCTCAATGACAATCAAGAGTTCGATTGGTATACCGACACTGGCGCTACTGCACACATGACTAATAATGTGTCCCAGTTGCACAAGTCTGACAAGTACATTGGTAAGGATCGTGTTATTGTCGGTAATGGTGTCTCTCTTCCCATCTCTCAAATTGGTACTACCTCTCCCACCTCTCTTCTTACTTTAAAGGAAGTCTTGGTTGTGCCTGGTTTAACCAAAAACCTAATATCCATCAGTAAACTCACTTCTGATTTCCCTTTCTCTATCACCTTCACTAATGATCGCTTTGTTATACAGAATCAAGTCACAAGAAGGGTGGTGGCAATCAGATGACGTGAGAATGACCTCTATGTGCTTGAGCGTAGACATCAATTTTTACTTTCTATTTTATCAAATAATTGTCCTCGAGCTTCTTTTGATGTTTGGCATGCTCATTTGGGCCATGTATCTCACTCTATTATTTCTCTTTTGAATAAAAATCGCCAATTATGTGTGACTTCTTTGCTTCCTACTCCCACTATTTGCTCTAGTTGCCAACTTGCGAAAAGTCATAGGCTTCCATTCCAACATAATGAAAAGTGGACGTCTCATATTTTGGATCTTATCCATTGTGATTTATGGGGTCTTCCCCTATTTCCTCCAATATGGGTTACAAATATTATGTCATTTTTATTGATAATCATTTACGATTCACATGGATTTATCCTTTAAAATTAAAATCAGACTTTTATCTCATTGTTCTTCAATAAATTTGTGGAAAATCAATTCTTTGTTAAAATCAAATCATTTCAAAGTGATGGCGCTGAATTTACAAATCATCTTTTTTAGGATCACCTCGTAAACTGTGGCATCAGTCATCAAATGCCTTACCCTTATACACCAGCCCAAAATGGTCGTTCCGAGCACAAACATCGTTATATAACGAAAACTGGTTTAGCGATGATCTTTCACTCACACGTCCCTCTTAAATTTTAGGTTGACACCTTTAGCACAACCGTTTTCCTCATCAATTGATTGCCAATGCCTACTCTAGCTGGCTTATCTCTTTTTGAGTTGATGAATGGTAAGCCTCCTGTTTATTCTACATTTCATCCTTTTGGTTGTCTTGTATTTCCATACTTGCGCGATTATGCATCTCACAAGTTAGCTCCACGTAGTTGTCCTTGTGTTTTTCTTGGCTATAGTACGTCCCATAATGGTTATCATTGTCTTGATTGTTCCACTAACCGCGTTTTTATCTTCATGTATGCCCTTTTTTGATGAACTCAAATATCCTTTTCAGGGAACTCCTTGCCCTAGATCCATGCCTACCTTTTCCATTAGTACGTTTCTTGAGCCTGCTACTATCCCAGAGGCCTCACCATCGACTCAACCCGATCCCATACCTACTCCTTGTGATTCTTGTTTAACTGATGCTTTTACTAGTCTTGTGCTATTGTCCATTTTGCAGGCTCCACATGAGGAACCCATTGTGCACACAGTGTCAAGTCCTCTTCATGGCTTCGCCAGTCCCACACCCATCACTAATTATCCTCGGGCCAGCCTTCTCTGATTGGCACCTATCTGATGTAAACTCGTGCTAAATCCGGCATTTTCAAGCCTATGCATCGCTCTCATGTGTGCATAGTTCCTAACTCATAGTTCCTAACTCTTGTATGCTTGAATCTCTTCTTACCTTGGGTGAGCCAAAGGGCTTCAAGTCTGCTACCAAACATTCTGGATGGATTGCAGCCATGGATGATGAAATTCGAGCTCTTCATGAAAATCATACATGGGACTTGGTACCTAAACCGCCCAACATTAATGTTGTGGGCTCTAAATGGGTTTTTCGCATCAAATATCTATCTAATGGAACTGTAGACCATCTTAAGGCTCGGCTGGTTGCTAAGGGCTACACATAACAACTGGGTCTTGACTTCACTGATACTTTTAGTCATGTTGTCAAAGCTTCCACTGTCCGAGTTCTTTTATCTTTGGACGTCTCTCAAAATTGGCCTCTCCGCCAACTTGATGTTAAAAATGCGTTTCTTAATGGGTTCTTGACCGAAAAAGTTTATATGGATCAACCGCCTGGTTATGTTGATTCTAAATATCCCACACATGTTTGTCGACTTTGACGGGCTATCTATGGTCTCAAACAAGCTCCACGAGCTCGATTTCATTGCTTTAGCTCCTTTCTCTTAGCTATTGGTTTCGTTTGTAGCCAAGCTGACTCAATTTGTTTATTACTCTATGTTGATGATATTGTAGTAACTGGCAACAACTCGGCACTCCTTATTGGTTTTATTAGCCAGCTGACTAGCGAATTTTCCACCAAGGACCTTGGATCTCAAAATTATTTTTTAGCTTGGAAGCCCATCGTTAGTCCACTGGTCTTTTTCTTAGCCTACATCTTAGAGCTTGCCCGATTAGTTGACTCAAACTAGCGGTGGCAAAAAAGTTCGGAGGCTCGGACGACTCGAGCTCGGCTCGAAAAAAGCCCGAGCCGGGCTCGGTGGAACCGAGCCCAAGCTCGGGTCGAGCCCCACTTTGGGGAATCGGCTCAAGCCCGGCCCGGGCGAGCCTCTTATTAAAAAAAAATTTTTTTGAAGGCAACTAGCAAAGAAAAAAGAGCATCACATCATTGCTAATTGCTTGAATTTTTTTAATTCAAATAATATTAAGAAAATCACATTTCATTTCAATTTTGAATCATCAAGATATCTCCTTCCCCAACTTGCGCTGTCTTCAATAGACACTATTCAACAAAAAGTTAATGGAAACACAACAAAATTATTTAGGTTGAATGACATGCTACAAGTCATAAATCTTGCACCAGTCCAAATCCTAGTATTGCATTTCCATCACAGCTTATTCTTAAACTGGAGACAAATCAAGATCCCTTTTACCAAATTTAGTTCGTTTCTAATCCAATTGGTACTACATTTCGATTGATGAAAACATTACTAGAATGTAAATCTTAAAGTACCTTATCTGGGTTATTCCTTAGATCAATCAAATAAATTCCTACTATTCAACTGACTGTAATTCGTTATAGGGAGAGTAAGAATTATTCTTAGAACATTCAAGAATTAATTTTTACGCATGTACCCATTATTCAAATGCACCCATCATCGCATTAAGAAATTTTCAGAAAAATTGAATCCACGGTACAATTTGAATCGCAATAATCTCCTTGTGAAATGTAAATCAACTTAAAAAGCACAAATTCATAAAGAGAATTTCTGGGACCAAATAGAAACAAAAAACTATAAATTCATATAAAAAAAAATTCAAAATAAGGAAAAATATAAAAAAATAATTCAAAATAAAGAAAACAATAAAAACTTATCTTTAATTAACACAAAACCAGAACTTATAAAACGACCTTTCAAAATCAATTTCATTTATAATATGTAGGAATAGCTAAAATTTTTTTTTTAAGGCATCTAGCAAGCAGCCTGCAAAGGCAGCTAAGAAAAAATAATAATAAAAAAAACTCAGGTCAAAAGCTCGGGCTCGGCTCGAGTTTTTTTTTTCGGGTCGGCTCGTTGACATCGCTACTCCAAACCGGTATGCTCTCATGGTGGTTACTCGACATCTTTTCGTAGCAGGTCCCGCTTTTGATGATCCACAGCTCTATCGACCGCTTGCGGGCGCTCTCCAATATCTCACAATTACTCGCCTGGATATTACTCACGCCGCAAGTGCCGTCAGTCAATTCATGCATATGCCTTCTATCTCTCATTTTTTGGCAGTCAAGCGGATACTACGATATATCAAAGCGACTCTTCGATTTGGTTTAACTTTCACTCCATCTTCTTCTAGAGAACTCCTTGCTTATTGAGATGCCGATTGGGTTGGTTACCCTGATACGCGTCGCTCAATTTCTGGTTATGCCATATATTTTGGTATCACTCTGATGTCCTAGAGCTCCAAGAAGCAGCCGATAGTTTCTCGCTCCAACTGTGAGTCTAAATACATGGCATTAGCACTCATAGCCTTTGAGGTTAAATGGCTACGACACCTTCTTTGTGATCTTCATGTGTCTACTTCATCTCCTCCGGTCATACTCTGTGATAATCAAAGTTCGATTTTTCTTGCTGTCAATCCTATCTCTAATTAACGCTCCAAGCACATGATTTGGATTATCATTTTGTGCGGGAATTGGTGACCTCTGGGGAAGTCAAGATAAGATATGTCCCCAGTTACAACTTGTGGACATTTTCACCAAAAGTCTCGGCCGGTCACCTTCATCTTCCTACGATCCAAGCCTTGCGTTCATGCTTCTGATATGCTAGGCTTGCGGGGAGGGTATTAAAGTTATGGAAGGATCCACAAGATCTTCCCCTCAATCTCATGATTCTAGACAATCCCTTAACTATAGAAAATAGTTCATAATTTTATATTTTACCTTGTATGTAAATATTCTTGCCATATTCTTTGATGTAAAAATCATATATACAATGAAATACACACCACCAGTAATTCACGGTGGTTTATCAAATCCTCTCAAGTTTCATTTCTTGTAGAAGAACTTCTTACGTTAATTATTGTTTGGAAATTAATTTTTAAAAAATCTTTCCTTTTTCAAAGAGAACTTTTAGAGAAAATGACCTTATGTCAGCTTCCTCTAAAACTTCTTTTAACTCAAAAAACACATTTGTAGAATTAAATAAATGGGTCTAAAAACAACTTTTGAATCTCATAAATTCTTTTTAACTAACCATGCCAAACGGACACTAATACTTGGATGGTCAAAGTAAATCACATGCATTAGGAGAGTTTAAGGCAGTTACTAATATAATTAATTACTAATTTCATTTTGCTGTAGCTATTCGACGGACAAAGAGTTGCCATTGTCAGTGGCTCTTTGTCCGTCGAATAGCTACAGAAAATTCATCTCATTAATGATGCTGATACATTTGACTTTTGACTGTAATTTTTATTTTTTTCTTACAAGAATCAGCAAATTCATTCTTTATACAGACAGTCAAGAGGTTCAAAGTGAGAATAGTACGGGAGTTTTGTGTACTTGTACCATAATGGAGAACCTAGAGAAGTACAATCATAGAAATAAAAAGAAATAAAAAGGAGAATTTTGAAAATAATATAGATACGATAAGTATCAAAAAATGAAAAATATATAAATAACCCGTCATGTTATACAACAAAAACTTGAGGATTCATCTTCAACATAGGAATATTTCGGCGCTGGAACATACCTAGCTGATGGCAGAGGAGTGGCATCGGAGTAGTAGTTTGCGTTTTAGGAAGAATCCGGTAATGGTCTCTGATGTGTATCCGGGTTCTTGATCGAACCATGTTTAGGGTACCTATAGGGTTCATCTGAGATTTTCCCGTACAATATCTGCATGTTGTCTGATTAGATTTGGATCTTTCTTGCCTGATATTTTTGCTTCTTCAAATATCGCAAGAATACGATATTGTGACGAGTAGTGTAAAAGTGAGTTGAGATCGTTCTCAAGAACATGTTATTCTCTATTGACCTAATCAATCCTATTAATTACTTGAATTGATGGGAAAATCTAACAGGGAATGATTTTTACTAAACTACTTTTTAAACTTATAATTACTTTAAGTGAAGATTTGAGAAAAAACTTGATAATTTAAAAGCATTAGGACCCACGAATTCACCTTATAAGTTCTTACGTGTTAACTTCGCCTATTGAGTTATGACAATTTATTTTCAATTGTTTTGGCGATAGAAATTATCTAAATTATATGATAATCTTTCTCATGTAAAATCAAATCTACTTAATAAGTAAAATTTCTATATTCTTACGTAAATTTAACCTATCCAAGTGTATTCAAGAACTACAAATTCCAATCAAGATTGCACAAATTAATTATAGAAGCATAACTATATCTCCTATGTAAATTTATGATTTTTATCGTTTGGTGTTTACATCTTTGTTTCGACACAAATTCACACAAAAAAAAAAAATAATAATAATAATAATAAATGAAATGAAATATACTGGACTAATTTATGAAAAGACATTTGATATTATTGTGACATCTATGTACAATGAAACAAACATGAGTGACCTAATTAAAACTTTCAAATGAACAACTTTAACTCATATCCAATTCAAAAAAGTAAGGAGTAGTATTTTAATATGAGTTAAAATGTTTCTTTATAAGCTTAAGTAAAAGGATTAACCTATTTGTACAATTCTGGTTAACAATTTTGGCGTTGTTAAAATTTGGACCATTGATTTTAAAAACAATTTTTGAAATGGATGAATGTGATATTATCAAATGTAAGTTGTCAATCAAGATTGTCAAATAAAATTTTACAAGTAGCACGATTGTAAGTAAAAATATTCTATTATAAAAATTCCAAATAAATACTATGTGACCTTATTAAAAAGTGATAGAGTAAGTCACTTTATAATGCAAAACAAAACTTTCATAATTCATATTTGCATTTTCATAAACACCTTACATATATGCATTTCTCTAATTGATTCATTTCATATATTAAATGAGAACAATTATCGCAAAAAATAATGTTATTTATTATTATTATCATGGACCATTGGTAATGTGTTAATACATTATTCATCACATTTCTCTCTCATAAAAATTGAAATGTTCAATCTCATTATTCCATATAAACTACCGCATCACCGATATTCCATCATCATAATGATAAATAACATTATTTCATGCAGTTAAAAATGGGAATTTTCACATGTACTAACACAAAAATATTTCAAATTTATCAATTTCATAGTAAAAATATATCAGCGATTCAAATATATACAAAAATTTCATAAATATGTGAAATTAGCTAATAATTACTTTTGTTTTACTGAATAAACATGAAAATTACTATTGAACAATCAAACAAAATCTGAATTATTTGAATCAAATTCAAAAATTACTGACATGCAGGATTGCTGTTAATTATTGCTGATTTTGATTAACACACACGCACACGCACGCGCGCACACACACAAATGCCTCTGAAAAATGTAGCTAAAGGAGCCTTTAATTGTTGGTTTGTTCACTGGCAAGAAATTTTGGTTTGATTTTGATTGTTGATGAACCATGTTTCCATTTTTAGGGCTTCTTCTTCACTTTTCTGTTTACGGCATGATTATTTTTTTATTATTATCCTAAATAAATAAAATAGTGAGTTTTCTTTTCACTATTCATAAGCCGTTTGGCCACCAAAGCCTAGTAGAGTTGGTTGGGCCGCATTAACCGAGCCATTTTTTTTTTTTTTTAACGTTTGATTCAATATTTTAAGTTACAAATATTCGTTTTAAGGGATTTAAAATTTGTTAGAAATGTTGAAGTGCGACCATGATAATTATATGATCGATAAATTCTAAATATTAAAAATAATTTTACATTAATTGTGAAACATAAAGTTGTGATTGTTTATATTTCTTTTCAATTCCAACTTCATTCCAATGTCCTTTTTTCGAACTTTATTTTTCTACAATTTTTCGTTTGATTCGATATTTCATGATATGAATATCTATTTGGATCGATTTAAATTTTTTTTTTTAAAAAACTTAAAATGCGATAATAATAAATATATTGTCGATTAAGTTTAAACATAAAAAAAAATTATTAAACGTAAAATCATAATCGTTAATTTTTCTTTTCTACCCCACCCTTAACCCCATACTCACAAATTTCTCTCAATTTCATTTTTCTTCAGTTTTTACTATTAAAAATAGTAAATTTATGGAGTCAAAATGAATATTAAAGTAATTCAATGATTTTCAGAAGAATCCTCCTACATCATGCAGTGCTGGTAAACAAACATTTTCTATGAAATGGGTTATTTTAGTTATTTTTTTAAAAAAAATAAATTTAATGTACAGTATCATTAGAACATGCTTAAAAGATATTCGACGGAATTTATAAAGTTAGGTGATCGTTTGTCATTCTTTTTGCCTCTATGATGGAAGTTTTCATTGCATTGTAGTTTTAATACTGATAGAGACAATTGATTTGTTCTAAATTCTACATTGTATTACAATTATTTAATTAGGCATGACTACATACATCTTACATAGGGTCTTGATAAAGAAATTAAATACCGATGCAAATGATACATGTAATTGGAGATTCTATGAGCACGAGATGAAGGAGACATAATGTCTTACCTCAATAGGTAGAAAAATGAGGGTTATGCTGAAATTCATCATTTCTTTAACAGTGTATCAACATCTAATTATCTATGTCCTGTCTTTTTTTAAAAAGAACATGGAGACCTTCAAATGCAAAGTCTAGAAAATAAGTTTTGAATCAAATCTCTTAATATTATTTTTGTTACCTATCATCATTTCAAGTGTTTTAAGTTTAATATAACTAAGCTATCAGACGATTTTTTTTTTTTTTTCATATTTACGCTATCATATAGCCAACTATACTATGTCACGTACATTGCAGATCGTCTTACTAGTTAACGTATAAAATACGTCCATAAGGTGTAATTTGATATATTTATTTTCAACCCATATTTTATATTTTACTGTCAAATAAGGCCCATTTTTTAGTATATTTGTGTAAGTTGTCCAAGATTTCTTTGGTTACATATATAGCCTAGTTAAAAAAACTGCTGAGGTCCAGAAATTGTATTCCAATGAGGAAATAGCCCACAAAGCCCAACCCTAATTTTATGTTGACCAAAGCTATTCCTTAAATAATTAGGGAAAATTACCAAAAATCAGGCATTAAGTTTGTGCTTTTAAAAAAAATCAGGGTTTGACCTTTTTTATTTTACATTTATCAGTTTTTTATCTTTTAAAAAAATGTTTTTTATGATTTTAATTAAATAATTAATCATTTAAAACCCTAATTTCTCATTTCATTCCACACCCCCTCCTAATTGTTACTTTCTCTCTCCTTCTCCCATTCTCCTCCCTGTCTGAGTGTTGAGAGAAGCGTTCGACACTATCGTTAAAGACGCCAGCGTCGAATGCCGCGCGTGAGCGCCTTTAAAGCGTTGTTCGCGCCGCCGACGTCAACGCTGCGTGTCGAAACTGCTGTGAATCACAGCAGCGTTGCGACGTTACCGCATGGCAGATCTGAGTTGATGGTTGCTGTTGTGGCTGGTGGGTGGGTGGGTGGATTTTCTGCAAGTATGGCTGATGGGTGGGTGGATTTGCTGTGGGTGTGGCTGTGAATGGGGCGTGTGGTTGCTGCAGCTGTGGGTGTGGTTGTGGGAAGTTGTGTGGTGGATTTGTATGTGTGTGTGTATGTGTTGTGTGTGTGTGGCGGTTCGTGTGGTGGAATTGTTGTGGCAATGGTTGTGTGGTGTTGTGTCGAGTCGACAGCAGTGGTGGTGTTTTTCTTGGTGTAGTGCTGAGGATGGCGATGAGATGGTTGTTTTTTGTTATTATTATGGCGGTGATTGGGGTAGTGTTGTGATGGGGTGACGATGGTGGTGCTGTTCAGGCGACGACGGTAGTGGTTTGGGCGGTGGTGGTTGGTGGTGTTTGTTGGTGGGTGTTGTAAGGATTAGAGTCGGCGGCAAATGGGATAAAGTATCTGTGACCAACCATTTGGTCGTTTTATGATCTGTGACAAAATATTGTTGGTGTATTGGGATTGGGGGACGGGTGCGCTGATGGGTCGAAGTGTTTGTGACCATCTATTTGGTCGATCTGTGACCTGTGATATGTGATATGTGACTATCCATTTGGTCGATCTGTGATTTCAAAATAATCCGTGACCTATAAAGTTTTTGATTTATGACCGAAAAAAAAAATTGTGACCTAAAAATTTTAAATCTGTGATTTCGAAATAATCCGTGACCTATAAAATTTTTTATATATGACTGGAGAACAGTTGTCAGAGTGCTCGTCGGTTACAGGAGTAGTCACTGAAAGGTGGGGTGGGGTGGGTTAATTATATTATATTACAGAATTTACAGTTAAATATTTAATTTAATATAATAATTGTGAAATATAATTAATTAATGCATGAAAAACCTGATTTTTGAAATTCTAAACTTTGGGGCTTATTTTTTATTTTGGGATTGATAAAGCCTGAGTTGTAAATTTTTTCCAAATAATTATCCTAAAAAGCAAAAATGATTTTATCAAAGAAAGACCCAGTATTTTCAAGAAGAGGCCAAAAAAAAAAAAAAAAAACCATTATTATTAGGATGAGTAACATAAATTATCCTAGGACCAAAACTCATCAATTTTACAGATAAAGCATCTTTATCGAGCTCGTAGATCTTAATCTCTTCCTCTACACCATAGACAGAAATTATATATAAGAAAATGATGAAACAAAAAAAATACAGAGAGCTTAGGCATTTTTATGTTTCAATAATTTAACCTTTGTTTGATGGAGATTAAAATCAAAATTTTAATAGAATTTGATAAAAGTTGTGTCCCATGAAATGTGTGGTTGACAAAGTTGTGTCCATGGAATGTGTGAATAAAATTAATTATTGATTTTGACTTATATTAAAATCTGAATTTTAATTTCTGAAAAACATGGGCTTAAGTCAATTGATGAGTTCACTTTGTAAAGTGAAAACACTGAACGAGACGTTTCTGATCTAGCAATAAATGAATATACACCATAAATCTTGTTGAGCACAATTTGAATAATTAATCTCATTCCTCGAGGAGGTTCTACCATGTGGAAACGCTGACCCAGTATCGAATATTGGTAATAATATCAACTAAAAAGGCATGCACAGATTCATTAATAGGAGATGGGACTAAACGAATGGTTGAGACAACAAACATCCATAATTCATGTAATAGGATAGCCTTTGGTAGAACCAAATTTGCCGAATCACTCAAGGTGGGATCTTGTTCTTCTTCCATTGCTCATCGCTATAATTTATTGAGCAACAATAATAAACTGTTTAAAAATTAAAACTAATTCGTCTTATATGAAGTTAATAACCAAGATAATACAATGACAACAGCTTGGGACAAATTCAATCTTGCTTCATCTACAAACTTTTTAATTTCAATTATCGTTGTGCTTTTAAAAGTGAAAAGCATTATTTACTTTAAAAGTATCTTTTATAGTAATTTATTCAAGAGTAAGACCATGTTTGATACGCCAAATTTTTCAGAGAACTAGGAAAATATTTTCCACTTTTCACTTTTTTGGCTGTTTGATAGGCGAAATTTTCCACGAAAAATATTTTCCTTCTTTCCTTCATACGTGTGCATTTTTCGACTTTTTGATGACAAATTTTTCTCACCGCTTTGGTGGGAAAAAATTTTCCAGGCTGGCTGGAAATTTTTTTTTTTTTTTTGGCAATCGAAACAAATGTTAGAATCAATGGTAAAATTTTTTTCATTTTAATGGATAATTTTCATGAAAAATTAAGTCAAACGAACACTAAACTTTGATTTAAAAAATTGATTTTTTAGGAAACAAATTTTTTTTCCTTTTTTCCTTTTTTAACTTTTTTGCAATGGAAAAAAATTTTACAACCAAATTGTGGAAAAATTATCACTTTAACAAACACTTTCCATGTAAAATAAAGTCAAACGAATAGAAAATTTAAAACTTTTTTGGGTGAAAAACTATACCAATCAAACACACTTGAAATCATTTTCTCCACAAAACATTTTTTAGGCAAATCTTTTCTCTGTAAAATATTTTCTTTCCATCCATTTTCGACTCTTGCAATCAAACGCACCCTAAATATAATATATGATTGTTTGATGGATATTAAAATAGTTTTATTAGCAAATTTTAATAAAAGTTAATAAAATGTATAGTTGAAAATATGAGTTCAATGAAATGTATGATTAAAATTAATTGTAAAATTTGATTTCAATTAAAAGCAAGATTTTAATCCCTACCAAACATGGACTATTTCTCACAACATATATAAATGTTATGAATGACATTTATTTTAGCTATGAACTTTTTAATATTTCAGGGTAATTATATTTACACAACAATTTTCACTACGGATAATATTATCCATGGTGAAAACTACATATAATCTTTTTACGTGACATACATGATAATTTATTATTTGATACATTAATGTGATAATTTTTTATTTTCTTATATATCAAATAAGAAACTATTATTTATATATCACGCAGAAGGACTACCGGTGGTCTTCACTATGAATAATATATTAAAACTATTTACATCACATTTTAAATACAATAAAAGTTCCTAAATTTTTGCTCATTTTGGCACTTGTGTCTTTTAACATTTTTTTTTTCGTAGCATTCATTTTCTTTAACTTCAATTACATAAGTAAATCTTGTCTCTAATGATGATTTTTATCCAAATATTCTTTAATGATGATTTTTATCCAAATATTCTCCAAACGTGAGTTAAAATGCGAGAGGTAAGTATTTTCACGCCTTCCTAACATATTTTTGCGTTAGAATCAATTTTCAATAAAATATGCAAAATATTTTAGGGTCAGGGTTAAAAATGTGGATAAAAAAAGTCAGGAATGTAAGTGCAAGAAAGAGCAAAGGTTGTGGACATTTATTGTCATTAAAATGTGGTGTAATAATAAAAACTGTAGTGTGAATATAAATAGAGGAAATTACGGCCTCTCGGGTTTTTAATATACAATTTTCATAAATTCAAAATCAACTTTAATTTTACATAAATCATGTTTTAACTAATAATTTTTAAATTAATTTTTATTTAAATCAATCCTACACAATTTCAAACCCTAATTCTCTCTCTCTCTCTCTCTCTCTCTCTCCCGACCCCGATGCCACCACCACCACCATTGGCACCACCTCGTTGGCACCTTAGCAGACAATCGGCACCAAAATTTACTCGCCTAAAGCCGCAGCCGCGATAAATCATCTCTTTCATTTGCACGATAACTTCTGAATCGGGTTCGTCCAAGGAGGATGCAATTGAGTTAGGTTGCTGGAAGTTTATGTTTGATGAATTTGAATGATTATCTGATCTGGGCTTCTTGGATTTTGAAGGATTAGACAAATGATTCGACTGATGAAAATCAAGATTTTGGTGCTGTAATCCATTTGGTTTTATCAGTTGACTTTCTGATCTGCTTCTCTTGTTGGGATTAGGCTTATTAGCACTCGAAGAACTGGGTTACAGTGGTTCTGTGTGTTTTGGCGTGGTGCGGTGGTTCGTGGTGGTTGTTGGGAGTGGTGGTGGTGAGGTCATTTTCTGGTGGTGAGGTCATTTTCATTGGGAGCGGTGGTGGTAGTTGTTTGGGGGCGGGTAGTGTTGATGTTGGGGGCGACGACGACGATTTATGTGGTGTTGGTGTTGGAGGCGGTGGTGTGTTTCTGTGGTGTTGACGGCGGAGGTGATGGTGGTGTTGTGTTGGTTATGTTCACAAATAATTTGTTGATTATGACCAATAAATTGGTTGATATATGACTAATAAAGAATAAATTGTGACCAATAAATACTGTGTGACCTACAAATTTATTAATTTGTGACCAATGAAAGTAATTTTTGACCTATAATTTGATGTTTTGTGACCATAAAATAAGTTGTGTGATTTATAAATTTTTATTTGTGATCGTAAATTTTTTGAATTGTGATCAAATTGCATATATCTGTGACATTTATATATTTATTAATAAAATATATAATTAATTAATTAATTCACAAATAAATTTTAATGATAACCTAATTTTTGAAATTTAAAACCTCTAACCTTAAATTTGAAATGATGATACCTAAAAACCTGATTTATGTATTGTTCCCGTATAAATAATTACCCTATATTTCAGCCTCATCGAAATAAATTTCTGAATCAGCCGTTGTCCCACATTTCATTCAGAATACACACTGTTTGCGAAACTATTGTGTTGTCACTGTTAGAACTGTACGAATCAAAACTGTGCTACTGGAAGAAAGGAGCAAATTCGGGAAATTAGGACTTGAAGGGTTTATAGGTGTTTGGTTCAGCTTGGCTACAAGGATCCTCAGGAGTCAGGACATGGAAGGAGATGCCTACGTTAACTCAGTGGTGGCAAAACTGTAAGAGCATGTTTACAGTATGAATGAAAAATGAAGAATTCAATTGGTAGCACAAAAAGGGATTGTCTTTCCAATTAAGCTACTTGTATAAAAACTGCTTTACACCTTTGTGGACAGATGATGAGGTGGCATCATTTTGTCCCTTGATTTGAACAAATGAAATTTAAATCAAGGGCCAAAATGCACGTCACCTCAACTTCTGTCAACAAAGGTGTAAACAAAACTATACAAGGTGCGAAGTCTTTGTTTTTCTCAAAAGCTGGACAATCCTCGAAGTAAACCAGGGAAAATGAATTCTCGCGTGCTTCACAATCAACTATTTATACAGAGATCATCCTAAAAATAGCAGGGCAGCATTTTAAACACATAATTCCACCAGAAAGAACACTGCAGATTGGGATGCTTTACGAAATCCCACCCATAATATTGTTTCTTCCCAGCAAAAGCAGAATTACATACTTTAACTGCAGCGTCCACGGAAGTACTAAGAAATATAAATATGAAATATCAATTGTTCGGGGAACGTTTCAAAGATTAACTATACATACACAAGCATCTCAAAAACGAAGTGTATCTTTCCTTCTCTTGATGGTGCATATTGGACCTCTAGTTAATCCGATGTAGGACATGAAAGACAGATTAAACTAATTCATGTAGAAAATTTAAAGACAAGCATTTTGAAAGCTAAAGGTCCTCCTCCCCTCTTACATACCAAAACACAGTTAGCCCATGGCATACTTCTGTGTCCAGCTCCTTGCAGTGGTCTCATACTTGTTCCTGTCCGTCTTGTACATGTGAGCAATCTCAGGCACCAAAGGATCATCCGGATTTGGGTCCGTCAACAACGAACAAATAGAAAGCAACACCTAAATTTGGGAATCATAAAATATTTCAACTTCCTTGCATTTGTAATTGGAAAGTCTCGAGGAACGCAATTAAGCAATGATCTATTCAGTGATTACATTTTCATAAATGTTGAGGGTACAATTAGAACATAAACAATTAGTTAAATTTCCAGGGTGATTGTGCCATAACTTTCACAACTAGCATCACACCATTTTTCCTTGTAATATTTCTCAACTAGCTGGTTTGATTCAAGAAATAGGCTATTTGCTGAAGGGAATACGAACCTTGGAAATAGTTAGGGCAGGGCTCCATTGCTCTTTCAATATGTCAAGGCATATGCTTCCATTGCTATTAATATTCGGGTGGAAAACTTTTGTCCTAAAAGCAACCTGCAAAACTCATCATGATGAATGTATAAGAAACCCATATTGGTGTTGTCTATTACCAAAAAGAAAAGGCAAAAAATCCAAATGTGCAGGACAACTAGAGCATTGAAACACCTTAGGTGGCTTGAAAGGGTAATCTGGAGGGAAATGGATAGTGACTAGGAAAACCCCACCGGTATATGGACTATCTGGAGGACCCATGATTGTGGCTTGCCAATGAAACATGTCCTCAGCAACAGGACCTGAAATATGCACAAATTGAGAGAGCAAATGAGTAAAAGAAAATTAGAATCTAGAGCACCTGCATCACAAAATCCCTAAGTTTGAGGGTGTGCATCCTCATGAAAAAGTTCAAAGAAATAAACTATAAAGTTCCAAATTATAAGGAATTCGCACACAACTAGCACAATACATAACCAAGAGGGGGTAAAACTGCAATGGATCATCAATTCTCAATAAGAATATTTACCAACTTTAAGTATGAAAAATGAAAGTACAAAACAATGGAACACTTTGGTTGTGTAAACATTTATCGAAACATGGCCATGTGGCTCAGCAGGTGGCCTATTTTCCGGGTTGCACATATAAAGGCAGGATTAGTTCCACAAATCTCAAGACTCAAAATCCTAAGGTCTATAAAGCTTTTGAACATTATCTAGAAAAGTGATCTTTCAATCACATTTCAACTATTTATCAACAAATGACCAGATCCAGATAAAGTAGTAATAATAAAACTGAGTTGGGATTAATTTTTAAAAACCTCATTTTCTGATGTTCTACTCCCTGTGATTGCTTTTCAAAATTGAAAACTCCAATTGTAAAATAAATCATGGATGATCAAAATCATCTAGAACGAGGAATAAAGTATTTCACCTATTGCAACAAAAAAAACAACTATCTCATTATAATAAAGCTCTACTCTAACAAAACTCACACTAAATAGTCCACATCTGCTTTAAGAAAATCAACCAAATACAAGCTGAATATCGAAATCAAGAACAATCATAAGCAAATAGAAAACTTTCTTCTTTAAAAAAAATTAAGAAAAAGGAAAATTTCCTTTTCTTCTTTCCAATTTTTTTTTTTTTTTGGGTTCATGAAATGTTGGTACTATACCAGCGCTGCAAGAGGTAGGAGGATCCTTCTGAAGATCCTTGAGCTCCTTCAAGATCCGCTTTGAAGCCATCTGCGGTTCCTATTATTCACCACAAAAAATCCAGATCCACCTCAAAAGCATTAAGATTTTTTTAACACCAAAAAAAATTTATGAAAGAAAAAACCCAACCCATCAAAAACACTCCACAAAAACATACAGATATGGATCGAAACTCGAAAGAGTCTGAAAATTGAAATTTTACCTCAAAAAAATTTGATCCACCTGCTGGGTTTTCTAGAGGTAATCTGAGGAGGGTAAGGAAACTTTATTACGCTTTGGTATGATTAAAATAGCACAGAAAATGGAATTTACATGAAGAAATGAGTTTTTATAGGCGGAGATTCTAAAACGGAGTCCAATGGATTGTGATTGGAGAAGAAGATTCTTGTTTTGTATTTTATGAGGAAAAAATTAACTTTTGGTCCCTAAATCACTATTCAAGTAGTAAGTTAGTCCTCATCATTCTCAACATTTCAATATAAACCAATTCGAGCATCGACCAAGAAATAATAAAGGATCAAGAGTCAGATAATTAAATTCGAATCATGGTTGAGCTAACTGTAAAGATATTTAAAGAATAAAAATAAAGGAACTTGTTGACCCCATTTTTTGGTTATGTGGACAACAGATGTCGGACATATTCACGTCCATGCAAGCAAATTTCGATACGTTTTTGATCGGAGATCCGAATGGGGAAAGGATTACGCTTATGAATGTGGAAAATGCTTTACAACGCAAAATAAAAATGTTTGAGCACCAATAATATGAACAAAGATAATTGTACATAAATAAACAATTACAAACAACTCTACCAAAATGACTTTAACTCGTGTAAATAGATAGGTTATAAGAAAGAGAGAAGACTGTATATTTTTTTGAGTGTAAAGAGTTGCATTATTCCTTAATGAATTATAAGAGATGCTTATATATTGATTTCTGACCCACGTGGTAATCGTTAGATTAAGACCACATGACCCCATCTCCAAGGTCGGAGTCTCCCATCACTCCGTCTGCTATACAATTAATATATTGATAACAAATCAACTGCCCTACATTCTTGGTTGACAATCCTGACATTTATCAATTAAACATTATATCAATCATTTCGAAAGATTGTCCACGGATCACTTGAAAGACAAATGGTGCTTTGGCCAAAGAGAGCTTCAGATAGAGATAGGAGTTCGGCCACATAAGAGCCTCGGAATATGGAGATGAACTTCTTCTTTAATTTCTTTATTTTGACAATTGGGTCTTTGTTGATTTAGTCAGACTTAAAACTCTCATCTCTACGTGGACTATGACATGGTCTTCAATTAGAGTATCGGTAGCGAGGCGTAACAAAACCATTTAAAAAAAAAAAAAAATATATATATATATATATATATATATATATATATATATATATATATAGTTGGACCAATTCGGTTGGTTCCAGTTTTGACAAAATCAACCTTGTTTGGTTTAATAAAAAAGTTTATAAAATTTAAGTTAAAATCAATCATTAATTTTAACATCTTACTTAGGTCTTGTATGGAAGGGATTAAAATCGGATTAAAATTGAAAATATAGTCGTTATTGTTGATTTTTATTAGACGAGTGAGACCCAATAACGGCCATATTTTCAATTTTAATTGTATTTTAATCCCTCCCGAACGGGGCATTAAAATGATTTACAATTTTTATTAACTTTTAACTATATTTTTCAGATGTACTGAAAATATGGTTTATAGCAAAATTAAATAGGGGCTTGATCTTAACCATTCCAAGTTTTTTTTTTTTTTTAACTTCACGTGACTTTTATCAGTCAAAATTTATAAAATCGGAATTTGTTTTCTAACACGAGCATGTGCCTGCAAACTTAAATTTAATCATATTTTGATGTACAAGGAGAATAATCCATTGTCAGAAGTATTACACAAATTTAATCATATTTTGAATGGTATATGCTATGGATGTTGATTTGAAACTATATAATGAAAAAAAAAATTTGAGGATTAACTTATTTCTTGAGCAATAAGTTAAAGGCCAATAGTGAAATTTACTTTTTCCTTTTATTATTATTATTTGAATTAACGAAAGGGATCAATTATTACACTTTTATTCTTGTGGGCTCCACTTGGGGACATTTACGGATTTACCCTTTCGGCCGAAAGCAAATACATTGAATGGGGATTAAATAATATTCTCAAAGAACCTTTCATAAGTCAAAATTTAACCACTGGTCCTGAAACTATTATTCATGTTACAATCAATGTTTTAAAAACATCGATAAGGATAAAGTACTTGGTCAAATGTCAAAGTCAAGTTGAGGTGGGACTAGTAATAACCTAAAAAATTGACAAATAAGATTTATTAAAAGCTAAATATATTCAAACCATAGTATTATTACTTAAAACCATATGAAATGTTCATAATTTTTACATATTCACATTTTTGTGTCTCAATTTTTTTTTTCTTATTCAAAAATTAACGTAAATTGATTGTGATTATGATTTTTTTTTTTCCAAACTTTTCTTTAAAATATAGCAAAATGACTCATTTGTCCATTATATTTTTGAATAAACGAAAGAGATAATAATGCAAAGATAAGAGTAAATACCTGAACCTTATTTTAAAATAGGTTAATAATATTTTTGGACGAAAATCACGATTAAGGATAATATTTTCTGATTAATGAAATGTCAAAAATAAGAATGTAATGAAGAAAAAAGTTAATGACACGATTGTAATAATAAATAAAAAAACTGGTGTGTGTGTGTGAATATAACCACCTTTTATTAAAATGAATACTTAAGGAATAAATAGAAATGATACGTGGTGAGATAAAATATGCCCACTGCTTATGTCGAATAATGCTTCTTGTACATTATCCACTGGGACCTCGACGCCCCCTCTAATGATGAGGCGCCACTTGACCATTATGTCACCCCTTGTGTAAGGGGTGATGTACCCCTAGCAAGACCGGCTCATATCAGCGATCATGACTACAATTTTTTGGCAATATAATGTTGAATTGTCAAAAATTATAGATTCACATTAGCGATGGATTTCCCGAGGAATAAAATTAACTTTTATTTATGATATGAATAAACTTTTTGCAGTTTAGGCAAACACGTGAAATGAGCTGGATGTTGCTTGCATGGACTGGCGTTGGATGGGCAAGTGGAAGGGGGCGGCTTCGTGTTTTTTGTGCTGTTTAGACTTTTAGAAAACGCGTTTTAAAGGTTTCTGCCAAGTTGGTTGGCTTGCCTGCGGTTTCTACATGTCGACAATCATGAGTTGTCAATTCTACCATTAAATGTTAAAAAATATGAAAATAGCTAATTCAGATTTTAATTTAAATTAAGTCAACAATTAATTTTAACAACATATTTTATGTGATTCATAACTTTTTAACCATACATATCATCAAATTTTATTAAAATCTACTAAAAATCTGATTTTAATTTAATCAAACAGTTACTTAATAACTCATCAGTTATTTAAACAGCGAAAAAGATATTTAAGAGTGAGATATTCATCTTTGACCGACGATCTAGGATCTAGGTTCGCCACAAATGAGAACATATTAATAAAATCTCGAAGGTATCACCCTCATTTAACCAAAAAAATAAAATAAAAAATCTAAAGTTGTGTTTGATACATCACCTTTTCCATGGAAAATTTTCCAAGTTTTGTAGTGTTTGATGGCAATAATTTTCTTAGCATTTGGTTTTCCACATTGGCTCCTCACGCGCAGGGGCAGACCCAGCCTCAAAGTTCAGCTAGGGCGGAGCTTCGAGACTGGGTCCGTCCCTGCATGTATGATGCTATGTTAACGTTTCAATAATTGAAGTCTAATCTACCTACTGTGTACTAACGGATTCCATCTAAAAATCAATTAAGTAGTTATGTGTAACTTACACGATAAATTAAGCAAATGGCATTGATATCCAAATACTAAATCTTTAATAACTCAAAAAAAATGTAAACTAAAAGGGGAAAAAAAAAGATAAAAAAAAAATGTTGTCATCTTAAAGGCTTCCAGCGGGCCCAATCCCCTACCCCAACCACAAACGCACCATTACAATTAAGCCCAAAGGCCACAAACAATGGCAAAACTAAAAATTCAGGCCCAAAACCTGTCATCTTCCACAGCTTCCTTCTGGTTTTCCTCAGCTTCCCACACTGCAGCGGCGGATCCATGGCGCGCCCAGCAATTTAAAGGCTCCGGCGGATCCAGCACGGGCGGTCGCGGGGGCTCGTCAGGTGCTGGGTCCGCCCCTACTCACGCGCCGTTTTCTTGGATTTGCTTGAATTGTTTTTCCCACCTTTTTGGTGGGAAATGGAAGTTCCTATTTTATTTATTTATTATTATTATTATTATTTTGGTAATGGAAACAAATTTCATAACCAATTGTAAAAAAAATTCACTTTAATGGACAATTTTCATATAAAACAAAGTCAAACGAACACTAAATTTTGATGAAAAAAGGATTTTCTAGGAAATATTTTTTTTTTTTGTTTTTTGTTTTTACTTTTTGGCAATGGAAACAAATTTTATAACCATTGTGGAAAAAATTATCACTTTAATGTACATTTTTCATGTAAAATAAAGCCAAACGAACACAAAAAGATCTAAAATTTTAAAATTTTCCGGGTGGAAAATTATACCAATCAAACACACTTAATCAACATTTTTTTGAAAAACAAGTTTTACCTGGAATTCATTTTTTTTCACTCATTTTCCACAATTGCAATCAAATGGACTCTAAGTGTAATTTTTGTAGAACAATTTCTCAAGATAGAATAATGCATATCACAAACGTGAGGCAATCACCTAGCTTATATGCGAAAAACACGTCATGCCCTACTCAACATTTAAATTTAAGAGTACGTTGAATTCTTACTTCTAAACCATCATTTAGCTCATGTTTGGGCTCCATTTTTATAAAAAATCATTTTTTAACACTAATTTTTAATCATACATTTTTATATAAAATAATTTTATACGTAAATCGAAAACTTTTCTTTATTTTTTAACTACATATTCTCCAACTCTTTACTATTTCAAAATGCATTTCTTGAAAAAATGGAGCCCAAACAAAGACTCAATTTGCCCTACTTGATATGAATGAGAAGTCGGAGTGAAAGATTTTTTAGGCAATTTGTTTCTTAAACAAGGACTCAATTTCACGACGACGACTTAAGCAGCTCTGCTGCGCTGTTCATAACAATGTTGCTGTTGCAGCAACGTCATGCCGATGATACTCCTAAGATCGCACACCGCAAAGAAAGAGGGGTTGGGAATTAGGGTTTGGGTGAGGATTTGGGGGCGGGCCCTTTAATGTAACTTTTGAGATTACAAGCCATTGCTTGCAATTTCAGATCAAGATCAAATTGTAAATGATGGTTGTTGTTGGTGGTGGTGGTAGTGACGACGATGGTGGTGGAGTTGTGGTTGAATGGGATGAAGAGCATTTGTGACAATTAGTTGGTGATTGTGATCAATAAATAATGTGATCTAAAAAAAATGTGTGATTGTGATTAAATTTGTAATTGTGATTCACAATTTGTGTCTTTGTGACTATAACATTATGAAATTTGTGACTGTAATTATAATTGTATGACATTTATGACCTTGACATGTTTGTGACCACTTGATTTTGGAAACTTTTCACACGTTTCTTATTTTTGAAAGTGTATCTTGAAACCTTTGTAAGTATGTTTTCTTCTCAAGGTATAATCCTTTTTATTTTTTAATTGGGATAGGATTAAAATAGTAAAATATATGTGGTGTAATTATAAAATGTATTTTTATAAGCATAGTCTAAGACTTTGTACTTGTCTTCTCACTATTTTATTGAAAAAATAAGCCATAGCATATATCCATTTTTTGAATACAATGATAAGATTTATTTATTAAAATATAAATATCAAATAGCAATAGAAACTTAAGAAAACTATCTTCCACATATAGCATTGGCAGGTCTCATTTTTGACATCATTATTTACATTGTGCCACAAGACAATTTGAAAAAAAAAAAAAAAAATTTTATTGCCTATAATTTTTTGAAAACAAAGGGAATGTCAAACGAGATGGAATGTACATGAGTTAAATATTTCATTGGCCACTATACTTTACACATTGTCACGGCATACCCATTCAACTTTATGAAACTTCCCAATGGCCGCTGAACTTAAGTCAATAGTATTAAAATGGCCACCGGATGGATTCTATCTATTGTTGTGTTTACGTGGATGATGAAAAGGTGACATGGCAGTTAAAATTGACCACATGTTGAGTGAGTTGTACATGTGGATGCCAAATCATTCAAACAAACCCTTACTCAAGTGGAAATGAAGGTCCCTAAAGAAGGGGACACTGAAAGTTCAAATACTGACACAGATGCTTCTCGTGTCGATCTTGTTGTACATTCAGATAACATCAAAGAGTCCGTGGTCGAGCCAGTGGAGAAGAAGCGATCAGAGAGGATTCATGACCAGTCAAAGAGGAGCCTAACCGAGTGCCTTTCGACTACAGAAGATAAGGAATTGTCAGCCCTCGAAGGTGTCACCCATGTTAATAATCTGCTTAGTCTTCCGAGGTTCTTGTCTTTCAAGAAAAGATATACAAGTTGGAGAAAAATGGTTATGATGATGTCGACTAAAGTGCAATGTGTCGTGTTTGCTGTAAGATCAAGCCATTTTTCTCAATGATTGCCTCCTAAACGAATCTGATAACAGTAAAATTATCAAAACAGTAGATAAAGCTGTCTGGTAGGAGAAGTTTTGTATGTACTACTGGAATATGCTTGTTATACTCTTTATAGGGAAATAGAAAGTGAGGGTTAATACCCTAAATAGTCACCAAACTTTGCCAAAAGTTTCCAAGAGGTCACCGAACTTCAAAACTTTCCTAAATAGTCACCGAACTTTGCAATAAGTTCCTAGATGGTCAATGAACTTCAAAAATACCCTAAATAGTCACCGAACTTTGCTAAAACTCCCCTAGATAGTCACTCAACTTTGTAAAAATTTCCTAATGGGTCCCGAACCAATGATGTATGGGCTCCCAATTTGCAAAGTTTGGTGACCTCTTGGGAAGTTTTAGCAAAGTTCGGTGACTATTTAGGGTAGTTTTGAAGTTCAGTGACCATCTAAGAACTTATTGCAAAGTTCAGTGACTATTTAGGGAAGTTTTGAAATTCGGTGATCTCCTGGGAACTTTTGACAAAGTTCGGTGACTATTTAGGGTATTAACCCTAGAAAGTGATGTGGGCCTTTTTGAATGAACGAGGCCCACCAGTATCGAGGAACGAGGCCCACTAGTATCAAGGACTCCATGCCAAGTATTTCCTCAAGGACTCTAATTGGCCACTTCTTCCATGATTGGGGGAGGGGTCCTCGAGTCATATCCCCTTCATCGAGAACACTTCCCCCGAGGACTCCCTCCACGCCTCCTCATGATTGTTGCTAATATGTCCTCGAGGTATATTTCTCGGGAATGTCCCTCATGGAATGTGCCACCGCTTGAGGCCATCCTCTGCCATGCATCTTCGTACTTAACCACAGGGAGGAGTCTTACCTCACTAAGGACTCTGGCCTCACCCTAAACTCACCAGTTGGACTCCCATACCAAGAAGGACTCTATCCCTGTTAGGACTCTTAGAGATAAGGACGTTTGAATAGTTTCAGTCCTATCAGGAGTACACTACTCAGTCCTACGAGGATTCTGCCACTTAGCCCTATATATAAGAGCTCAAAATTCAATATTCAGGTACGTTTTACATTAATTTACAGCATATAGCCTCACGCATAAAATTCCCTATCTGACTTAAGCATCGGAGGGGCAACGAGGGCATACCTCACCACCTTTGTTTCAGGTACCGAAAGATCACGTTCGTGCTCATCAACAGTTCCTGGGCTTTATGATAACTCACAGGGGTATAGAGGCCAATCCTGACAAAATACAGGCCTTGGCCTCCATGTAACCCCCGAGGAACAGGAAAGAAGTGCAAAAGTTGACCGGCCGTGTGGCCGCCTTAAACAGGTTTGTGTCCCAGGAGCGAATAGGTGCTTCCCCTTCTTCAAAGTTCTTAGGGGTAACCAAACTTTTCAGTAGGGTGATGAATGTGAAGAGGCTTTCCAGGAGCTTAAAGAGTCCTTAAAGAGGCCAGAGTCCTTAAAGAGGTAAGACCCCTCCCTGTGGTTAAGTACGAAGATGCATGGCAAAGGATGGCCTCAAGTGGTGGCACATTCCATGAGGGACATTCTCGAGGAATATACCTCGAGGACATATTAGCAACAATCATGAGGAGGCGTGGAGGGAGTCCTCGGGGGAAGTGTTCTTGAGGAAGGGGATATGACTCGAGGACCCCTCCCCCAATCATGGAAGAAGTGGCCAATTAGAGTCCTCGAGGAAATACTTGGTATGTAGTCCTCGATACTGGTGGGCCTCCTTCATTCAAAAAGGCCCACATCACTAGCCCTCGTGCACGACTCTTGAGACCTCGGGGATCTTGGAGGGGTGCATGTCCATCGTCATTCCTCGAATTTAGCTAGAAATGGTCGAGATAAGTACTTTGATCTCGACGTCTGTGAACGTTACAAGGTTGTCTTGGATTTGTGACATGTGTCACTTTTAACGGCTATAGATGGTGACTTGTGAACTTCTATCTTCTCCCACTATAAATACCCTCTTTTTACTCTTCATTTTTCACTTTCACTGTTGTAAATTTCCTCTCCGCAAGGTCGTGCTTGATCAGAAAGGTTTAGGAATCCTCCGTAGGCGTTGGGTAATCCTAAGGTAAGCATCGAGACTCTTAAGTTATTTCCTTAGCTTGAACTTAGCTTTGTCAAATAATGTCGAGTAGCGAGGGTAGCTCGAGAAGCTCGAGTGGTGGAGAGGACTTAGAAAACACAATGATCCATGTGGCCATTCCCAATGACTCCCGACCTAGGGTTCAAGATAATGTGACCTTTGCGTACCACAATGAGGTCTGTAGGTTGAAAGAGCACTTGGCCATGGGGCTGCTAGAGAGTATGGGATAATTCCTTTGTGTGATATTAGATCACCCGACCTCGAGGATAGGATGGTGAGAGCTCGATGGGGAGAGTTCGTGATTTTCAAGGAGACCCTTAAGGCTGGTTTTAGGTGGCCTCTACACCCCTTCTTCATTGCCCTTTTGGTCGGGCATTCGATGTGCCTGGGACAACTATTACCCAACGCTTGGAGAATGCTAGTGTACTTTTTCATAGCATGTAGATACTTAGGCATCGAGCCCATGGTCGACCTTGCTAGGCTAGTCTTCGAGATCAAGAAACACCCCAGGGTAACCTGCTTTGGGTATCTCTCGACGGTAGGGGGTTCAGGGTCCCTAAGATGGCAAGTTCCCTGAAGGGTTGGAGAGATGGTTGGTTTTATGTATTAGGACCAAATCTCGATCTCCCTTTTTGGCCTGACTAGGGTGTCCCTGACGCTAAGAAGTTTTGTGAGGGTCAGGAGTACCCCGAGAATTTAGAGAAGGATAGGAAGATGCTGATCGAGCTCGAGCCTCTCTTCTCGAGCATGAAAGAGATCGGAGAGGAGGTGATACGTTTGGCCGACGTTAGAGGTCTTGAGGGTATAGCTTTTCTCCTTGCTTATTTGTTGAAAACTTGACCTGTTTTCCCCGTTCTAAAGTGTTGTCTTATTTTCTCATTTCCAGGAATGTCGTTCGATCTACGAGCCCTTCGCAACTTCTTGAGCACAAAGCCTCCAGTTCCCACCCAGGCTAAGTCCCAGGTGAAGAAAAATGGAAATAAAAGGCCTCGCGATCCATCGATCAAGCCACCTTCGAAGGCACCGAGGGAGTCAACAACTCCTCGAGCACATATCCCAAGTCCTCCCCCTGGCCAATCATCTCCTCCACCTCGAGCCTCAGTTGCTCGAGGCCCTCATCAAGTCGTAGACCTCAAGGATGACAATCTTCCTCCCACAGTTGCTCTTGATAAAGACTTCGAGAGGTGCCACCTTGTGCCAGACATCGTGGCCAAGTATAGGGATGGGGTCAAGCTGAAGGATGGCTTGAGACAGCTCGAGATCTTTACTATGAAGATAAACCCTTAGACCTGAATTTTGGTTTAGGAAGCTCGACATATTTACTTATGTTTTTCTCCCTTTCGCAGACATTGAGCATGGCTCAAGGACTCACCCTCCAAGGGGTCGATGAGTCGTCAAGGGTGGCCTCGGTGAAGGAGTCTTCGGCCTGAAGGACCGGAAGATTGCTGAGCTTGAGGCAAAGCTCGATGTTTTGAAGAAATAGCGCGACGAGGCTAAACGCGTGGCCTTGAAGGCTTGAGATGAAGTTGGCATTGCGAAGGACGAGGCCGAGGAATTGAAGCTCAAACTAATGCACAAGAACAAAGAGTTCGAGGCTAAACTTGCCGAGACCAGGGAACGGGCTTCAGCAGAGGCCAAGGAACAAGCTTGGGAAGAGTTCAAAGTCTCTGCGGAGTGCGACAAAATCAAGGGTGAATAATCCTCGGGGGCATACCTCCATGCCTTCAAGGAGGCCTGGGGCTTTTTTTCGCTCCAAGCTTCCCAACGTTGTTCCTGATGACCTGAAGACAGTACCTGACATCGCAGGCAGTTTCGAGCTTTCAGATTCTGAGGATGCTGGCCCCGACGACAATGTAGACCTTGAGGAGGATGATGTGCAAATCAATATCACCAACCTCGATCCTCCTCCAGGGCACATAGGATAGAATTTTTGTAATTAGATTTTTGATGTATTTTGCTTGACCATATTAATGATAATGAATGAGCTTTTGGCTTTTATAACTCTCGATGAATGAGCTTTTGGATTTATTTTGGTATCGAGCTCGAGGTGATAACGAGACTAAAAAAAATGTTAAAGTATTAGGATCGAGGATACGTAGGCAATGACTCGAGCCCTTTCATATCCCGAGGAGTGATTTCTCTTGGACACAATTAGGTAATGACTCGAGCCCTTTCATACCCCGAGGGATGACTTCTCGGGGACACTTCAAAGGAATGGCTCGAGCCCTTGCTTGAGCCTTTCAAGGCTGAAGAGGGGCTTGCTCAAAGTTTATTAGGGCTTACTCAAGGTTTAGTAGGGCTTGCTAGAGGCAAGGCTTAAGAATGGCTTGCTCGGGGCAAGGCTTAAGAGCTTGCATGGGGCAAGGCTTAAGAAGTGCTTGCTCGAGGCAAGGCTTAGTAGGGCTTTCTCGGGGCAAGGCTTAAAAAGTGTTTGCTCGAGGCAATGTTTAGTATTGCTTGCTTGGGGCAAGGCTTAAGAAGTGTTTGTTCGAGGCAAGGCTTAACAGGGCTTGCTCGGGGCAAGGCTTAAGAAGTGCTTGCTCGGGGCAAGGTTCAAGGATGGCTTGCACGGGGCCAAGCTTAAGAGCGGTTTGCTCGGGGCAAGGCTTAGTAGGAGCTTGCACGGGGCAAGGCTTAAGTAGTGCTTGCTCGAGGCAAGGCTTAGGAATGGCTTGCTCGGAGCAAAGCTTAGGAAGGGCTTGCGGGGCAAGGCTTAAGAAGGGCTTGCACGGGGTAAGGCTTAGAAAGGGCTTGCAGGGCTAGGCTTAAGAAGTGCTTGCTATAGGCAAGGCTTTAGAAGTTTCATGATCGCAAATCAAACTGTTACTGGAATGTTTATCTTGACAACCCAACAAAAAGATAAATTCTGGCACGCAGGCCGATCAACAAACTAAAAAGAATAACTTAGGCACGCAGGCCGACAAACAAAAAAGATCAACTTAGGCACGTAGGCCGACCTATCAATAAGATAAACAACTTAGGCACGCAGGACGATTATTGAAGTAGATAACTTGGCACGGGGGTCGTCAAGCAAACTAAAACCTGGACGTGGTCAGGAAAATTACTTGTAATAGATCTTCAAGTTTTCAGCGTTCCATGGCCTAGGGAGTGGTCTTCCCAAGGAGTCCCTTAAGCTATAGGACCCTCCGCGAACATTATGTACGACTTCGAAGGGCACTTCCCAAACGGGTCCAAGCTTTCCCGGGGCATGGCCAGCGGCTTCAGCTCTTCTTAATACTAGATCGCCTGCTCTGAACTTCCTAGGCCTGACCTTTTTATTGAAGTATCTCGTCGTCATGTTTTGGTCAGAGGCTACTCTTACAGCGGCGTTTTCCTTTACTTCCTCGAGGAGCTCGAGATGTTCGCTTACATGTTCGGAGGGCTCTGGTTCAAGTCTCTTGAGGCTGGGCACGTTGATTTCGACGGGGATTGTGGCTTCAACACCAAAAGCCAGCATGAATGGGGTCTCACCCGTGGCCGTTTTATGAGATGTCCTATATGTACAAAGTATAGAAGGCAAGTCATCAGGCCAATTTCCTCTGGCATCACCAATCCTCTTCTTGAGGTCTTGTAAAATGATCCTATTTTTGACCTCGGCAAGACCATTACTCTGTGGATGGGATACTGATGTTAAGCGGTGGTCTATCCCGAGGTTATTGCAGAAGTTCCTGAATTGAGGATTGTCAAACTATCGACTGTTGTCTGTTATGAGGACATTTGGTATCCCGAACCTGCATACAATGGACTTCCATACGAATGTCCTGAGCTTGGGCTCTGAAATAGTGGCCAAGGGCTCTGTCTCTGCCCATTTGGTAAAGTACTCCACCGCCACCGCCACAGCCACAAACTTTAACTTCATCTTGCCACAGGGAAGGGGCCTAGGATGTCAACACCCCACTGTTCAAATGGAGCACAAACACCGATGGTAGTGAGATCTTCGGGAGGGCTATGGATGACATTGCCGAACCTCTAGCACTTGTCGTATTTTTGACGTATTCTGACGTGTCTTTCTTTATGGTAGGCCAGTAATATCCATACCTCAAAAGTTTGAAAGCCAGGGCCCGAGGCCCTTGGTGATTCCCGCAAACTCCTTTGTGAACTTCGGCCAGGGCTTGAGACGATTCTGATGGTCTAAGACACCTGAGATATGGTAAAGTGAAGCTTCTGCGGAATAAGACTCCCCTGATCATGCAATACCTAGGTGTTCTATATCAAACACTCCTTGCTTCCCGAGGATCCTCAGGCAGAGTTCCCTTAGTTATGAAGTCCACTATCGGATCCATCCAAGAGGGCTCATGCTCGATATCCAGGACTTCCGGGTGTTTGCTGAAGCTAGGTTCTGTCACAATCTTAACATGGACAGTTCTGTCCAGTCCATCAACCCCCATAAAAACCAATCTAGACAAGGCGTCGGCCTTGCAGTTGTCACCTCTAGCAATCTTCACAATTTTACAACCCTTGAATTGTCGTCGGAGATCATGAGCTCGTAGGCAATATAAGCTCATTTTCTAATCCTTCCTTTCAAATGTTCCTTCTATCTGGCCCACCACAAGTTGCGAATCATTGAAAATTTTTATGTACTCAAGCTCAAGGCTACAGGCGAGTTCCATACAGATGATGACGGCCTCATACTCAGGTTCATTGTTGGTGGCTTCAAATTCGAATCGAAGTGCACACTGAATCTTTGTGAGCCTGTCGGGGCTGACGATAATGACCCTTGTGCCTGACCCCAAGGAGTTGGATGCTCCATCCACAAAAATTTCCCAAGCATCCACCGACCTGAATATTCAATTCTTCTCTGCAATTCTATCTTTGAGTTCCAATATGGTATCAGAGAATAAACCTTCCAACTCTTAATTTCTTCTTCTTCGGGCTATTTTATTCCATTCTGCTGTAATGGAGCCGATACAAAATCAAGCAGATTCTGATGTGAATTCATCCATGAGTAAGTCAGCTATTGATGAACCTTCTAGCCTATTCTTCCTCCATCATTCAGACAGTCCGGGATTAGTACTCGTTTCCTAACTACTTACAGGAGAAAATTATGCATCGTGGAATCGTGCGATGACAATCCCACTTTCGGTGAAGAATAAACTCGCTTTCATTGATGGATCGATGGAGAGACCAGAAGAATCAAATCCTAATTTAGTTAATTCGTGGATCAGGAATAACAAGATAGTTATTTCATGGATACTCAATTCGGTTTCGAAGGAGATTTTGGCTAGCTTTATCTATGCGTCTATAGCTCACGAGATCTGGAATGATCTCAAAGAAAGGTTTCAGCAAAGTAATGGACCACGAATTTTTCAGCTAAGAAAAGAATTGATGAACTTAGCTCAAGATCAAAACACTGTTAGCGTGTATTTTACAAAGTTAAAGACTATTTTGGAAGAGTTAATTAATTTCAGGCCTAATTGCACTTGTGGAAAGTGCACCTGTGGTGGAGTTAAGTAGGTAAACAAGTACTATCAGATGGAATACATCATGTCATTCATCATGGGGTTGAATGACTCATTTTCTCAAGCTAGAGGATAGATCCTGCTTATGGATCCTATACCGCCTGTTAATAAAGTTTTTGCACTCATGGTGCAGGAGGAAAATCAGAAGAAACTGAGCACACAATCGTTAGGAAATGATGCTAATGGTGCTGCTGCTTTTGTTATCAGATCTGAAAATGCGAGGCTAGTGATGAATTCTTTCAGTTCTGAAAATCTGAAACCGATGATGAATTATACTCCTCGAAATGATGGATCTAGAGTTGGTAATTTTACTAACTTCAGGAGGAAAGAGAAGCCTTATTGTACTCACTGCAAGTACCATGGCCATTCTATTGATAATTGTTATAAGATCTACGGATACCCCCTGGTTTTAAGCCAAGACCTAGGGAATTTGATCAACATTACTCTGCCAATAGCCGTGTTAATCAGTTGAGCAGTAATAACATCAACCAGAATCCTAATAATCAACCTAGAATGGGAGATTTTATGCAGAATCTGAACTCAGATCAATATCAACAGCTGATGAACATGTTGTCAAGTCATTTATCATCTAGCTCAAAGGCTAATTCTACTGATCTGGATAAACAGAATACTTCAAACACTACAGGAATTTACCACTCCATATCAGTTTCTCCCTTTATTGCCACTAAAGATTTTTGGATAGTGGATTCAGGGGCTACTAAACATGTTTGCTGTAATGCTGAGGCTTTTGTAACAATGAGATCAGTTGAAAAAGCAAGTATTACTCTGCCAAATCAAACAAGAATAGTAGTCAGCCTTTGTGGTGAAATTGTGCTAAGTCCTAATTTGGTTCTACATGATGTTTTATACGTACCACAGTTCAAACTCAATCTACTATCTGTCAGTGCATTAACTGCTAATTCCAAACTCACGTTACACTTCTCTCAGGACCAGTTTCACATTCAGGAGACTATCACCAAGAGGATGATTGGCAAGGGCAGCACAGTTCAGGGGCTTTATGTGCTGGATATCAGAAGTTTTAATTCTTTTTCAAATAATTTTGTTGGCAATGTGTCTGCTCGTGTGTGGTATAACAGATTGGGGCATGTGCCTTTTAAGAGATTAGATACTTTAAAGGATCAATTGTCTTGTAATATTTCTAAGTTGAATAGACAGATTCCTTGTTATATTTGTCCAATAGCTAAGCAGAGAAGATTATCATTTAAGTCACATAATAATCTTTCAAACAAGCCTTTTGATCTGTTACATGGTGACATATGGGGACCATATCATACAGCATCACACACGGGACATAAATATTTCCTAACTCTATGTAGCAACACCTGGAATTCTTGAGGATCCAGCATGGTTTGTGGATTCTGGTGCCAGCAATCATGTGACAACAGCCAAAGGTAACATGAATTTGTTTTAAAAATATGAAGGAAAGGAAAGGTTGCTAGTTGGTAATGGAGATATGCTACACATCGCACATATTGGAAAGGGAAACATCAGTACCAAGACAAATAAATCACTTGATTTGAACAGACTATTATATGTTCCCTCAATCAAAAGAAATCTAGTTAGTGTGTCTCAGCTCACTAATGATAACAATGTATTTATGGAGTTTTATTCTAATTGTTGTGTTGTTAAGGATCTCCAGACGAAGAGGACTCTGCTGCAAGGAGTACTTAAGGATGGATTGTACCAGCTGCAGCTACCTAACCTCAAATGAGAAAGCACTACCATCGAGTCCAACCTCCAAAATAACCATCACTGCTTCACAGCAAAAACTGGTGACGATTAGTGTCCTTTAGTTGAACATGTCTCGGTGTCTGAACTTGACCTCTGGCATAGAAGGCTAGGACATCCCTCAAACTATGTTATGAGTCAAGTTCTAAAGTCTTGTAATAAAGATGTTAAATCTAATGAATTCCCTGCATTTTGTGAATCTTGCAAAATTGGGAAATCACGTGCTCTTCCATTTAACATTTCAATTTCACATGCTTTGAATCCCTTAGATCTTGTTCATACTGATGTTTGGGGACCACCCCCGTTAAATTCTACCACTGGACATAGATATTACATAATCTTCATTGATGATCATAGCAGATATACTTGGATTTACCCAATGAAACATAAGTCTGAAGCCTTATCCATCTTTACTCAATTCAAAAATCTTGTAGAAAACAAACTAGACGGAAAGATTAAGTCTCTTCATTCTGACTGGGGTGGTGAATTCAGAAGTTTCAGCAAAATAGCTACAGAATTCGGTATAGAACTTAAGCATTCCTGCCCTTACACCTCTATTCAAAATGGTAGAGCTGAACGAAAGCACAGGCACATCACTAAGACTGGGCTAACTCTCTTAACTCAGGCTCAAATGCCTCTTTTCTATTGGTGGGAGTCCTTTAAGGCTGCCACTTTCCTAATTAATAGGCTGCCTACCTCTGTCCTGCATCATAGTTCACCCTACCAAATTTTATTCAACAAAAACTTTGATTTTAGACAGCTTAGTGCTTGCTTCCTATGTCTTATGCCCGATCAGAAACATAAATTAGTTTTCACTCTCAAAAGTGCGTCTATCTTGGCTATGGTGACTCTCACAAGGGTTATAAGTGTCTAAGTTCAAGTGGTAGAGTTTACATTTCTAAACATGTCGTTTTTAATGAGCAAGACTTTCCTTTCAAATCAGGTTTCCTAAATAAACAAGTTTAGTCACAAACCTGAGATGTTCCATTAAGTTACCTTCCCTTCATTGATCCCAGCCATAACACTATACCTCAAAATATCACTAATGGATGTACAATGCAACCTGAAAATGCTTCTACTGCAGAACTCACTGATGGAGAAATAGGAGCTGAAGTTAGAAGAGATATGGTGTTGGAATCTCGGGGTGATGAGTTGAATCAGGAAGTAATAGCAGGTGATGAAACATTTGAAGCTCTACCAACTGAGATTAACTCTCAATTTCCAGCAACGAAAACAGACTTGTCAGTACCTATCATAGTTTAGAACTCTGGACATCAAATGATTACCAGAAGCAAGGCTGATATCTTCAACCTAAAAATCTACATAAGCCAAGCAACGGATGAATTTGTAGAAACTGAGCCAATAAATATAGATGAAGCACTGTCAAGTAGCCATTGGAAGAGAGTTATGCAAGAGGAATACAATGCACTTATGAAAAATGAGACATGGATATTAGTACCACTTGAAGCTGGAATGAAAATCATTGGGAATAAGTGGGTTTTCAAATTGAAATTTGATTCAAATGGGAAAGTGGCAAGGCACAAAGCCAAACTTGTTGCTAAGGGCTTCCTAGAAATTCCTGGAATTGACTTTAGTGAGACCTTCAACCCTGTTGTTAAGGCCTCAACCTTGAAGATCATTCTGACACTTCCTGTATCAAGACACTGGGAGATCAGACAAGTAGACAAAAACAATGCCTTTCTGAGTAGCTGCCTAAATGAGGTAGTTTATATGGACCAGCCACAGGGTTTTGTTGATGAGAAGCAACCTAGCTACATATGCAAACTAAAGAAAGCCTTCTATGGTTTAAGGTAAGCCCCAAGGGCTTGGCATGACAAATTGAAGCACACTCTATTTGAATGGAATTTCAGGCAGTCTAAGGCAGACAATTCTTTATTTTTCTTTGCAAAAGGAGCTGATATAATCTTTGCCCTGATAAATGTGGATATAGTGATAACATGTAACAATAATCAGCAACTACAAGAGTTCATTGACAAATTGAACTTCACCTTTGCACTTAAAGATATGGGAAAGCTAAGCAGATTTCTGGGAATTGAAGTTCAAAAAGATGCAGCCATGCTTCATTTGAAGCAAACTAGATATGCAATGGAATAGCTAAAAAAGTTTGGCTATGAAAATCTGAAGCCTAGCCCAACACCTATGGCTATAGGGAAACCAGTTTCTAAAGATAAAGAACAATGAAAGATCCTACGCTATATAGAAGTGCAATAGGGGGTCTCCAATACCTCGCTCACACTAGACCAGACTTAACCTACTCTGTGAATAGACAAAGTCAGTTTCTTCAAGTACCTTCTGACTCTCATTGGAAGATACTTAAAAGGGTGTTTAGATATCTGAAGGGGACCTTAAATCATGGACTAACTATACAGAAGAATGACAGCCTTCATATCACTGCCTTTGCTGACTCTGACTAGGCTTCCTGCCCAGATGATAGGCGGTCCACTGCTGGGTATTGTGTGTATATTAGAGATAACTTGGTGTCATGGTGTTCCAAGAAGCAGCATGTGGTCGTCGGTCCAGCACTGAGGCTGAATACAGAGCCTTAGCTCATTGTGCTGTAGAAGTAACCTGGATCCAATCTCTGTTGGAGGAGTTGGGAATACCACAGCAGCAAACTCCAATTATTTGGTGTGACAGCTTGAGTGCAAGTGCACTAGCTTCTAATCCTGTATACCATGCTCGCACAAAACATATAGAATTAGACGCTCGCTTTGTAAAAGATAAGGTGCTTGATAATAAGCTGAAAATACACTACATTCCATCTTCAGACCAGACAGCAGACTTGCTGACTAAACTAATGTCACACTCGAGATTTCAGCTACTTAGAGATAAGCTCGGAGTATTGGATCACACTCCACCTTGAAGGGGGGAATTAAAATTACGAGCTACCGCAAGAAAATAGAAGAAGGCCTTGCACTACACATGCTTATTTTCAGAAATGGAATCTCATATTGTTAGCTAGCTAGGATAGTTGTTAGTCCCTGCTGGCAGCTCAATTCCAGAACCTTCGATTGCTACTCAAACCTTGTATATAATGGTGTATTCATTTAATGATCAATTACGGAATTAAGCATCATTTTATCTAGTTTTCTAACTCCACATTACTCTTGGACGGGATTGGTGGCTGTTGGTTGGAAAAAAGATATATACACACAGACGGCAACACGCAGAGAGACATTCAGGGGTACTCAAATTCAATAGGATTCTTTGTAGGGAGAAAAAAAAAGGGGTAAATTGAGGAAAAAGAAATTCATACACGCAAAGAATAACAGGTAGAAAAACGACAGATGAGAGAGGGCAGTAGCAACTAAAGGATTAATGCCAAATTTTTGTTCAATTAATCATCAATAATTGCTCTAGAAATTTGAGAATTAATCACGTTGGGTAAATGTTGTTTAAACTTTATTTATTTAATTCCAATATTATGAGTAGCTAAGTAATTTTAATGCTTGGATTTTCGATAAACCTTGCATCATGAATATTTAACTCGTGATTTTATTTATTTTTTACGTTCAAAGTACGCTTTTAATTATTGAACAATTGACATGAATTTAATTTTCTCTACAATTATATGTGTAATAGTTGTATGAGTTTTGTAACTTATTTTACCTTCGAAAGATTGGAAATAAGTTATACATAGTGTCAATTATCGTAGAATCCGATAGAGGATAAGATATACCTCTATACTTTACGTGATCTTTAAATATTCTTAAGTTTTTAATGCATTTTTATATGGTCACATTCGTCGTGAAATATAGTCGGGTAACATGTAAAAATTTGTTTAATTCTACTCGAGAGAAATTGTTAAACAAATTATAAATATTGACCTTTATAATTGAATCGTGTTATCAAATTATAAGATTCGAGATTAAAGGGGGTTGATATAAGGGGATTCCAGATCCTAGTACGTTTTTTATCATCATATTTTTATAAAACTTGCAATTAATTATAATCTTGCATTTATTTTAGTTAAATTAGGTCATTCATAGGTAGAGTATTTAATTTACAGGAAAAATTACAAATTTCAATTGTTTCAATTAAGGTTGAGTTAATTCGAATTTGAACTAGTACAATCTCTATGAGAATGATAATTGGACTCAAAGTTTATTTTACTACTTGTTAACGAACCATGCACTTGCAGTATTTTACACGAACAATATTTTCATGACAAGTTTTCGTTAATGCCAATTTTTTTGTGCAATTAAGGTCTACAATGTTGGAAATTGAGACTAATTCATCGATTTGACCACGAAATCTTTGTTCACAAAATATAATAAGATAGAAAAACAATACAAAGATTTACATGAAAAACCCATGGGTTGTCAACGATAGAGATACCCAATTATTACAATCATCATGTAGAATCTCTCAAACGTTCCTAACCCTCAAGTACACCCAAAAATTTACATATTAGGAAAACCCCCCTTAGTACGTAGGGGATGGAACTAAGTCTCATCTCCCCAAACTTGAACATTGCCTACTTCTATTTCCTCATAATCATCAATATTTCTGACTTCACTTTCCACTCGAACCTCACCAACCAAGATCAAGCTACACTTGCAGCTCGATCCCATCAATTTATCTTGTTTTAAGAGACGTTCTCAATGTTTTTTTCCCTCAAACAAAGCATGTTTGAATCATTAAAAATCATATCCCTACTTGTTATGATCTTAAAACATCTAGTATTCCTAGCTTACAACATGTGCCCTTTCACCCCTTTAGGATACACTAAAAACACAATCTAAAACTCTTTTGAGAAAATATGGGTTTTATTCTATCTGGTAGAGTCAACATAATGGAGTTCCTTGTTTATAGATTATAAAGGTGGATACGAAGCTGGAGGCTTATGTTAAATTTGATGTAACTAATATAGAACTGGTAGAAATACTAAAAATTGGGAACTTGTGTGGCAATTGCGCCAGCACATACATCAAAAATGTCGGATGTAGTAAAGTTGATGGAAGATGTTCGAAAGCTTAACGAAGATTTTAACACAATGCTAGACCATGTAATTTTTTCAGGTTAAATATCTCAATTATCATTGAACTTTAAGGAGTCTTTTGAGTTGCCACTGAACTTCGTAAATGTTTCTCAGTTCCTATTGAATAGCCTCTGTTTGACACCCATTTTGAAGAAAAATTAAATTCTGGAATAGTGATTGATGGAAGAATGTGTGGTTAAAAAGTAATGAAAATTTTTGGGTTTATGTGTAGTATTATTTTATTGATAAAATGTGTGATTGAAATGAAAAATGAAAAATGAGAATGAGAATAAAATGGATGTCACACAAAAGTTCTCCAAATTATCATTGAATTTATGAATATATTATCACATCCGCAACTTCGTCGCTTATTGTTTTAAAAGTTAACATACTAGATGACATGAAAAATGGAATGATGGATCGATAACATTTTAATAAGTTCATCAACTCCTTTAATTTTTAAAACGGCAAATGACAGGTTAGCGAAAAAGATAACATTTTAATAAGTTCAGTGGCAACTAAAAGAACTTTTAAGCTTAATGCTTGTTTAATGAAACTTTGCTAAAATTTAATTAACTTTTCAATCGGTCAAATTTTAATTTTAATCTCATATTTCATGGGACATACGATTTTTATCAACTTTTTAACCGTACACTACATCAATTTTGATCTAAAATTTCCTATAACTTTTATCAAAAACTTTATCAAACAACCCATTAATGACAATTGTGAAACATTTGAGAAAGTTTATTGATAACTCGAATAATTTTTAATATTTATCTCAACTTGTTCGTCAAATTTTGAAAATTCTTTATAGTACTTGTTTTTTTTTTTTTTTCGACAAACGCGCACATAGAGAAGTGTGTATCTTTCTATAATTATTTGTCAATATCTAGTTGAGTAAAAATCAATATATGGAAAATTTTGATGCCATTTATTTATCAGCTACATCATTCTTGAGAGTGATAACTTTCACAACTACAACTTGAGAGCACAAATTAGTGTTTTGTGTTTGTCAATTTAAAAATAAAAAAGAAAAAGAAAAATCAGTTATGAATATTATTAGGAACCTCGTCTCACTTTCACTACACAAGGATCAAAATCTATCACTACACAAGGATCAAAATCTAATGAAAGCGCATTCTCATTTTGTCAAGTAAAAATGTACTTTCTAACCTCTCAAAAGCTAAAGATTCACCAAGGAAAAAGGAAAAAAAAAAAAGGGTATTAAATGATGTAGAATGTTTGAGAGCCTAATGAGGATTCTGAATTTGATTATTCAGAGAATTGCGGACACCAGAATATTTTTTATCAAATTTTGATGGATTCGGTGAACTTCGCAACGCCAAAATCTCTTTCATTAGATTGAGGATTCTAGTGAAAATTAGTTTTTGTTACATGAGCAAAGACGTGTAGAAGTGAAAGACACGAGCCTATGCAAATAGGGTAAGACGCAATAGATAGCGTGGTAGTGATGAACAAGAACTTATAATTGGAACCGACAAACCTTAAAAATAGAAACATACACACATATATTTTGCATTCGTTTTCTCTATCATATTTCCTTGTGCTAGCTTCAAGTCTCAATCTGAAGTCAAAGATAAAATCTAACTACATATAAAAGAGTGGGTTTCTATCTACTGTTCATAAGCCATTTTTCTAACTACGAGCCAAGTCGTATTAGCCGAGCAGGAATTGTGCCCACTTGATGGCACTGTGTCTCAGCCTTTTTCTTGTTCTTTTCCTTCTCTTTTTCTTATTTCTTAAAACATCTTTTACTTTTGATTGAGATGGGAGCATTTATTTAAGTTAAATAGGAACAATAATTATTATAATTTTTTGTCATAATGTGTGATAAAATTAATTTATTTTTTTGAAAAAATTTATGCATTTTTTATTCGACCGAGAACAACTTGTTTGTTTAGACGAGTAACCATTGAATGCAAACACATGTTTTAAATAATTTTACTAAATGTTATTAGGATTTGATGACTTTTTAAAAAACTAACATTCTTTAAGCCATAAAATGTTCTTATCCAAATAAAAAAAATTAAAAAATGAGAACAAATATATTTCAAGTCTAGCACGAAGACATGATCACAAATTGCGAAATGCATTTCTATTATTTGCCCACTGGGTGGTTTTTGTAATTGTAAGTGGTGCTGAGCGCTTTAAATGTCAAAGTAATCAAAAATTACTCCCAATGTTTTTTGAATGATATCAGTGCCCATTTTTTCCTCTCCATCCACCTCTCATCCGGCAGATTAAACCAAGTGCTGGCTTTAGCATGCCTTGATCTCAACTAGAAAAATTTTATATTTTCTATCATGCCTTACTCATTTGTCGTAATGCGGGCAACAAAATGCCTGCCTCGTTCAAAAGGAATATGGCTAATGATGAATCTGAACATATGTGTAGGATAGTGAAAATAAAAATGTCGAACACATTCTTATCTTGTTTGATGATCATCTTTATTGAATAGACTATATGGACTTTGTTCAGGTACTTGATGACTGATTGAGATTATTTTGCATTCCCTAACTAGATGCACGTCATGAATCTTTGTCTATTAAAGAAAATTGTGCTTGTAGAGACATATTGACACAAATGCTAAAATTACGATTCATGTGTATCCATGGATGATAGTTATGTGTCTGTCTATTATATTAATTTTTAGAACACGGTATGAATCATCGTTGAAGGATTGTGCCCATTCCGAGCCTTGGAACATGAAGACCTACAGAAAGTCCACCAATCCAAAGAATGTTTGTTTACACTACATCACCCACCACACGTGCAACGCTCGTGCATTCACTAGTAATAGAAAAAAGATGCCCACTCTTCTCCCAACGTAGCTGCGAACCACCTATTGAGTTATGGGAGGGAATCCACCCTTTCTTTTCACGAGCACGAGTTTTATCTTGCCCAGCTCTATACCTTGGTCTAGTTTACTCACCTTGCGTTTTGATTACATTGGAGACAAATTGGAGGCATCGCATCAAGAGCACATGGAAAGACTAATCTAATAAAAGCTTTTCTTTCGCTTTTCACTTTCGATTGAAGCGTTTACCAATGGGACAATAGGAGGAGGTCTCTCATTTAATACCTCATTAAAGGAAGGTTCAAAAATACCTTATTCTTTCAATGTCGATCACAAAGAGTAAAGGAGTTGGTCCAATATTAGTAAAAATGTAAAAGGAAGCTATCATATTGATCAGCTACTCCTTTCAGGGTAGCCCACAACCTCTTATATGATGTATTGCCAATCTCCTACTAAGGTGCATTCTATAAATTCGAAGTCATCCCTGGTTTGCTCTTGGACTAAGCAGCATTCCTTACCATGGATTTCAAAATACTTTGTATTTTCATCTTAAATTCCAGGGGAAGGGCAGTTATACTCTTTTATCATGTATGTGGATTACTAGAAAACAAGAATTTGTACAAATAATGCAGAGTTTAAATTTGAGATGTCCTTTTCAATATTAGCTTCATCAATCTTGAGTTTGACCAGCACTTATGAGAGCACAAATTTCTAGCACCGGTTGTGCCTGAATAAAACCTCAAGGCCCATACCAGTGCAAGCCGTGCTGAGCTGTGCCATTTGACACCTCTAGGGATAATGCATTTTCAACTTTGAGTGAGATTAATTTCAAGAATCGAGCACTCAGCTTGTCACGCTAATTTTTCAGGATGCTCGATATTGGAAAGTTCAGATAAAGCAAATTCACCATCGACAAAGGAAAGAATTTCTCAATAATCACAAATTGTACAATGATTTCAGATTTGTTTTTACTGTATAAAGATTACACTTATGTTCTATAGTTTCTGGTGTCCTAGAAGAAACCATAATAAGATACGAGGGCAAGTAGGAAGAAAAAACCAACCAATACTGTAAGTTAAGCTAACTCCAGTAACAGCAAGGCACAATTCTGCAGCAATGGATTAACTTACTCTCCATTATGTATGGAAAACCAGACCAACAAGCTACTCATTTCCGTATAATTCTTGTTTTGACCCCACCTACATACAAATAAAGAAATAAAAAAAAATTCCACAATCAAACAAATAATGCAGAAATGAAATGCATCAAAGCCTGAGATATACTCTACTCGACTCAACAAGGTCTTCCAGTCTATTCTAACAAACCTCTCCAAACTACACTAGAAAAGCTAAAATCATTTCTAATTGCCTCATTCCATCTTAGTTTAGGTTGCCGCCCTCAACATTTCCCAGCTATCATCAATAATAATTCTGTCAATTTTCCCAATATTTACAACTAAAAGCCGTTGCTTAATAGGCCCAAACACTACTTACCCAATGAGTTCCAAAACTACATAGCCACTCCTCTTTAGCCCCTGTTTAAGCCTTATTTCCTAAAAACTCATTTTTTTCTCCAAACTCATTTTCAACCACACACTCCCAATAAAATAATTTTGTGCGTAAACCCAAAACTTTTTCCAACTTTTTAACCACATATTCTCCAAAAAAAAATAACTATTATGAAACTCATTTTTCGCAAAAAATGGGCTAAAACAGAGCCTTAATATCCCCACCTGAGTTCTTGTTCTTAATGTGCTTGACACAACGAGATATCTAGTGTTCAGTTCTTGACTTTAGCCAACCTATAAATCATATTTTCTCCTTATGGACTCGAAAAGTGTAAGTCATGTAATACATAATTTCTTGTAAAAAAGTAATCAACCTTCAACTTCCTCAAACTGAATTTCCTTCACTACCTCAGCACCTGCATGATACTCAAACCTGCAAACATGGAATTGACTGCAATTAAACAAAGTCATGACAGAAAAGCAGGTGAAAGCTTTATTTTTTACTCTTTTATTTTCTAGATGAGAGTGCATTTTAATGCAATGTCTTACACAGCTACAATTAAACAAATTTCTAGTCTTGGACATGCATACACTCAGACAGCGAAAATTAAATATGGTGATGATTGATAAGTGATAACAACATGAGTGGCACTTAGCTGTAAGTACAAATTTTCCATTACATGATCCTATGCTAGTGATATGTTGTTTCTATTTAGACTTGATGAATGAATAAGTAAAAATAAGTTAATCCTTCTTATTGAATAGGCAAAATAATATTATTATACTTGCTGTTTTGAGCCAAGATTTGCAGCATGTGGAGTGAAAGCAGCAAGTATCTTGTATCCAAGAAAAAGCATTTCTTTCGTCGGTAGAGACATGCATAATAGTGAGATGAAAAATTATATAGAAATCTCTGAATGCTTTAAACAGACAGAAACTATTAAAACCGATAAGAGGAGTACCGATCCCAAAAAGTTTTATAGCACTTGATCAAAGGAACTATCGACGCAGAGTATGTCCTAGTGAGAGAAGGGATCACTTGTTCCTTCAAAAGTTCTTTCAAAGTGTTCATCTATCTGATTGATGAATCATAAGAAGACAAACCATGGTTCATATGCTAAGTAAGAAAGGATAATCACATTGAGTACACGGATTTCCCTAGGTCAGTTTATGAGCCAATAAAGAATTTTTATCTTAGAAACCCATTGGAAGGGGCAGGGCCAGAGATTTTATAGTCCATGTAGCCATGATATAAAAATGTGAAAAAGAACGAACTGAACTTCAAAACAGTAAGATCAGAAGATATAGGAATCCAGATTACCTGTTAGACAGAGATACCTCGAGTTCATAGTCTGATGCACTCTTGGTAGCATCTACTAAGACAGTTACAATTTCAGTCTTTCGAGTACTAGCCATGAGTAGATCATATTCAGTGGGAATAATAATGGCAAAGAAATTGTCACTCAGTTCACTTAAACAAAGCTTCTCAACAGCAGCCAGGGCAATCCTTCTTTTGAGTGCATCAGTGTCTGGGTCCACAATGTAGATGGCAAAATCAGTAATTAGAAGTATCCGCCGTTTCATCTTCCCTGAGCTAGTAAATTTTAAAAGTTTATCTGCAAAGAGAACTTTTCTATCACCTGTAAAAAGAGAATGGGAATACCTATTTAATAGATAAGATAACGCAGGCAGAGAAACATCTACAACATAATCAAGAAAAAAAAAAGAGACTGTAGGAGGATCATTGTGTACAACATAATTCTTTCCCAGTATGCAAGCAGAATGTATAGCTTCAAACAACAAATAGACTTGAACATTCATTCAACAGCATGTATACAACTGTCATCATGATTCTTCCCCGTACAGACGTGAACACATTATTCTCAGGTAAAATATACCAGTTCGCATCAGTAACTTGGACGGAAAAATGACTAGTAATAGACGTCACTGTGGCAACAAGAATATCGGCAACTGCAAGACAGAACTTTTAGGCAAATGACTACATGCATACTCACACATTCAAACTCGACAATTGTTGTCATCTCCACTTGTTCCAGTCTGAAGCTTCTCTATTTCTTTTACAAAGCATCAACATTTCAAGGTATTTCCGTGACATCTCTCTTTTCATAAAATTAGCAATGTTTATTTTTCTCTCTTCATTTCAAAGTTTTAATATTTGGTGAAAACTGTTATTTTGAATAAAGAAGTTTTATAGCGTTTAAACTCCTAAACCACAGATCATAGTATTTCTGCTGATACTAAAATTTTTAATACGAGAGATAAACCCCCTAAACCTTACCAATTTGAATACCGAATCCTATACACCAAATAACATAATACTTCTGAAGAAGCATTTTGTTTAATTCAAAAATAAAAACTATAAACTTCTGAAGAAGCATTTTGTTTAATTCAAAATCACAAAATATTAATCAATAAATATCAAATCAAATAAAGTAAACACATAACCGAAACCATTACTCTATTACACATTAGAAATTTAAAATACTTAAAACAGAACCTTGTTTTTCGAGAATTTTCATGAGGCGTGGTCTGGAAGGCACATCGATATAATCACCCAAATAATCCCGAAGGCGAGAGGTTTTTCTCCTGACTTTGACACCCATAAACGGCTCTTGATCCTCCATCACGTAACTATCCAATGGCCGCAGTTTCATGCTACCACTTCCATCGGCGTCGCCTTCATCTGGGGTTTCGGAGGCGCGGCCATTGTCATCGTCGTAGCCAGCAGACTCGATTTGGACCCGCCGGCTCGATAGGTACCTCGACATTTGTGGACGGTGGCTCGTGGAGGCGAAATGGGCTGTGGTTTGAGAGAATCGACGGGACCCGATGACACGTGGCCGCAACCCGTTTGTTTGATCGGATGTTACAAAAATCAATAATGCCATGTACATTGAGTAATGTTTCCCATTATTACTTTACACCTTCACGAAGCTTCCCAATGGCCATCGAACTTAAGTATGTTGCACTAAAATGGCCAGCGGATGGATTCCGTCTGTGATTATGTCTACGGAAAGGTGACGTGACAGTTAAAATTGACCACGTATTAAGTGAGTCGCATATGGGGGTACTTTTCAAAATGCCCACGTCAGAGCAGCCATTTTCCACTTTGCCCAAAAATTTTAACCATTCACCACAATAGCCTTCTAAGGCTGAAAAGACGAAATTACCCTTAAAATGTTATATAAATTACAAAAAATGGTATTGTTTGAAAAAGACAATAATACCCTTTTTAAGTTATAAAGAATTCCAAACACTTCCTACTTAAAATTTCGAAACCAATTCACTTTCTCTATCTGTTTACTCCAACACAGATAAAAATAATTTCATTTTTCATCTACTTCAAATTTGAAAACAGATAAATTTATCAAACGCTCAACAAGGAAATATTTCACAGCCATCAGTGAAATCGGTAAGCATATTTTTACGTATTTTTAATTTCGTTTTGGTTAAGTACATTATTTTAATCTTTAAATCTTATGTATATGAAAATTTTATGATCTATAATCGACTTTTTTTAAACAAAAACGAGAAAAAAATTCATCTGCATGAGATTTTCAGATCTGTGATGGAAGAAGAAAAACAATTCCACACGACCCGGACGTCCGGGGAGTCCGGGCCCAGACGCCCGGAAGTCCGGGTCCGGACGCCAGGACGTCCTGGGTGTCCGGGGCCCATATGGACGCCCGGACATCCGGGCGTCAACTCCCCCGACGTCCGGGCCCGGACTTCCCGGACGTCCGGGTAGTCCCCGGGAAGTCCGGGGCCGTGCACCCTCGACGGTTTTTTTTTTCACGAACATAACAAATATTTTTTTTTTAATGCAGCAGATATGGTTGCAATCCCGATTCTTTACTTTGGTGAATTTGAAGATAATGGAAATGGTCAATGGGTCTGGAAATGGACATGTGATATACATGGCTTAATTTCAATTGTATTGACATCGAATACATTGTATGCAGAAATGTACAGTGAGATACAGGACGTGCTTGACATCAATCCCTCTCAGTACGACATGGAATTGAGATTTCTATTCAACAACGAGCATACATCCATTCCAGTTCCACCTACAAAGGTTACTTCTAAAAATGGCATCAAAGCTTTAATTGCATTGAACGAAGTTCGCATGACTACTCCTCTTTGCGTAACTTTAGTAAAAAAGAATGTTCCCGATGGTGAACACGAAGATCTCGATAGAGAGGATCATAATGTGAATGATTTTTGGAACACGGTGGAGATAGCTCGTGAGGATGATGTGGTTATTCCCACTACAGTTGTTCATCATCATGATTTCACCGTTACGCACAGAATTCCTTCGATAGTTGATGACAACGAGAATGCAAATGAATTTACGAATGAGGATTTGATTGCTTTATCCGGTCGAAGACGTGGGTCGGGTTCAGGTATCTCTAATTGTTCTCGTACAGTTCTTGATGATGAAGATTTATATGTCGAGCAATTGTTCGAAACAAAGAAAGATTTGCAAGAAGCTGTGCACCGGATTGCTTTGAAACACAATTTCGAGTTTAAAGTTAAAAAATCGGACAAGTCGACGTACACAATCATCTGCATTGACGACAGTTGCCATTGGTGTTTGCGAGCGATGAAAATGGACACGAATGAGTTCTTTGTAATTCGTAAGTATGCACGAGAACATACTTGCGAAGTGGGTATTCGTCGAAATGATCACAGACAGGCCCGAGCATGGTTCATTGGTCGACAAATAATGGACAAGTTTCAGGACCCACGAACGATCTACAGACCTTTGGACATCATCAATGACGTCCGTCGAGATTACGGGGTGGTCATGAGCTATCAGAAAGCCTGGAAGGCCAAAGAATGTGCATTGGAGGACTTAATGGGTTCGGCCGAGGAAAGTTACGCTAAATTGGCCAGATATTGCCACAACATGGAGAAAACTAATCTTGGATCGGCATTTTATATTGATATGAAAGACGGGAATCGCTTCAAGTATTTTTTCATGGCCCTTGGACAGTGCATTCGAGGATTTCGGAACGCGATGCGACCCGTAATTCTAGTCGACAGTACAACCCTTAAGGCTAGATACGAAGGCAAGTTGATTATTGCTACGTGTCAAGATCCTAACATCCAAATTTACCCTCTTGCGTTCGGTATAGTCGATGGAGAGAATGATTTAGCGATGCGTTGGTTCTTCACGAAACTGAGGGAAGTAATTGGAGACGTCGAGAACCTTGCATTCGTAACTGACCGGGGGCAGTCAATAATAAATGGTATCGCCGAAGTCTTTCCTGATGCACATCACGGTTATTGTATGTACCATATACAGGGCAACCTAAAGACGAAGTTTCGGGGCAGTGGCATCGTTGCATTGTTTAGGAAAGCTGCAGAGGCGTACAGTTTCGAAGAGTTTGAAAAGTTCATGGTTGAAATAGAAAGTAAATCACATGCTGCATGGGTTTATCTAACAGAGACGGGGAACGAACATTGGGCACGATCACATTTTCCAGGACGTCAATACAACATGATGACGTAGAACAATGTTGAGTCACTCAATGCGTTATTCAAGAAGGATCGAGAGTTACCAATTCTCGCAATGATTGAGCAAATTCGTAACAAGTTGCAGCAGTGGTTTCATGACCGGCGTGAGGAATCACAAAATTGCACAAGTGTGCTGACTCCGGCTCAGGAAGATAAAATCTTCAAAACTCTAGAGGTTGCGATGAAGGTATGCGTGGAACCACTGGATCAGTTTCGCTTCTCCGTGAGATGTGGACGTAATATCGGATACGTCGTGGACTTGAATGATAGCACGCTCTCGAGGATAAACACCATACCCAGCTTCAACTTATCAGACATGTCCTCGCATGCCCTGAATGCGTCTACCAACTGCCCCGGAGTGACCGCCGTCTGCCCGTGAAAATATTCATTCAACAACCTCTTTTTTCTCGGAATACGGGCCCAGGCGGCTTCTTCGCCCGTACACATCAATCCGGTGATGAGGGCAAACTCGAATATAGAAAATCTAACTACCTTGCCCCCAAAATCAAAATGGAGGGCATCTCCGTCAACTGGTTTAAGCAGCAGACATAGCAACGCATCGAGCAGCTGACCAGAAAACTGTACGCCGCGCAATGAATACAATGGCCATAAGCAGGATCGCCTCAATATGTTTGCGTGCTTCTCGTCCAACAAATTTAATACCACTGTAAAGATGGCAAAGTTACAGTTCGATGTAACTTTGCATGGGATCTGTCTTACCGCATCATCTAAGTGGTAATCCATCCTGCAATATTTCAAATGTTAGAATCTTGTGCAAGATATAATAAATAAAACATAATATACGAAAATTAAACTAACTGAATGACATTAATTACTATTCGCAAGAATCAATAGATAATGGAACAACAAATAATGCAATAATGGAACAAATTATTTCATTTAATTGTTCACTTAATATTTCAAAGTAATAGAAGATTTTATAATTAAATTCCTTATTTTAATTGTTTATATAATATTTAATTACAATTATTAGAATATTAAATAAACAATTCAAAGAAACAATTTATTTTGTTTATTTAGTTTTTCTATTATTTATAACTAAACAATTAAATGAAATAATTTATTTAAAATTATTGATTATGATTTAAAATAAATTATTTCATTTAATTGTTCACTTAATATTTCAAATTAATAGAAGAATTTATAATTAAATTTCTTATTTTAATTGTTTATATAATATTTAATTATAATTATTAGAATATTAAAGAAACAATTCAAAGAAACAATTTATTTTGTTTATTTAGTTTTTCTATTATTTATAACTAAACAATTAAATGAAATAATTTATTTAAAATTATTGATTATGATTTAAAATAAATTATTTCATTTAATTGTTCACTTAATATTTCAAATTAATAGAAAAATTTATAATTAAATTTCTTATTTTAATTGTTTATATAATATTTAATTATAATTATTAGAATATTAAATAAACAATTCAAATAAACAATTTCTTTTTTTTATTTAGTTTTTTATTATTTATAACTAAACAATTAAATGAAATAATTTATTTAAAATAATATATTTAATGTTTTTTGAACAATTTCAATAAGTAATTAAAATAAATAATTTTATAATAAATATTTTACTTGTTCACTTAATATTTCGTTGTAAGAAGAATTTATAAATAAATTCATTATTTTAATTGTTTATATAATATTTAATTATTATTAATTAATAAAAAATTAAATAAACAATCGAAATATAAAATTGAAATAAACAATTCAAAGAAACAATTTATTTTGTTTATTTAATATTTTATAATTTATTAAATAATATTTCAAATTTAAATAAATTCGTTTTTGTAACTAAATATTAGACAAACTATTAAAATATAGAAACTATTTTAAAATTGTTTATAAACAATTTCAATAAGTAGTTTAAAATCTGTATTTTAGATCGATTATTTTTATTCTTTGTAATCAATTATTTAAGTAATTTAAAATAAAATTTTTAATTCACATATAAAAAAAGGTCATAAAAAATGCGGGAAGCTTACGGGCCCCGAGAAGCCAGGCATGCGGGGCGTGCCCCGGACTCCCGAACGTCTTGGCCCATAAAGCCCGCACGTTCGGGCGTGCCTGCACGCCAGTATTTGGGCGTCTGTGGCTTTCTCCGGAAGGAGATCGCCGGAAAACGTCATTTTCGGCGATCTCCAACCCCCAAATGGCTCCCAAAATCACATTTCATCCATATTAATTGATTCTACAACAATTTTTTCGAAAATAATCAACAAAAATTCGCAAACATGCATAATATTGAATGATTTCAACCATGCTTTTTGTAAAATAATATAGAATGATTTTCAAAAACTCACATTCTTCAAGAGAAATGGCGATTCCGGTCTGGGCGTCGGTTTTTTGGTCGGGCACCACATCGTCGGTTTTTTCTCTCCCAACTCTCTTCCAAGTCACGTGAGGGTAAAAATGAGAAAATGCTGAAATGTTAAGCTTTTTTTAGTTTTTCCTTTTTTTTTTTTTTTAAACAGTCAACGGCTATTTTGGAAAAGTGACCGAGTCAACCGGGCATTTCCCACTATTTCCTCGTCGCATATGCGATGCCAAATCACACAAACAAACCCTTACCCATATAACATTAAACCCGCGTTTATCTGAATGAAATCAAAACACCTTCATACAGAAGCTGAAATCGCAAGAAGACTGAAACTCTCCCAAATCACAAACCATAACACCCAAATTTATTTCGAATCTCCATCGGCGGCCCCAAAAATCTGATGTAGTGAAGGCATTACAGAAGGCTTGCACATGGAGGGAGTAAATGAAGGTAAATTTGGTGCAAATTTTTAATTTATACCTTGATGTGGTGCAATTTAAATTGAGATCTGGTGCAATGCATTTCTTGGCTGCAATCTTTGAATTTGGGATCATGAGTTAACTTTCTGTCTGCAATTTTAGAATTTGGTAGCATGATTTCATTCATTTGGCTGCAGTTGTTGTATATTTGAATTTTTGATAGTTGTGCATGTAAAGGTAGTGGGCTAGTGGTTTTTTAAACCGAACACTGCCCTTACTTCTCTCTTCGTTATCAGTTTATGGCTTCCTAAAAAAAGATTCTCCCTGTTTGTGCTTTAAACGAAGCTGGAGGAGGAAGAGGGAGAGATACCTGGAAGAGGTTGGTTTAATTGGTTATGAATATTGGATGATCGGCAGATGAGGACTATAGTTTTGAATGTCTTTGCCTGTTCATTCTTCAAAGTTATATACATGTCGCCTGTATGTTTGAAAACCGTATATTGGGATTGATTTCTCATGCTGAGTTTTGATTTGTTTTATGTTTTATAGGGCAAAATGGTCGGCGCCAGAGGGAAGGGATCATCGTCGACCCAAAATCCAGTTGAAGAACAAGGCTTCTAGTTCATGCCTACCCCCATGGTGGCGAGAGAAACGCACACAGGGAGTCTTACATTAGGACCAGCTGCCACCTTACACAATAATGAAGCTTAGTCGGATAGTCATTTGTGCATAATGCTCGTACCGATGAAGTTAATTTTGAAGTGCCTTTAGATGAGGCGGAATCGTCTCAATCGTTTGTGTAATTTTTGCTTGTACTTAGACTCGATGAAGCAGTCGACATTTTTAATGTAGTACATTGTAATCTATACTTCTGAAGATGAAGCAGTGTTTAATTTTTGCTTGTGAAGCAGTCGACATATAAATAGAAGGAAAAGAGGTGTAAACAAAATAGGCGGGAAAAATGAAATAAAGCACAATACCAGCTGGCATAACTAATTGCCAACTGAAGCTAACTAAAATATATTCTTCTAACTTCTAATACTTGTACTAATGAAAATCGAAATCAAGACTTAAGAAAACATTGATACCAGCCAAATATGTTGGCAAAGTAAAGTTAATGCAGGCATTTACAGTGAAATTCCTCTAGTTAAGATAAGGGGAATGCTATCAGAAATTCAGGAAATTGGAAAACTATTAAAACACGTATATACTATTTATATTCATATTAGAAACAAAATCTCTATAAGACACCACAAAATCGGGCAATTTCACTGGTTCTGTTACAAACCCATTTTAATTAGTCAAAGTCATAGTCAAAGGGGACTTAAGTGAAGTAAATTAATTTTCTTGTGACTTATTTCATAATGGATATTATATGAGGGTTTGAGATTAATTATATTTGGAGTGGAGGACCTACTTGTATTATCATGGGAAGTTAAATGACTTCCTTTGTAAAAGCCTAATGACTTTACCATTTTAAAACCCATTTCCCATTTTCCACTAACCTTCACGCAGAGAGACCGGACAGAGGGGGTACTTTTAAGATTGCCTTTATCAAACATGTCATTTTCCACTTTGCCCAAAATTCCTTGATATTCACCACAATAGCCTTAAAATGCTTAAAAGACAAAATTACCCTTAAAATGTTATACAATTACAAAAATATGGTATTGTTTAAAAGAAAATATTACCCTTTTTAAGTTATAAAGAATTCCAAACACATTCCACTTAAAATTTCAAAATCAAATCACTTTTTTTATCTGTTTACTCCAATACAGGTAAAAATAATTTCATTTTTCATCTGCTTCAAACTTGAAAACAGATAAATTTATCAAACGCTCAACAAAGAAATATTATTCATAGCCATAAGTGAAATCGGTAATTATATTTACGTATTTTAATTTTCTTTCGGTAACATTAGTACAGTATTTTAATCTTTAAATCTTATTTCGACATAAGTATATGAAAATTTTAAGATTTTAAATGAATCTATAATCATTTTTAACAAAAAACGAGAAAAAATTCGTATGTATGTATAATTTCAGACAAATTTACGATAGTCTGTAAAATGGTCAACCAGACATCTGGACGGCTCGCCTGTCCTGATCCAGACTGCCCAGAAGTCCGGGCCGTGCAGGCCCGGACGGGGCTGTACGGATCAGGCGCACCTTGTAGCATTTTTTGACCATAACTTTCTCTCCTAATGTCCGATTGAGATGATTCAAGATACGTTGGAAAACTAACTCAATGGGCTACAACTTTGCTTCAGACACCATCTTCGAATTCAATCGTTTTCCATGTCAAAAACTGGTCTCAATATGATATTGAGAACCGGTGCAAAACTTTTCAGCTTGAAAGTTAGAGTGTGTTTGGTAGGGATTTTTGGGGAAAGAATTGATTTTTTAATAGTGATATTATGGGAAATGTGTGGTTGAAAAAGAAGAAAAAAGTATTGATGTGATGGAAAATATTATTTTATTGAAGAATGTGTGGTTGAAAATGAGAATTGATTTACTGTAGAAAATGAAAATCTGTACCAAACAGGCCCTTAATATGTAATAACGTTTTGGTTATATTTCATCCATTTGACTCATTTTTCATCCAATTGACCTCCAACACTCTCGAATCTTCATCACGAGGTTAGAAAAAAAGTTTAGAATATTTGCACTTTAATCCATGAACTATCACATTCCTCAATTTTGGTCATTTTCGCTCTTTTCTTCTAATTTCCATCGTATTCGTTCATTTGCAGCCTAAACCAAAATGCAAGTGTCCTTAGAACATTTAGGCGTCAATAAATCATGAAAATGCAATTATTAGTGGATGAAAAACGTGATAATTGAACTATTATCATCTCATATTCTGGCTAATTTCTGTCAATTCACCATTCTTCACTTCATTTCTTTTTTGTTTCACCTCCTCTTCGAATCCAATTTTTATGATCACACATGGCTTCATCTAAGGCTCCAAAATACGTCATTTTCTCCAATGTATTTAAACTACAAAACGACATGAACACACACATAGAAACGCTCAAAAGTACTCAACAACAATCTAAAAACTACAATTTAAAAGGTATTTGTTTAATTAGTTAATTGCACTCATCAGTATATTATTAATTATAATTTGTATGTTGCATAATTATTGTCGTTAAATATTCAATTATAATTAAATTGTTTATTTTAATTTTTTATATAATATTTAATTATATTTAATAGAATATTAAATAAAAAATTGAAATATAAAATTGAAATAAACAATTAAATGAGATAATTTACTTTAAATAAATAATTTAAATCATGTATTTTAATTTTTTACTCAATATTTAATTGTAAAAGAAGAACTTATAATTAAATTGCATATTTTAATTATTTATATAATATTTAATTATAATTAATAGTATATTAAATTAACAATTGAAATATAAAATTTAAATAAGCAATTAAGTGAAGTAATTTATTTTAAATAAATAATTTAAATCGTGTATTTGAATTGTTTGCTTAATATTTAATTGTAAAAGAAGAATTTATAATTAAATTGCATATTTTAATTGTGTATATAAAAATAATAAAATATTATTTAGTTATAATTATTAGAATATTAAATAAACAATCGAATATTTCATATTTTATTATTTATAACTAAATAATATTTTTTTATTATTAACCGATTATTTCATTATTTTAATTGTTAATTGAATATTTTATTTATAGTTTATAATTAATTTAATTATAATCAATAGAATATAAAATAAACAATTGAATATTTCATATTTTATTATTTATAGCTAAATAATATATTTTTTATTTTTTTATTTCAATTGTTAATTGATTATTTCATTATTTCTTATTTTAATTGTCAATTCAATATTTCATTTATTGTGTATATAATATTTAATTATAATTACTAGAATATTAAATAAATAATCGAATATTTCATATTTTATTATTTTAATTGTTAACATATTATTTCATTATTTCTTATTTTAATTGTCAATTTAATATTTCATTTATTGTGTATATAATATCTAATTATAATTAATAGAATATTAAATAAATAATCAAATATTTAATATTTGATTATTTATAAATAAATAATATTTGATTATTTTTTCTTTTAATTGTTGACAGATTATTTCATTATTTCGTATTTTGATTGTTAATTGAATATTTTATTTATTGTTTATAATTAATTTAATTATGATTAATTGAATATAAAATAAACAATAGAATATTTCATATTTTATTATTTATAACTAAATAATAATTTTTTATTTTTTATTTCAATTGTTAATTGATTATTTCATTATTTCTTATTTTAATTGTCAATTCAATATTTCATTTATTGTGTATATAATATTTAATTATAATTAATAGAATATTAAATAAATAACCGAATATTTAATATTTGATTATTTATAACTAAATAATATAAAATTGATTTTTTATTTTAATTGTTAACCGATTATTTCATTATTTCTTATTTTAATTGTAAATTGTTTATATAATATTTAATTATAATTATTAGAATATTAAATAAAAAATTCAAAGAAACAATTTATTTTGTTTATTTATTTTTTATTATTTATAACCAAACAATTAAATGAAATAATTTATTTTAAATTGTTTATTTAATATTTTTTGAACAATTTCAATAAGTAATTTAAAATAATTATTTTAATTGTTCACTTAATATTTCAAAATAAAAGAAGAATTTATAATAGAATATTAAATAAACAATCGAAATATAAACTTTAAATAAAGAATTTTAATTATAAACAATAAATATTTAAATAAACTATTAAATGAAATAATTTATTTTAAATTGTTTATTTTAATTGTTCAGTTCATGTTTTATAAACAATTTCAATAAGTAATTTAAAATAAATACTTTAAAATAAATATTTTACTTGTTCACTTAATATTTCGTTGTAAAAGAAGAATTTATAATTAAATTCATTATTTTAATTGTTTATATAATATTTAATTATTATTAATTAATAAAATATTAAATAAATAATTAAAAGAAATAATTTATTTTGTTTATTTAATATTTGTAATTAAATAATATTTCAAATTTAAATAAACTTTTTTTTTGTAACTAAATATTAGACAATCTATTAAAATATAGAAATTAAATGAAATAATTGATTTTAAATTGTTTATTTAATTGTTTATAAACAATTTCAACGAGTAGTTTAAAAAATATATTTTAAATCGATTATTTTTATTCTTTGTAATCAAATTAAATAAGTAATTTAAAATAAATTTTTTAATAGTTTACTTAATAATTTATAATATTAATTATAATTAATAGAATATTAAATAAACAAACGAATATTTAATAGTTTATTATTTATAACTAAATAATATTTTATATTTTACAAACTCTTTTTTCGTGAATTTTACTTAAATAAGTTAATTATTTATTTAAATTAAATATTAAATAAATAATTAAAAATTCAAGACAAAATTAAACTATAATTAATATTAAATAATAAAATTAGAAATTAATTTTAAATTAAATATTAAATGAAAAAGAAAAAAAATCAACTGGGCCCAGAAACCCAGACGCGTCTGGGCTTTTCTCCTCCAACTGATAGATTCGCCTAAAAACGCCATTTGCGGCGATCTCCGCCTTCCAAATCTCACCCAAATCACATTTCATCCATTAATAATTGATTCTACAACAATTTCTTCGAAGATAATCAACAAAAATTCGAAAACATATTTTTTTTTCTCTCCCAACTCTCTTCCAAGTCACGTGTGAGGGTAAAAATGGGAAAATGCTGGACTTTTAAGTTTTTTTTTTAATTTTTATTTTTTTTTACTTGGTCAACGGCTATTGTGAAAAAGTGGCCGGGTCAACCGGGTATTTTCCACCATTTCCTACTGGACAGAAACGGGCAGAGTGAAAAAGGAAGGAAAAAGGAGAAGAATAAGAAGAAAAGGAAGGAAAAAGGGAAGAAAAGGGTAAGTGGCGATTTCTTCAATCTTAAGTTTGATTTATCTTAATTTTTCAAGAGATATAGGAATATATATTGTCAGTTTTTAGGGTTTTAACTTGGTTCGAAAATTTCAATTTTAGGGAACAAATTATGATTTTTAGTTCAAGCTCTTTAATTGGTTAGCTTCCAAGTGAACCAAGGTAAGAAATGCTATTTTTGGGCAAACCCGAGATTTTCTATTAAATGCTTGAATAAGTATTGTTAGTGGGAATTATAGTAGTGATGAAATACTTTCAAGATAGCATGATATTATGGAACAAGATGGTGATTTAATTGGTTGAATGCTAGTTATTAGTTGTCACTAGATTGAAGTGGGTATTTGCATATATGCTCGGATTGAAGGTTATGTTGATGTGTTGTTCATTAGTAAATGTATTAGAAAGTGACATTAGCTCCAATGGATTAAAGGAATAATATGGGTAATTTATTTAGTAAGGAGGAATTAAATTTTAGGAGCTTGTATTTTAATATTAAGACTACTTCCTATGGTGGTGGTTAAATTGATTATTCATATCGTATTTCAGGTGGTGACGAGGAGATTGGAAACGTTTATCAACTAGTCTAGCTTGTAGCTCGTATTTTGTGAGTGGAAAATCTTATTTTTCAGAAATAGATAATTGTTAAATTTATACTATATCAGAAAGTTAATTATTACATATATTTGATTTGACGGCATGATTTTCAGAATCAAACGGATTTTATAGTCAGTTTTCTTTTAAAGTTAAATCCAGTTAATTGAAATCATTTCTCTAGTATGTTATATTCATATTACATATGTCAGAATATTTAAAGTTATTTTAAAACCATCAGAAAGTACCCAAGTGATTTTACCCGCTCTGCACTGATGTGAATGTGTTACCACAGTGTATGACCAGATTCAATGATTTTACCCGCTCAGCACTGATGTGAATGTGTTTCCACAATGTATCATGTATGATCAGATTATCAGAGGTCTTTGAGACCCACTCTTGTACACACATAGGCTTTGGGCCGTGTAGTAGGGTGATTAGCCTTTGGGGCAGATCTGCGTACGTATGATCAGATTATCAGATTTGAATGACTTTGCCTTGTACATCGAGATTACTCTGTACACGAGTAAGGCAATTCATTGGGTACTTCTTGGTGTGATTATTTGGTATATCATTTATGTATATTCAGTTGTAGATTCACAGAATTTCAAATATCAGATAATAGTTCATTTCAGCATATAGAATTCAGCTTATTCAGTTACAGAAATATCATTTTAACTTACAGAAATGATAGCTTTACACAGATTTATGTTGATACCAGATTGTCTATATTTGACATATTTTTACAGTTGGTTATTCAGAATAAAGCGTATGAATTTTATGATCTTAGCATGTTTCCGTTATAAAAGGAATTATCAGAATTTCTAAAAACGGTAAGAAAAATAAATCAGATTTTTCAGTAAAAATGTATAAATGGAAAAGTATATGTTATTGCGGACTATCCATTCACTGAGTTACAAGCTCATATATTTTGTCATGTTTTTCCTATCAGGATGCCGCTGAATTTGAGATACCTGGAAAGCCTGCTGAAGTCAAGAGCCTGACTACCCATTATTAGGTTGCATGATTTTAACCATATCATAGCATGTAAATATTTAGTTGGGAACTCATGTTCACAAAACACTTGGTCTGATATTTTTTAATGTTTACTTCGTCGATGGGTTGTTTAAGTATTGTAATGCATGCATGCAGACATGATGTTTTGTAGTAGAATTGTTCAGTCAAGTTTATTCGTATTGATTTAGTTGTGGTGGTATTTGTGGAAATGGTGGTTCCCAAATATTTGGTATTGATTATCGTATGAGGTCTTTTGTAAATTTTCAGGTTGGTTTTGTTCTATTTTCAGGGGAAACTCTGCCAAAATTTCTACAAAAATATTATATTCAATAAATAGTCAAACAGTCGTAGAATATTCTATGTGGCCTTGGTGGTGGGTCCAACATCTAGCTGGAACTCATCATCGGCGCACGTCACGTCTGGGTCCACTAGGGTGACTCGAGACGGGGTCATGTCAGGTTCAGCCTTAAAAAAGCCAGCCATCTCTTTTCACCTCAGATAAACACTCCAAATTTTTCCTCCTATGCATTTACCTGACCAATTCCCTCTAGTCCATTGATCCAAACTTACAAACCATTCAATAAAACTGCAAACTGGAAGGTACATGATGTTCAGTCAACATATCCCAAGCTAATACATTTCGACATTCTCAATTTCCGGTCTTGACACCCATCCATCTTCAATTTATTTATTACCATGCCAACAAGTTCTACATACTTGACGGAGAAGATAAATATGATGAATCAAAGTTTTGATTGCACGCACAGAGAAGATATTACCGCATCACAATGAGCGATTATGAGTAATTCCAATCGTAACATTAATTGCATCATAATAATCATATGCTGTTTAAAATTTGAATCTCCATATGTTCAGCATATGGAGTTAACGTCACCCGTTTTCCTTGACACTTGAAATTTTTCAGTTACTCATCCAATGAGGAAAGTTTCATATAGAGGGATTTTTAATGGAGTTTTGCAGTAATTTTGATTAATAAAACAATTGGGTAGTATAAAATATATTAATCAGGTATTTATGATTTTGGAAAGAGTTCACAAATTAAGTATTAACTTTGACAATTGCAAAAATTAGGTGTTAAGTTTCAAACTTGCAAAAATCAGGTATTTATTAATTAGTTAAAAATTAATTTTTGGTTTGCAGGTCAAATATTTCCAAATTAGTTGGTCACAGATTTTTTAATAGTCACATATAAATTTTTTTCTAAATCACAATTAATTCGTTGGTCACAGATCAAAATATACAGGTCACACAGTCACAGATTTCCAAATTAGTTGGTTACAGATTTTTTCACGGTCACAGATTATATAATTTTTAGGTCACAGATAACAAAATGGTTGGTCACAGATTATAGAATTTTAAGGTCACAAAATCAAAATCACCGGATCCTCCACTTGCACCACCGTCAACTGCCACTACCATTGTCAACCCACCACAGGCCACATCAAGTAAATACCATCACCGTCCTACCTAGATCCACCGCACCACGATCACCACACAACCTTACCAACACCACCCAAATCACCACTGCCAACAACCACCACTTGTGTTTTGAAGAAAAACACCAGCAGAATAATCAATTTTAGTAAGAACATATGCATCTCGAGGAAGAAGATGGGCAAATTCAATTCCAGAAGTTGAGGTGTTAATTGATGCAATTGGTTGCTTACCCATAACCTTACCATTGCTAATTGAATTCTTGTTGCCTGAAATGAACAATTGGAGCAAGATTGAAGCGTCAAAATGGCGAAAATCGAAGCTGTCGTACAGGCTCTTCGATGCAGCCACAAATTGGGTCAAATTCAGGCTGTTGGAGTTAAATCGAGGTTGACCCATACCTGGGCAAGGTGCTCTTGGGGAGGGGAAGAGGACCCAGTTGGTCCACCACCGTGGGTCGTCTGGACGGCGCTAGAAACTGCATTTTTCAGACCTGTTGGTTTCTCGTTCGCGACTGCAGATATTGCTGGGTTAATTCCATTTCGTGTGATGCTTTTTGGGATGAATTGTGGACATGGGGGGTCGTTTGGCTTTTTCGTCTGGCTTTGGGGAGTTGGCCGGTGGTGGCCCGCCACCGTGAAGTTGACCGGAGAAGGCGATTCCAGGGAGAGGGAGAGGGGGAGGGGGAGGGGAAGAAAGAGTCGCCGCACAGTAGGCAGAGAGAGACGAGGGAGAGAGGGGAAGGAGGGAAAAGGGAGGAAGATAAAATGAAATTAGGGTTTGGGTGGTATAATATTTAATTGCTGGAATTTTGATTTAAAAATTTTCACACCTGATTTTCGCACTTTGAAGTTTAAATACCCGATCTATGTAATTTTCCCTATGATTTTTTATATAATTTAATTCCAAAAGCAAGTCGAGACGGAGGCCCATTTAAATTCGATTTAATGTAATTTTCTCTCCAAGGTTTCAGCTTTCTCAAATAATTCAATCTAGTCCTCGAGTTCATCAATTGTGCAACCAATGTCCTTATCCAATTCTAACTTGTGGAATTTGATCCCAAAATTATAGATTTCGTTCGATTTTATCCTTCTTCTTTTTTGATTGCTTAGAAACGAGTTAACACTGAAACAAAAGAAAATCAACTTAAATTAAGTAGAAATCAACTATTTGACAATGTGAAATCTTAGTGATGCGTATAAATGTAGACCTTGTTGGACCCCGACCTCAGCTCGCTCGACCTTGTTGGACTGGACCTCAGCACACTCTCATTGGATCTAAGGTCGAGCTTGACCTCGACCTTGTTGGACCCAAACTTGAAGTCATTGGCTCGACCTTAGTCCACTGTTATTGGGTTATTTCTAAGTCCGGGTATCCCCTATGATCTTAGCGTACGTTTTCTAGAAATGCTAGTTCTATTTAAATGCAAACTCCAAGCTTATTATAAACTTAACCTTAACTCATATTGTGCACTTCTAATACAACACAAACACCTTAAATAACAAGGATAAAGATTGCATGAAGTTGAATCCTTTTAGGACTCCATCTCCAACATCTATAAATATATAACATATCCTCATTATTCAGGTACGTTTTTTATAGCATTTTGCATAAGTTTTCTCTTGAGAACCTATCTGACTTAGGCATCGGAGGCGCGACGAGGACACACCTCGACGCCTTTGTTTTAGGTATTGAAGATCGGGTCGCGCAGAGCTCTTCCATTCTGCTCGGGTTTGTCCAGGTACAATTTTTGGTAGCATCATTGGCGCCGTCTGTGGGAAACGCTACCAGAAGCCATGGTTAACACACGTTCAGGATTTCTTCCAGCAAGCTCATCCGCTCCGAACCAACCCCCTACTAGAGATCCCCCGGCTCCCCTAGAGGTATCATCCGGGGAACCACCACATCCCTCAACGGTGATCGTACCAGCCACATTCGAGGAAGTCCGCCAACAAGTAGCTGCGTTAACACAGCTGCTGCATCAGAGAAGTACACCCCCAGTCCTATCTCCACAGAGTGACCTTATGGCAGATGCTCGGGCTCCAAGCCCCAGCCACAGTATTGCCAGAACCTCAGGTGTACCTCACACACCCATAGGTTCACGAGCGGTTACAATGGACTCTGCTGATCTTGCAAGGATTATCTAGGAGGGAATCACAGTCGGAATGCTTCAGAAGTCCCAAGCAGCAACATGATTTACCCCTGAAGTATTATCATACCCCCTACCGGATCGATTTAAGTACCCTTGGGTGAAGGAGTATGATGGGACGACTGATCCCATCAACCATCTCAACATATACACGGATATCATGAACTTGCAGGTCGCACCTGATTAGTATGTTTTGCACACGGAGTTTATACCAATAAAGCTTCATTTGTATGTTTAATCTGTTGATTATAGAACGAATTTAATGTGTTTGCTAGTGTTTTGGTTGAAGGAATGTTAAAATGAAGAAAAGATGGTTTTTGGAGTAAAATAGAGGAAGAAGGGAGCAGCAATATGGCGCTTAAGTGCCCGGAAATAGCGCTCAAGCGCTGGAGATCAAAGAAGAATTTTCAACAGCAAGATGGTGCTCAAGCGCCACCTTTATGGCGCTCAAGCGCTACATCAAACTTGAAGTGAAGAAAAATGGACAGAAATTGGGCACTCAAGCGCCACCTTCATGGCACTCAAGCGCCACCTGCACACATGACGCGGCGCTCAAGCGCTGCGTCGCGAGAAAAATTAGGCTATTTATGGGCTACGAAAAAGCCCACAAAAAGGACTCCAACTTGGCTAAAGATGTAGAGGAAGTATAAAGAGGCTAAGAGAGGCACGAATTAGGGTGGACACTTTGCAATAATTAAGAGAAAAACACCAAGTAAAAGAGAGATTCACGAGAGGAATTACATCAAGGATTCGGGTTCAAATCGAAGATTGGAAGCGGAAGAAGATCTTGGTGCAAGGGCTTAATCTTTCCATCTTTTGTATCAATCAAATCCAGTGATGTACTCAGATTTTGTTATTTATTTCGTTGTTTTACGCATGAGTAGCTAAATTCATTATTAGGGCGAACAATGTAATCTTTTGAAACCCTTAGTTATTTTAATTCATGAATTCTGAGTTTCCATTATTCAATGTGTTGATTTTATTATGTGTGCAATGCTTCAAATTACTTGGCCATTAATTTGATGATTTATTGAGTTTCTTACGAGTCGAGAGGTGAGTTCGAAACTTAGAACGTGTAATAAAATTCGGTAACGAGGTATAACGTGTAGAGATACCTATACTAAGTGCCGCGGTCGTTATATGAATTCCTAGTGCTTTAACTCATTTAACTAAGGAGAATTTGCATAGAGATATGGAATTGATTTAGTTAAATAGGCTCAATGAGAACTCGAGAGGGGTAAATTGAACACTGTAGGAGAATTCGACCGAACACTACATTAGGCTAGAATCTTGAATTGGTAACTAAGGTGATCATTCGGTGAAATTGTTTTGCCCTAATACTTCTCACATATTTGAATCTTCGATCTGTTTATCTCCACTATTCGTTCATTTTCATTCGTTTTAGGAATTTAGTTATTCTAGACATCCACATTAATCACAATCTGAATTTTGAGTTCGTTTATTTTCATCAAAGAGTAGTAGGAAAAATATTTTAAGCACTAAAGTTAGTCCTCGTGGGAACGATAATCCGGACTCTTAGGTCCACTATATTACTTGTTCGATATCGTACACTTGCGATATAAAAATACGCAACAAGTTTTTGGCGCCGTTGCCGAGGACTATTTATTTTTAGTCTTAACTTGTTTTTCTTGCCGTTGTTTGATTTGTGTATTCTCTTTTATTTATTTGTTCACTAGTTAATTATTCGATTTGAGTGCTTTGTTTTTATTTTTTTTTTTACAGAAAAGGGTGTTCATTGCATGCTCCGTACCCAAGGCAACGAACTTGAACCGTTTGATTCGGAAATAGAACGTACCTTTAGACGAAGACGCAAAGAACACACACAAAAACAGCAACATCAAATGGCGGATAATCAGAACATTCCAGTTCAAATTCAACCAATAGGACAATTTGCCGCCAGAGCGGCTGTACCACCAAATCAGCAACAAGAGCCGAGGGAAATAAATCAAGGACATTTACTGATGGCCATGTTCTTGACACCTGCTACCGCACCAGCGCGCTCCAGTATTGTGTATCCTGATTTTGGAGTCAACAACTTCCAGATAAGGACAGAATGGATAAATCTAATGAGTAACACTCTCCAATTTTACGGGTTGCCTCATGAGAACCCAAATACACACATAGATAGATTTATTCGAAATTATCAGAATTTTCATGCTCCGGGGGTCAATGAAGATGCTATCAAACTACGTCTATTTCCTTACACACTTAGAGATGCCGCATTGGAGTGGTTAGATGCTGAGCCTCATGCTAGTATATCAACATGGGAAGACCTCACTCGAAAATTCTGCAACAAATACTTTCCACCTGCTAAAGTAGCCAGATTAAGGTTGGAAATTCAAACTTTCCAACAACGTGATGGAGAAAGCTTTCACGAGGCATGGACCAGATTCAAGGATCTAATGAGAAAATGCCCACATCATGGAATTCAAATTGGAGATTGGGCGGGTCTCTTTTACAACGGACTATTACCGTTGGCAAGAGCTCAAGTGGATGCCTTTTCGGGTGGATCGGTAATAAGAAACTCAGTACAAGAATCATTGGATCTATTTGAGCTAATTGCCACTACAAACTCAATGTTCCCTTCAGAAAGAGTGGCACCACCCCGAGCACCTGGAGTGTATGAAGTGGATCACCCTACATCCACTAATGCCCAAATAGCAGCGTTGACAAAGCAGGTAGAACTGTTGGTGAAGGCACAGACAAAAGGAGCACATGCTGTAATGAGTAGTCCAACATGCGAAAATTGCGGAGCTAATCATGCAACAGAGAGCTGTATGTATATGAGTTTTCCAGAGGAACAAGTCAACTTCATTCAAAATGGTTCACGCAATTTTAACCCATATTCTCAGACTTACAATCCAGGATGGAGACAACACCCAAATTTCAGATGGTCTGATACTCAGCCAGGACATGTCCCACATAATGCTCAGCAGGAGAAGAAACCAAGTTTGGGAGAGATGTTCAATCAGTACATGCAAAAGACAGATAAGGTTTTCCAACAAATTGATACAAACTTTCAGAATCAACAGGCTTCAATCAAGAAATTGGAAACACAAATTGGTCAGATAGCTCAGCAGTTGGCAGAAAGACCTCAAGGGACATTGCCAGGCAACACCATGATAAACCTGAAGGAGTAAATGCAAGCCATCACAACTAGAAGCGGAGTACAATTACCCGAAGTACATGTGAAAAGGCCAGACAGACAAGAGAAGGAAATGGAAGTAGAAGGGGTATTGGAGAAAGAGACAGCTGGAACACATACACATGAAGAAAAAGAGGAAAGAAGAGAAGCAGTTAGAGCACCAAGCCCTGTCAAGGCTTATGTGCCACCGATCCCTTTTCCTCAAAAGTCGCAAAAGAGGAAGCTGGACAAACAATTCGCCAAGTTTGCTGAAATTTTCGAGAAACTCCACATCAACATACCGTTTGCCGATGCAATTGCACAGATGCCGAGTTATGCAAAGTTTCTAAAAGAGATCCTAGCCAACAAGAGAAAACTGGAAGAACATGAGACCGTGTGTTTGAATGAAGGATGCAGTACCATACTCCTAAAAAAACTACCTCATAAACTCAAGGATCCAGGGAGTTTCACTATACCATGCACAATTGGATCTAATTATTTTGAACATTCTTTGTGTGATTTAGGTGCCAGTATTAACTTGATGCCACTCTCTGTTTACAGGTCTCTAGGATTGGGAGAAGCTAAACCTACAACAATTTCTTTACAACTTGCTGATCGGTCTATAAAAAGGCCAAAGGGGATTGTGGAAGATGTGCTGGTCAAAGTTGATAAATTTATTTTCCCAGCTGATTTCATCGTTCTTGATATGGAGGAGGATTCCAATATTCCTCTTATCTTGGGGAGACCATTCTTAGCTACGGGGCGAGCCTTGATTGATGTTTATGATGGAAAAATGATCCTTCGCATGGACAATGAACAAGTCATCTTCACATGTTCAAGGCAATGAAACATCCACTGACATCAGATACTTGCTGTCAAGTGGATGACCTTGACCAACTTGTGACAGATGTTTTTCATGAAGCACATCCAGAGAATGACCATGAGACAGACAGTGCGCAACTTGAGGGAGGAAGGTCAGAAGAAACAGAATATGTGGTGAATATGGTTGAACAATCAACTACAAGGAGACATTGGCAATATGAGTCTCTTGGTTCAAATCCCACACCACCAGTACCATCAGTGGAGAAAGCACCCACCTTGGAGTTAAAGCCCTTGCCATCACACCTCCGTTATGCATATTTGGGAGATGCCTCAACCTTGCCAGTGATCATTGCCAGTGACATTACAACAGAGGAGGAAAATAAGCTATTGGGTGTACTTCGGGAGCATAAGACAGCAATTGGATGGACAATAGCTGACATCCGTGGAATCAGTCCCACTCTTTCTATGCATAATATTTTGATGGAGGATGAGTCCAAGCCATCAGTGGAAGGGCAGCGCATGTTGAACCCAAATTTGAAGGAAGTGGTACGGAAAGAGGTATTGAAGTTACTTGATGCATGAATTATCTACCCCATTTCAGATAGTTCTTGGGTCAGTCCGGTCCATGTGGTGCCTAAAAAAGGTGGAATTACGATGGAAAAGAATGAGAACAATGACCTTATCCCAACAAGATTAGTAACTGGATGGAGGGTCTGCATAGATTACAGGAAACTGAATAATGTCACCAGAAAAGATCACTTTCCATTGCCATTTATTGATCAAATGTTGGAGCGGTTAGCAGGACATTCACACTACTATTTTCTGGATGGATATTCGGGATACAATCAGATAGCAATAGCCCCAGAAGACCAGGAGAAAACAACTTTTACGTGTCCTTACGGTGCTTTCGCCTTCAGACGATGCCCTTTGGTCTCTGCAATGCACCTACAACTTTTCAAAGGTGTATGATGGCAATATTCTCGGACATGGTCGAAAAGCACATCGAGGTATTTATGGATGACTTCTCAGTTTTTGGGGACTCTTTTGATAATTGTCTGGAGTGCTTAGCACTTGTGTTACAAAGGTGTGAGGAGAAAAATTTGGTGCTTAACTGGGAAAAATGCCACTTTATGGTCAAAGAAGGAATAGTGTTGGGTCATCGGATTTCAACACAGGGTATTGAAGTTGACAAAGCAAAGATACAAGTGATTGAAAAGTTGCAGCCACTGACTTCAGTTAAAGGAATTCGGAGTTTTCTGGGTCATGCAGGGTTCTACAGGAGATTTATTCAAGAATTTTTGAAGATCACAAAGCCCTTATGTAACTTGTTGGAGAAGGATGTACCGTTCCTCTTTTTCGAGGAATGTTTGCTCGCTTTCAACACTCTCAAGGAGAAGTTAACTTCTGCACCAGTTATAGTAGCACCAGACGGGGAACTGCCATTTGAACTCATGTGTGACGTGAGTGATTTTGCTGTGGGCGCAGTTTTGGGGCAACGAAAGGGTAAAGTTTTGCATGTCATCTATTATGCTAGCAAAACAACTGAAAAGGAACTGTTGGCAGTGGTTTTTGCCTTTGACAAGTTTCGTTCATATCTCATAGGGTCCAAGGTGATTGTCTACACAGACCATTCAGCCTTGAAATATTTATTTGAGAAGAAGGATGCTAAGCCCAGGTTAATTCGTTGGGTACTGTTACTACAAGAATTTGACATCGAAATTCGTGACAAAAAGGGGACAGAAAATCAGGTAGCAGACCATCTATCCCGGCTGGAACAAATGGAGGAGTTTGATGGCTTGGATATCAATGAAATCTTTCCTGATGAGCAACTTCTGCGGGTGGAGAAAGCACCTTGGTATGCTGACATTGTAAATTATTTAGCAAGTGGGCATGTGGATCCTGATTTTACCTATCAACAGAAGAAAAAACTTCTCCATGAAGCAAAGTTTTATTATTGGGATGATCCACACTTGTACAGAAGAGGGGCTGATCAGATTATCAGAAGGTGTGTGCCAGAGGATGAGATGAAACCAATACTTTCCAGAGTTCATGCTTCGGCATATGGAGGTCATTTCGGGCCAACAAAAACTGCAGCAAAGGTGCTTCAGTGCGGATTTTATTGGCCAACACTATTTAAGGATTGCCATAGTTTCTGCAGATCTTGTGATAAGTGTCAGCGAACAGGTAACATTTCTGCCCGACATGAGATGCCATTGAACAACATTCTGGAAGTGGAAATATTTGATGTGTGGGGTATCGATTTTATGGGACCGTTCCCGTTGTCTTATAACAATCGGTACATACTCGTGGCTGTAGATTATGTTTCCAAATGGGTGGAAGCAAAGGCGTTACCCACAAATGATGCAAAGGTAGTGGTGGAGTTTATACGTAAGAACATATTCAATCGTTATGGAGCGCCAAGAGCCATCATCAGTGACGGGGAGACTCACTTCCGTAATCGACTGTTTAAGGCTGTTCTTGCAAAATATGGGGTCCAGCATCGTATAGCCACACCTTATCATCTGCAGACTAGTGGACAGGTGGAAACCTCAAATAGGCAGTTGAAAAGGATTCTTGAGCTCACAGTAAATGCCTCATGGAAAGATTGGTCTAAAAAACTGGATGATGCTTTATGGGCGTATTGTACTGCTTTCAAAACACCAATTGGGATGTCTCCTTACAGAATAGTGTTTGGGAAAGCCTGTCACCTACCCGTTGAATTTGAGCACAAGGCTTACTGGGCATTGAAGCAGTTGAATATGGATCTTGAGAAGGCTGGAGAAACAAGAATCCTACAGCTTCATGAATTGGAGGAGTTCAGAAGGGACGCATATGAAAATGCTTCAATCTACAAAGAATGAACAAAGCAATGGCATGACAAAAACATTCAGCAACGCATTTTCAAGATAGGGGATCAAGTGCTCTTGTACAACTCCAGGCTCAAGCTATTCCCAGGGAAGTTGAAATCTCGATGGTCTGGTCCTTTCACGATATCCCAGGTGTTCCCTTATGGTACAGTTGAGTTGTACCATCCAACGAAGGACAATTTCAAGGTCAATGGGCATCGAATCAAGCATTATGTTGAAGACTTTCCCACAACTACAGAGGGTCTTGAGCTAGCCATTCAAGAGTAATCAAGGGACAGTCTAGCTATAGACTATAAATAAGAGCTTCTTGGGAGGCAACCCAACCCCTTTCCCTTTCTTTCTTTTGTTTTAGGAATTTGCAGTTCATCCATTCATTTGTCTTGTTTAGTTCATTCATTTTTTGTTTTCTCATCTGATTTGTTCTCGATGAATTATAGGCACAACTTCAGTTTAGGGGTGATTACAAGAGACCAGAGGATTGACGATTCTTACGCGGCACAGAGGCTTACACTTTCATGGGGGTCACTTGGAGATAACGGTAAAAAAAAAAAAAAAATTTTTACAGATTTTCAGCGGTTGGGCTCTGATTTGTTGCGCTCGAGCGCTGAACATTCAAAAAAAAAAAAATTTTTTTTTTAACAGAAACGCAGCGCCCGAGCGCTGCATTAGCGCTGCGTCATTTTTTTTTTTTTTAAAAAAAAACGACCTCCCTTTTCCCCTCCCCTACTCCCTCATTTCTTTTTCCCCCAACCTCTCTCTCTCTCTCTCTCGCCTTGCACGCATCACCCCCCTTCCCCACTCTTCCTTTTCCCCATTGTTGACACTTTAATTGTGAGTTAGAAGGTAGTATTCTTGGTGCTTCTCAACCAAGTCAAGCCTCAAGGTATGTTTCCACATTACTTTGCTTCGGTGTTCCTTTGTCTTGGTGGTATTTTTCTTATCATCCACACCTTATTTGTGTAGTTAGTGCTTGAATGTTGTTGTGGGATGGTGGATTGGGCACCTATTTAGGTTTCAAGAAGTTATAATTTTTATGCCCCATATGTGTTCGATGTTTTGCCTCTATGAATTTTCTTACCTTATGTGATTTGTTTTCTTTCTCTATTTTGGCCATTTTCTTCGTGTCATTCACCCACGTCCCCTAGCATGTTCTCTGGGGTATAATGTCGGGTCTTTTCGAGTGTGGTTTCATAATTGGATTGCTTCCTATTTGGTCTGTGCTTGGTCGCGTTCCTACACTTTTCTGCCTATTAGTCAAGCCCTTTCTATTCGTTCCTGCTGAATGTTTTACATGGGCTAATGGATTTTCCAATCCTTTAATCCTCAGGGACAATGCCACCAAAGAAGAAATCCAAATCCTCTTCCGCATCTTCCAGTTCCTTTGATAGGAGCAAGTTTATCAGTGCGGAGGCCTCCGAACGGTATAACGATATGGTGGTTTACAAGCTATGTATTCCAGAGCGAGGATTTGAAAATTACATGCGGGAGCAGATTGAACAACGCCATTGGGAGACCTTTGCTCAGCAGCCCTGACCTGCCTTAATTCATATGGTTCGGGAATTCTTTGCCAATGCTAAAGAATATAAGGAATTCCGGGCATTTGTGCGAGGCAAATGGATACCGTTTGATCGCACTTCTATTAATCAGTTTTATCATTTGCCTGACATTGAAGAGGATGAGTACTCGCATCTACTCACTGTGGGAGTGGATCCTGATGAGGTTATTCGCCTATTGGCTCACCCGGGAACCTCTTGGAAGCGGTCGGGAGATGATGTGACAAATTTTTCGTCTTCCGGTATGTTAGCCGAATGCAAGGCATGGCATCACTTCATATTTGCTAAACTATTACCCAGTAGGAATTTGAGCGAGGTCACCAAGGAACGGGCGATTCTAAATTTTGCTATTCAGCGGGGGTTATCAATTGATGTGGGCTGGGTCATCCACAATGACATTTTGCACACTCTACGTGGCTCTACTACTGGTGGCCTGGGACATCCATCGTTGATATATGAATTATGCTTGAAAGGTGGAATTGTCACCCACCTATCTGAAGAGGTCATTCACCCGAAGCCGGTCATCACACGGGACCTTACTTGGAGATTTTTCAGCCGCGTAGGGCTCCCACATGCTTCCCAGCCTGTTTCTGATAAGCTACCTTCGGGATCCCGTTGTCCTCGGCTGGCTGACCCTTCTATCCCGGACCTTGTCGTACAGTTGAACTTGATGCAGCTTCAGATGCATGCAATGCAGACTTCCTTGTTTGCACAATTTCAATATCAGAATGAGTTTAACACCGTTCTCGCCTCCACGCATCCGGACCTCACTTTTCCTCGACCACCTGATCATGCTGTACTCTCGGCTACTCCTCGGGATGTTGCCGACGATGCTGAAGGCACTTAGTGTCTCCTCAGGTGAGTCCCCCTTTCTATTCTTCTTTTTCACATTGAGGACAATGTTTATCTTAAGTTTGGGGGTAATTGCCTGATTATGTGTTATGTGCGTAGTTAGTTTACTTTGTGTTTTATGTGATTGTGTGATTGACTTGCGTGCTTTACAAAAAAAAAAAAATTATTCTTGCATATTCTTTATGATTTTACAGTTTTTGTGTGCTTGTGTGAGTTGGGTAGTCGTGCTTCTATGATGAATATAGCTGAGAGAATGGATTAGTTGTGGATGATGATAATTTATGTGCTTGAGGCTTGATTCTCGCTTATCCATGACAAATAGGATGATACTAATGCACTGCAATTGAGTATAGCGTTGTACACGAACATGAGGTTCACATGCTAAAGTTATAGACGCAACCTAGACATTGAACCCCGTATCCCATGATTCACAAAATCCCTTGACTACAATTACATTTGGAATGTTTTAACCGGTAAAGGAAATAGTTTAGGATTGTGATGATTCCGTGCATGATTTAAAATTTGTGTGGAGTGTTTCGACTATCTCGTAGATGCTTGGTGATGACCGTATGCTAGGAATCTAACCCCTTATTATAATTGCTTCAAAAAAAAAAAATTTGCTATCATTTAGCTTATGTCTCACGCCGGCACCTTGTTGACTCGAGTGATTAAGTCTGCAGGGTATCTTATGACCTGGTACCCTTTTGGCATTCAAAAGTCGGGGAGTTACCGACTAAAAGCTCGCTACAGGGGTCAAGAAGCGAAATATGGGTGAGGTCAATAAAAGGCTAACAAAAAAATGATGATGAGATCAAATAAAAATGTGAAATTGACGTTAGTTCTTGGGGGTTTTAGATAACTAGTGGGTTTGAATCATTTAGCGTAAGCTAGCTTGTTGAACACTCACTTTTGGGAGAATCATCACATGAATAGACTATTGATATTGCCTGTTGAATGAAGCCAAATGCGAGAGGTGTAAGGACATGAAAGAATGAAACAGAGCTTAGGGATACACCATTGGGAGAGCATAAAAGAAAACAAGTTTGGGGGTGTGTGAATCTAACGAGCGATGTAAGGAAAGAATTGTCCATTCGGGATGGGAACTGAACCAAATTGTGAATGTCAACGCTATACTTGATTTACACACACACACACACACACACCCGTCTGCATGGGATAAGTGAAAATTGACTCTTGTTATGTAATTTTGAAGTCATTCATAGATGTGATACATTGATCTCAGTCCTAAGTAACGACAGGCTATCTAACTAAGTTGGGTATTGTGTTCTCTTTTAGTTGATTTTCTTTGTCTATGTGTTTGCTCGAGGACTAGGAACATGTTAAGTTTGGGGGTATTTGTTTAGTGTGTTTTGCACACGGAGTTTATACCAATAAAGCTTCATTTGTATGTTTAATCTGTTGATTATAGAACGAATTTAATGTGTTTGCTAGTGTTTTGGTTGAAGGAATGTTAAAATGAAGAAAAAATGGTTTTTTGAGCAAAATAGAGGAAGAATGGATCAGCAATATGACGCTCAAGCGTCGGAGATCAAAGAAGAATTTTCAACAGGAAGATGGCGCTTAAGCGCCACCTTTATGGCGCTCCAGCGCTACATCAAATTTGAAGTGAAGAAAAATGGACAGAAATTGGGCGCTCAAGCGCCACCTGCACACATGACGCTGCGCTCAAGCGCTGCAGTCGGGCGTTCAAGCGCTGCGTCGCGAGAAAAATTAGGTTATTTATGGGCTACGAAAAAGCCCACAAAAAGGACTCCAACTTGGCTAAGGATGTAGAGGAAGTATAAAGAGGCTAAGAGAGGTACGAACTAGGGTGGACACTTTGCAATAATTAAGAGAAAAACACCAAGTAAAAGAGAGATTCACGAGAGGAATTACATTAAGGATTCGGGTTCAAATCGAAGATTGGAAGCGGAAGAAGATCTTGGTGCAAGGGCTTAATCTTTCCATCTTTTGTATCAATCAAATCCGGTGATGTACTCAGATTTTGTTATTTATTTCGTTGTTTTACGCATGAGTAGCTAAATTCATTATTAGGGCGAACAATGTAATCTTTTGAAACCCTTAGTTATTTTAATTCATGAATTCTGAGTTTCCATTATTCAATGTGTTGATTTTATTATGTGTGCAATGCTTCAAATTACTTGGCCATTAATTTGATGATTTATTGAGTTTCTTATGAGTCGAGAGGTGAGTTCGAAACTTAGAACGTGTAATAAAATTCGGTAACGAGGTATAACGTGTAGAGATACCTATACTAAGTGCCGCGGTCGTTATATGAATTCCTAGTGCTTTAACTCGTTTAACTAAGGAGAATTTGCATAGAGATATGGAATTGATTTAGTTAAATAGGCTCAATGAGAACTCGAGAGGGGTAAATTGAATACTGTAGGAGAATTCAACCGAACACTACATTAGGCTAGAATCTTGAATTGGTAACTAAGGTGATCATTAGGTGAAATTTTTTTGCCCTAATACTTCTCACATATTTGAATCTTCGATCTGTTTATCTCCACTATTCGTTCATTTTCATTCGTTTTAGGAATTTAGTTATTCTAGACATCCACATTCATCACAATCTGAATTTTGAGTTCGTTTATTTTCATCAAAGAGTAGTAGGAAAAATATTTTAAGCACTAAAGTTAGTCGTCGTGGGAACGATAATCTGGACTCTTAGGTCCACTATATTACTTGTTCGATATCGTACACTTGCGATATAAAAATACGCAAGAGCACCCGATGCTGTAATGTGCAAGGCCTTTCCTCAGACACTTACCAACGTAGCCAGAGACTGGTTCTCTACATTGGAGCCTAACTCTATATCTTCTTTTTCGGACTTGATTGACAAGTTCTCCGCATTTTTTGCAAGTAGTAAGCATATCGGAAGAAAGCCGCGCCACTTATGCAAATGCGTCAGGGACCCAACGAGACACTTTGAAATTTCATGACAAGGTTTAATAAGGAAAGACTCATGATCCTCGATCTACACATCAAAGATGCAGTCTCTACCCTAACATATGCCGTAAGATGTGAGGCGTTTAAAATGTCATTGTCAAAGATCCCTCCTAAGTCGATAACCGACCAACTTACTCGAGCTGAGAAATACATCAACATGGAGGAGACCATGTTCCCAATAAGAGATACCTTGCCATTAAAGAAGCCTGACCTAAAGAGGCCAAATGATTCCAACCAGCGCCCGGACCCTTTTCGAAGCAAACCAAGGCAAGACCCTTCTCTAACACCTTTCACTCACTTGAACACCACAAGGTCTAACATTTTGATGGAAATCAAAGACCTTAAGGAGTTGAAGTGGCCACCAAGACTACGAGCTCCACCTGAGGCCCGTGACAAAAGCAAGTACTGTGACTTTCATCGAGATCATGGACATACGACCGAAAGATGCTTAGCTCTGAAGTGTGAAATTGAGGCTCTCATCAAGAGGGTGTTCTTAGGCACATACGTCAGTTAAGACAAGCGTCAGCGGAACAACCAGAATAGGGGTAAGGCTCCCGAAGATGGGGGATAAACAACCAACAGCAGGGACTATCAATATCATTGTCGGAGGAACGACATAGGGAGAGGACTCGAACAGTGGATGTAAGCAGTATGCCGGGTAATACGACTCGATCCCAAGCTTGGATCTCGATGATGTGGAAGATATCACCTTCGAGTCAAAGGACTTAGAGGGCATGTCTTTTCCTTATGATGATGCCTTGGTCATATCGGCGATCATTGCAAATTTCGAGGTAAGGAGAATTCTGTTGGATAATGGAAGCGCAGCTAATGTACTATCACACGAGGCTTTCGTCCAGATGGGTATATCAATTGAGCAGCTCAGGCCGGTCAAAACCCCCATTCAGGGTTTCGGAGGTGGTTTCGTCATTCCGAAAGGCATTGTTGGGTTACCTCTTACCTTTGGATCAGAAGGGAATCAGGTCACGTATATCAGAACATTTCAAGCAGTTCGTGCTCGCATGGCCTACAAGGCCATACTTGGAAGGCCCTTGTTGAACAGAATCAAGGCGATTGTCTCAACTTTTCACCTGGTAGTTAAGTTTCCTACTAGCAATGGGGTCGGTGTAGTTTAAGGAAGCCAAGCAGTGGCTAGGCAATGTTACGTTACTAGCGTCCGGGAGATTAAGGCTGACGTCATGTGACTTTCGGAGGTCGACCCTAACCTCGAGCACCGTGGAAAGCTTGCTCCAATAGAGGAGATGGATGAGGTCGAGCTCGAGCATGGTGGAAAGTTACCATTGGTCAAGATCTTGATGCTACAACCACAGCCGAAAAATAGTCGGCTACACCCCCAGGTATCTAGGTTACTTAGTTTTTTGTCTTTTTTTTTTTTTTTTCTCAATCTGCATTATGTTAGGATTAAATTTTTTTGGTTTTTTTTTAGCTCGGGCTTGCATGCCCCTAAGTTGTTTTTCTTTCAAGGCCTACGCGCCCATGTACCTTTACGTTATTTTATAAGACATTTAAAAACTCACCTCGAACGCATCTACTAAGAGTTTACATTAAATTAGCGTAAGGTCGTGCTCCGCGCATGCATTTAACACTTTAAATTGGCATAAGGTCGTGTTCCTTGCATGCAGCTAGAGCATTAAATTATCATAAGGTCGTGCTCCGCGCATGCAGCTAACACATTAAATTAGTGTAAGGTCGTGTTCTGCGCATACTGCTTGTACTCCAAAATCACATTCAACCACATGATCCCGCCCTAGGCTACTCGAAATCCCTGATATCAAAAGCAAATAGAGGTCAAGGTCGGGTATAGTACTCACTATCCATGCAAGACCTCACCGTCCCAAAAAAAAGGGAAACTCGAGTTTAATAGCCAAAAATTGACCGAGTAACGAGCTCGAGCTACATATTTCAAACAAAACTCGAGCTTAATGGCCAAAAATTGACCGAGTAACGAGCTCGAGCTACGTATTTCATACAAAATTGGAGTTTATTGGCCAAGAAATGTGCTCGAGCTACCTATTGCATACAAAACTCGAGCTTAGTGGCCAAAAATTGGCCAAGAAACGAGCTCGAGCTACCTATTTCATACAAAGCTCGAGCTTAATGGCCAAAAATTGGCCGAGAAACGAGCTCGAGCTACCTATTTCATACAAAACTCGAGTTTAGTGGCCAAAAATTGGCTGAGTAAAGAGCTCGAGCTATGTATTTCAAACAAAACTCGAGCTTAGTGGCCAAAAATTGGCCGAGTAACGAGGTCAAGCTACGTGTTTCAAACAAAACTCGAGCTTTTTGGCCAAAAATTGGCCAAGTAATGACCTCGAGCTACCAATTGCATACAAAATTCAAGCTTAGTGGACAAAAATTGGACAAGAAACGAGCTTGAGCTACCTATTTCATACAAAACTCGAGCTTAGTGGCCAAAAATTGGCCGAGTAACGAGCTCGAGCTACGTATTTCATACAAAACTGGAGCTTATTGGCTAAAAAATGGCGAGTAACGAGCTCGAGCTACCTATTGCATACAAAACTCGAGCTTAATGGCCAAAAATTGGCCGAGTAACGAGCTCGAGCTACGTATTTCAAACAAAACTAGAGCTTAATGGCCAAAAATTGACCGAGTAACGAGCTCGAGCTACCTATTTCATACAAACTCGAGCTCTGTGGCCAAAAATTGGCCAAGAAATTTAGCTCGAGCTACGTATTTCAAACAAAACTCTAGCTTAGTGGACAAAAATTGGCCGAGTAATTAGCTCGAGCTACGTATTTCAAACAAAACTCAAGCTTTTTGGCCAAAGATTGGCCAAGAAACGAGCTCGAGCTACCTATTTCATATAAAACTCGAGCTTAATGGCCAAAAATTGACCGAGTAACGAGCTCGAGCTACCTATTTCATACAAACTCGAGCTTTGTGGCCAAAAATTGGCCAAGAAATTTAGCTCGAGCTACGTATTTCAAACAAAACTCTAGCTTAGTGGACAAAAATTGGTCGATTAATTAGCTCGAGCTACGTATTTCAAACAAAACTCGAGCTTTTTTGCCAAAGATTGGCCAAGAAACGAGCTCGAGCTACCTATTTCATATAAAACTCGAGCTTAATGGCCAAAAATTGGCTGAGTAACGAGGTCGAGCTATCTATTTCATACAAAACTCGAGCTTAATGGCCAAAAATTGGCCGAGAAACTAGCTCGACCTACGTATTTCAAACAAAACTCGAGCTTAATGGCCAAAAATTGGCCGAGTAACGAGCTCGAGCTGCGTATTTCAAACAAAACTAGAGCTTAATGGCCAAAAATTGACCGAGTAACGAGCTCGAGCTACCTATTTCATACAAACTCGAGCTTTGTGGCCAAAAATTGGCCAAGAAATTTAGCTCGAGCTACGTATTTCAAACAAAACTCTAGCTTAGTGGACAAAAATTGGCCGAGTAATTAGCTCGAGCTACGTATTTCAAACAAAACTCGAGCTTTTTGGCCAAAGATTGGCCAAGAAACGAGCTCGAGCTACCTATTTCATATAAAACTCGAGCTTAATGGCCAAAAATTGGCTGAATAACGAGCTCGAGCTACCTATTTCATACAAAACTCGAGCTTAATGGCCAAAAATTGGCCGAGAAACGAGCTCGACCTACGTATTTCAAACAAAACTCGAGCTTAATGTCCAAAAATTGGCTGAGTAATGAGCTCGACCTACGTATTTCAAACAAAACTCGAGCTTTATGGCCAAAAATTGGCCAAGTAACGAGCTCGAGCTACCTATTTCAAACAAAACTCGAGCTTAATGGCCAAAAATTGGCCAAGAAATGAGCTGGAGCTACCTATTTCATACAAAGCTCGAGTTTATTGGCCAAAAATTGGCCAAGTAACGAGCTTAAGCTACCAATTTCATGTAAAACTCGAGCTTATCGGCCAAAAATTGGCCAAGTAAAGAGCTCGAGCTACCTGTTTAATACAAAACTCGAGCTTATGGGCCAAGAATTGCCCAACAAGCTCGGATCACGTATTTAATAGGCATAAGCAATACCTTCACACAATGCCCGAGCTCAATATGTTCACCTCAGTACATCTTATCCCATAGCTCGAACGTGGGGTTTTCAGCTGCGACCTAGATGCAAAGGGGCCTGTGATGCGTATAAATGTAGACCTTGTTGGACCCAACCTCAGCTCGCTCGACCTTGTTGGACCCGACCTCAGCCCATTCTCATTGGATCTAAGGTCGAGCTTGACTTTGACTTTGTTGGACCCGAACTCGAAGTCATTGGCTCGACCTTAGTTCACTGTTATTGGGTTATTTCTGAGTCTGGGCTTACTTGAGGTCGAGCCCCGATAACTAGGTCGGGTCATTAACCCTAACTCACATATCCCCTATGATCTTATCGCACGTTTTCTAGGAATGCTAGTTCTATTTAATTACAAACTCCTAGCTTATTATAAACTTAACCTTAACTCATATTGTGCACTTCTAATACAACACAAACACCTTAAATAACAAGGATAAAGATTGCATGAAGTTGAATCCTTTTAGGACTCCATCTCCAACATCTATAAATACATAACATATCCTCATTATTCAAGTACGTTTTTTATAGCATTTAGCATAAGTTTTCTCATGAGCACCTATCTGACTTAAGCATCGGAGGGGTGACGATGACACACCTCGACACCTTTGTTTCAGGTATTAAAGATCGGATTGCGCGGAGCTCTTCCATTCTGCTTGGGTTTGTCCAGGTACAATTTTTGGTAGCATCACTTAGTAATATGGCCTAGATAAGCGCACTTATCAAACCCAAAATAGGATAAAGGTCAGGCCATGGGAATCTCTTTGTGTTTCATAGAGAAACTACTGGTGCTAGCTAGGGTGGGCAAAAAAAATCGAAAATCGATCAAACCAAATCGATTCGGGTCTATTTAGGTTGGTTTGAGTCAAAAAAATGGTTTGGTTTAATTTTAACCATGAAAAAAGTTTAGTCGAGTTTGTTACGGTTTAAACAACCAATCCATTAGTTAACCAACCCAACCCGCTAATACATTTTTAAAAATTTTTAAATTCATAAATATAAATCTTTCATAAATAATTTGTTTATCATTTACGCTTATTCTATCAAAACTTTAAATTCCAAAAGGAAAGAAAAGTACGGAAAAGAATTGGTTGTCGTAAACTTTAAATTTAGATTGTAGCCTTACTTTTTATTTTGATGTAATTGTTTTTATTAACTATCCGATATATATGATGATTTTAGGAAAATCGATTAGTTACCATTTATACTATATATATATATATATATATATATATATATATATATATATATATATATATATATAGGTAAATAATTTTTTTAAACTCAAAGTAAGTAAACAAAATTTTTAACCTCGATCATTGTCCAAACTGACTAAACAAACCAAATTGACCTAAACCGATTTGATTTGGTTACAACAGCTAGATTTTGTTGATTTGGGTTGGAATTTACCCGAAGCGACCAAGTTGGTTTCAGTTTCTGGTTGGACTTAAAACCAACCCAACTCGAACCATGCCCAAGCTCGGGCCGTGCTAGAAACACTGAATTGCACAAAAGACGGAGTCGTGGACCCATGGTAGCAAACTATTACTTTGTGCTCTCATGTTTTATGAACACTCAAGAATGATGCAGCTGGTACACAACATATTAAAAGTCTCCATAAATTGCACAAAGTTTTATTTTAATACAATTATTGATTAACAAAGAGAAGAACAACTGCAAAGTATATACACATCTCCGTGTCTGTATTTTCATCACAAGAACTAACTTCTACTAGCGTTCTCCATCATCTTCATAATCTGATGAACAGAGTTCCGACATTAGGGAGTACTCAAAATCTTCATTAGGCGCTCTAGCGTTCTCCATCATCTTCACTACATCTGACATTTTCGGTCTGTGCTCTGGAATTCTTGCCACGCAACTCATTCCAATTTCCAGTATTTGTTCCAATTTTCCTATATTATGATACCTAAATATATGTGCATCAAATACTTCAACATCCAGCCCCTCGTTAAATACCATAAGGTGAACCCATCTAACAAAGTTGTCAATCTCGTACTCGCAGTCACCTCTATAATTCATCGGGGAATTCCCGGTGAGAAGTTCAAGCAGCAGGACTCCAAAGCTGTATATATCAGATGCTTGGGACACTTTGCCGGGGTCCATGACTTCCGGAGCAGCATATCCTGCAATCCACATGAATGGTGGTGCTGTCGGGCTTATCAATTTCCCCAATCCAAGACCAGAAATGCAACCATATTCTTGAGAATTTAGGAAAATATTTGAGGCTTTTATATTTCCATGTATAAGATTTCCACCACACTCTGTGTGGATATGAGTGATTCCTCGTGCTGTGCCAATTGCAATTTTTAGTCGGTTTTCCCAATTCAAATCAATTCTATTTCCTTCGCTTCTTCCTGCACATTGAGATTGTGAATTCAATTAGAGTTGTTTCAGCAACAGTACAGGAAGTTTTGATTAAACATACCATGTAGCATGTCGGAAACGCTCCCTTGCTTGTAGTGATCATATAGAATGAACTTATAATCCTTGGAGAAGTGGAATGCCCTTGGCGTAACCACATTCTCGTGCTTGATATCGCCCAGTAAGTTCATCTGCTGCTCAAACCCGACTCTTGAAACACTCACTTCTCTCAATCTCTTTACAACTATTGTCTGTCCATTTTTTAGTTGTGCACCATATGTATACCCAAATGTTCCCTGTCCAAGTCTCTCAGCAGAAGCGCTCAATAGATCTTGAAGATCAAATGCAAGATTACAACCCTCAATAAATACAATTTTGTCATCAAAAACTGATTTTTCTTTCTTTCGCAACTGTGTGTTCTTTAAGTAAGCCGTGACTTGGTTAATTTGTTGTTTTATACTGGTTCTTACAGCTTTCCTTTTGGGTACAGTAACTGTCTTCTGGTCCCCATTTCTCCTCATATTGTCCACCATTTTCACTTCGGGAAGTAAAAAACTCAAGCTATAACCGGAATTAGGAGTGGAGGTGGTGCTCAGGCTACAAGAATCACCTAGAGCAATTTCCCTGAACTCCTCTCTTCGCAGCACAGCTTCCACCAATCTCTCCCATTCGTCATGGCTACTCCTATACATTTCTATTTGAACTTCAGCCCCAAAAACATTTTTTAGCACCTTGGAATTTTATAGATGAGGCTCTCTATCGTAATTGACAATGGAATATTCCTTGATATGCATAGTTATAGAAGACCAGCGCCGAAAATAGACTACATTTCAATTTCAAACACAAAACCAATGATTTTTCTTGTCTTCTCAGTATAGACCTTTAATAAGACATAACGTCACAGTACTGTATGTAATTTCCCTGAAATTATAGCAAATTGAACTTCTCATCAAAAGAAAGACTACAACACTGCATGGTATCTTGTTGTTGGAAATTATTTTTAGATTCCAAAGAAAAACGAAGCTTGAAACTTATGCAAGTATGTTAACTGGGGCATTCTAATATGATTGAAGATTCTAATCTGCTCTTCACATTTTAATGTGGACAACCTAAATAAAACTCATGGTCGATCTCAAGCTGAGTCGAGATCTGTTGACACAGTTACCTTTTTTATAAAATCTGAAGTAGAATTCTAGAGACAGATGTCTAAACTTTCTTCTAACAGAACCACTCTCATACTTACAGCGCTTTGGAACAAGTCTTGTGAGTTAAGTTCACCAGACAAACCAAGTCCCTCCAAATTTGATTTCCCAACGAAAACAAGGAGCTCTGCTATGGAGTCGTTCAATATTTTATCATGTCAGCGTTCTGATTTTTCAGGAGATTTACAAGTTTCGGGCAAAGGATTAGATTTCTGTATATCAAAAAAATTAATTCTTACTGGAGAGAGCAATTGCTGTTGGGTGTGCGACCAAAGTCCCACATTGGCTAGAAGTGGGAGGATAATGGGTTTATAAGTACGGACAATATCTCCATTAGTATGAGGCCTTTTGAGATAATCCATGAGGGCATAGGCCCAAAGTGGACAATATCATATCAATGTGGAGATATGTGGTGTCCATAGTCCAACAAATGGTATCAGAGCCAAGCCCTAGACTTAGCCATATGAAAGAATTCCTCGGAATGCCAAACGAAGGTGGTGAGCCTCGGTCTGCTCGCGTGTCCTGACCCCAACACGGTGAAGAGGAGTTGACCTAGATAGAGCAAGCTCTCGAGTCAGGTAGTGCTCTCCGGTTGCTTCATGGACGTGTCCTGACCTCAACACGGTGAAGAGGAGAGTGGAGAATCCTGGTTGGTAGAAAGTGGACGGATGGATGATCGTTTGAGGGGAGGCTCGGTGGTCCTTTGTTCGAGGGGAGGATTGTTGGGTGTGCGACCAAAGTCCCACATTGGCTAGAAGTGAGGAGGATAATGGGTTTATAAGTATGGACAATATCTCCATTAGTATGAGATATTTTGGGGTAAATCCGAAAAGCAAATCCATGAGGGCTTATGCCCAAAGTGGACAATATCATACCAATGTGGAGATATGTGGTGTCCATAGTCCAACAATTGGTGACACTGAATTTCAAATCGTTCATTTCATGTCAATCCAATTTGGATTTCCTCTCCTGCTCCCTCGTAGATGGGATTCGGAAAGTCTGAAGGGAAGAAAGGCGATGACCACAAAGACTGACTCAATGGTTGATTCAATAGAATTCCAAAAGCGAATTGAAATATTTGGAAAACCCCCTCGAAAGTCTTGATTTTTTTTTCAGAAGCAAATGTACTAACAAGGACATAGCCAATCTTATAAATAAGCTGAAGTTGTGACTGTTTAAATGCAGAATAAGGTAAAAAGCAACTAAATTGACAAAAGGAAAAAAAAGAAAAGAAACACTTAAGGGACTAATTAAAAGATTTGCCAACAAGTAATCGGGATGGATTTGATGACCATTTGCATACAGCAAGCAATCAGGCTAATTTTTTGGGCTAATTCTTTGTGTCCATTTGCATTAGGAGGTATTTCATTCAATTAGTGTAGAATTTGAGATAAAGGAGAAGACATCAGTTCCGGCTGGCATTGCTTTCTGGCATATTGTGTTTGTGCGAATGCCACACTGAAAATAACGTTCAAGCTTTGTTTTTCTTTTTGTTTTCTCTTGGTGGCAATTCTGTTGTGATGGACTCTTTCCGTTTGATAAAAATTCCACTCGTTAAAATTTCCTGGAAATTATCTGTCCAGGCTGTAGTATTGTGACATTTTTGTCTTATGGAAGGTTTATCCTGAGAATGCAAGAAGCATCATTTGCTTCGTGTTTGGAATTAAAAAGTAGTCTTCTTTTGAGCTTGTCTTGTGTAACTACGAATATCAAATCTATTCAGCTCCATTTTGATCATCCATTACATTTTGGAGTTTTTCATGGAATATTCCATAGTCATTTACGATAGTTAGCTGAATTTTAAAATTCTGTTTGAAGTTTCAATAATTTAAGTGACATTTCTTCTTATTTTACCATTCCAAGGCGTAATAGATGTTCAAAGAAGTGTCTTTCAGGCAGAAACTCAAATCGGAATGTATAAGGGCAGCCATGACAGCTGGGAGAGACTGGTGGAAGCTGTGCTGCAGAGAGAACAGCTCCAAGAAATTGCTCTTGACCAATCATGGAGCTCGAGCACCACCCGCTCCTTTTCTACTTCCTGTTATAGCTCATGTGATGTGGATAACAAAGTGAAGATGGTGGAGGAAGAAATGGAGTTCATCAACCTTATACTGAACCCAAAATGAAAGCTGCATCAACTAAATTAGACTACAAATTATCCAAGCCACAACTTCAAAAATTTTAAGTCGCAGAAGAAAGAAAAATATGTCGAGAAAGTGGTATCTGAGATGGAAATTACTTTTGACAAAATTGTATTTTTCAAGGGTTGTAATTTTGCATTTGATCTTCAAGATTGTTAGAATTTGGGCGTGACTTGAATTCTTTGTTGAAGTAATTAAAGAATTCTAATTGAAGTGCGCGTAAGAAGAATTCAGTTTGGAATGCTATTAGAGTTCTATGTCAAGTTGAAGTTTTATTTTAAAAGTCCATTGAGAGTTGGAAATTCGTATTGGACTTGAAGAATAGTTCGTGATGAAGAAAATAACTTGGAACGAAAAAAAAGAGGGGCGTCGGGGCGCCTGGAGGTGGCGTCCCGGTGCCACCTGTGTCTGTTTTTGGATTTTTACATTTTTCTCTCATTTTTCGTTTTGAACTCGATTTTTGGCATCCTACTTCATCAACAACTCTAAAGGAGGGTTTGGACGTTCCCTACATATTCCCTATAAATATTAGGCTCTTGTATACAATCTTATAGTGTGAGAAAAGTGATTACAAACTTTTACGATCATTGTAATATTTCTCCATCTTCATTATTTGTGGTGCAATAAGATTTCCTAATTCATCCGCCATATTTTCTTGTCTTTTTTTATTCTTTTTCTTGTGATCAGATACTTCATTATTGTGTCATATAACTTCAACATCTCAATTTGATGGTTAATTTCATATCAAGTGGTATTGAACGATATGTGATCCTTGAATTTCCAACAATTGGTATAAGAGATTCTGGGCATAATTGATACAACAAATGGTATCAGAGCTTAGGTTCAGCAGTTCCGTAGAGAGCAATGTTTGATTTGTTCGAAGTTTTTGTTCGTGATGGCTTCCATGAAGATGCCATTTCGTTTTTGGATCAGAGAACTATATTTTCGCTATGACAGATTAAGATGTGTGTAGTACTCGCACAACATGATTTGGATGATACATTGCTAGGAATTGACAAGATGCCCACAACTTTGACCTTGAAGGATAAATTATGGAAGGATAAGAAGGCAGTTTTTGACATTCATCTTTATCTATCGAATACCATTCTTCAGGACGTTTTGAAGGAGGGTTCAATAGCTGCTTTATGGTTGAAGTTGGAGCGATTGTACATGATTAAAAGTCTGACAAGCAAGTTACATCTCAAACAACGTTTATACTCTCACCGAATGGCAGAAGGAGAATCATTGGAAGATCACCTAGTTGTATTTAAAGAGATCGTCACTGATTTTGAAAACTTTGGAAGTAAAGTATAATGGAGATGTTTCGGCCGATAAAGTCTCTTTTTCCTAAGAACAAGACTCTTTTCAGATTTAATATGGACAACCTAAATAAAGCATATATTTTCATGGTCTTTTTTTTTATTTATAAAATCTGAAGTAGATTTCTAGAGACAGATGTCTGAACTTTCTTCTAACAGAACCACTAGCATACTTACAGCGCTTTGGAACAAGTCTTGTGAGTTTAGTTCACCAGACAAACCAAGTGTCCCTCCAAATTTGATTTCCCAACGAAAACTAGGAGCTATGCTATGGAGTCGTTCAATATTTTATCATGTCAGCGTTCTGATTTTTCAGGAGATTTACAAGTTTCAGGCAAAAGATTAGATTTCTTTATATCAAAAATTTTAATTATTACTAGAGAGAGCAATTGGTGACACTGAATTTCAAATCGTTCATTTCATGTCAATCCAATTTGGATTTCCTCTCCTACTCCCTCATAGATGGGATTCAGAGAGTCTGAAGGGAAGAAAGGTGATGACCATAAAGACTGACTCAATGGTTGATTAATAGAATTCCAAAAGCAAATTGAAATATTTGGAAAAGCCCCCTGAAAGTCTTGATTATTTTTTCAGAAGCAAATGTACTAACAAAGACATAGCCAATCTTATAAATAAGCTGAAGTCACCCCTTAGGGCATAACTCAGTGGTGCAAAGGACATGATTAAGGTAGTCTTAGCTGAGTTGGCAACTGTAGTGTGAGGGTTCGATTCCTGCCTCTTACAAGGTATGTAATTGGACTCTTTGTGGGCACCAGTATGACAATTCTTATACCCTAGCCAGCTGAGGCACATTCCGCGATTTACCTCCTCTACAATGCTCTAGAGGCGGGGCGGTGGGGGACCCTCAAGGTTGGGGTTCAACCTTTTTTTTTATAAATAAGCTGAAGTGGCGACTGTTTAAATGCAGAATAAAGTAAAAAACAACTAAATTGACAAGGAAAAATAAATAAATGAAGCACTTGACAGTGGTTTTGTGATTTGCAGCATTGCAGGTTCATTTCCAGCTAATTTGTCATTGATAGTGGTTTTTGCAGCTTCAGTGGTGTTTTTATCGAGACTCTATGATGAACAATTCATCGTAGTGAATTTAAATTCACACATTGTTAGGTTTTTTTGACCTAAATTAGGTTGGATTTTTGAGAAAATATTGTTTCCTTTATTCTACGTGATTTCTCATCTTGTTTCCATTTTTGTGGAATTTCTAGGGTTTGTCATGCACCCCTATAAATATTAGACTCTTTTAATAAGTTTTGTATTACTGAAATATAGAATAAATGTGTAGGCACGGTTATTATATTTGTTTTCTCCATGTTAGTCAATTGGACAAAATACTTTGTTCATCTATCAACTAATTATTTGGCTTTTATTTTATTATTTGTTTGCGTTCGTATACTTCATATCGTTTCATATATATTACCTCGATCCGTTTTATTTCTCAACAAATGGTGTCAGAGCTATTGGTTATGATTTGTTTGAGGTTTTTGTTATTTATGGCAACCATAAAGTATGAAATTTCGCTCTTGGATCGCAATACAAGATTTTTGTTGTGCCAAGTGAAAATGTGAGTTGTACTCGTGCAAATGAATTTGAATGATGTGTTGTTGGGATTTGACAACATGCTCACAACTTGGACGATGGAGGAGAAACAATGAAAGGATCAGAATACACTTTCGTAGATCTATCTTCATCTTTCTAACAATATTCTTTAGAACGTTTTGAAGGAGAAAGTCTGACAAGCAAATTGCATTTGAAGCAGATGTTGCATTCACATTGCATGGCAAAGGACGGATCTTTGGAAGATCAACTGGCTGTGTTCAAGGAGATCGTCGCTGATTTGAAGACTTTAGATGTAAAATTTAATGAGAAGATTTGGCCTTAATCCTTTTATGTTCGCTACCCACTTTATTTAGAGACACGATCTTGTATAGTCGTGATACTCTCAACATTGAAGATGCAAGTGATGCATTGTTTTCAAAAGAGAAGATGAAGTTTTTGGTTTCAAAAGAAAAGATGCCTTGTTTTCTAAAATTCAATGTATGAATTTCAATCATAAAATTCTTTCTTGAATTTCAATGGTTTAACATGGTGTTGGTTGTGATACCACTTGTTGAATTTTTTATGAAACTTGGAATCTCAAGAAATTGAAAACCTAATTACTTAATTTTCAAGATCCTCCATGTCAAATCACCAAGAGAATTATTAAATACAGAACATACCTTAATTAATTGGAAATGATTCTTTAATACTTGATCTTGATTCCAGATCTTGAATCTTGAATATTGACTCTTTTGATTCTTGAGTTCTTGATCTTGATTCCGACTTCTTGCTCCATAATCTTCATTGTCTCAATTCATTCTTCTTAATTGTAGATTGCCTATTCTTGACTGTGGGTTTGTGATCTTCCTCTTCAGTATGATTTCTCTTCTATTCTCGTGTTGATGTGATGATACAAAGAATGAGAATCACATATGTATTGGAGATCATAATCCTATTTATAGTTTCCATATGTATTTGGCTCATAGTCAAATACAACCTTAATGAATCTGATATCTACACATATCTTTATTTAATGTCCAAAGCTCAATTTCTTAATTTTTATTAGATCATTTTAATTTTGGATTTAACTTTAAGATAACTTTTACACACAATTAATTTCATATGTTGGCTCACATGATAAATTAAATATTTTCCCAACACATGATAACCGAAATTTCGATTAAAAGGTTTGGTACTAGGATTTATTAGGCTTTCGAAGTCATAATCAACCAAACAGCCATATTGTTGCGAGTTAAGGAAAATGTTTGATTCTTTTATATTTCCATGGACAATCTTTCCACCACATTGTGTGTTAATATAAGCAAGACCCCTTGCTACACCAACTGCAATTCTAATCCGTGTTTCCCAGTCTAAATGAACCCGATTACCACCTTTTTCCCTAGAAGACCTTGTCGAGTCGAGTAGAGTATATCTTAGACTTTGATGCATTTCATTTTTGCATTATTTTTTTGATTGTGGGATTTTTTATTTCTTTATTTGTACGTAGGTAGGGTCAAAACAAGAATTATATGAAAATGACTAGTTTGTTGGTCTGGTTTTCCATACCTAGTGGAGAGTAAGCTGATCCATTGCTGCAGAATTGTGTCTTGCTGTTACTGGAGTTAGCTTAACTTGTAGTATTGGTTGGTTTTTTTGTTCCAAATGCCCTCTAGAACATAAGTGTAATTAATAAATATAGTTTCTACATGTATTCAACGTCCTAAATGATAATATTTTGTTATTCTTTGGACGGATTAGTGCCTTCTTTGTTATTTATTGATTTTATTAGGAAAAACTCATGTTTGGGCGAAAAATTGGAAGAAAGAACGAAAAAAGGGTTAAAATGAAGGAAATCGTAAGTTTGGGGATTAAAGTGCAAATATCCAAAAGTTGTAACGGACCTCACGATGAAGATTTGAGAGTACTAGGTATTAATTAGATGAGAAAAGAAGTCAAAGGGATGAAATATAATCAACGCAATTATCAAACATCAATTTCCAGTACGCTCCGGATTTTCTGCCTCAAATTGAAGCTCATTTTTGTCATAGAAAATGCTCGAATTGGAAAATTATATTATTAAAAATTGTAACCCTTTGAGTTAGCTTTCTAATGCACTTTGAATTGTGTCAATCGAATATCGAGAGAAAAAAGTTATGATAAAAATGCTGAAGAAAGCTCATGATAAGCCTAGGCGCGTGCCTAAGCCTGCAGAGTCCTCCTCTTCTAAGACCTCATGAGGCGCTCCAAACAAGATAGGCACGTATCTCAGTGTAAAACAGGAAAAAAAAAATCTGATTTTTCTTATTTTGTTTTGATAACAATTCAATACATTTTTTTTGGTATCCTTTAAATACTAAAACTTGACTAGAACGTGGAGGACCTCCCTAGACCTAAAATTCATATATTCTACATATTTTGGAGGCAAAGAAAGAGATCAATTCATCAATCAAAGGCAGAAATTTACAACATTATTGAAGATTTCTCATCTCTTTTCAAGATTTCATTCAAAAAAGTGGATTTTTCCACTTTCGTCCATCATTTTCTTGACATGGGGTCATGTTATCCCATATTTTCTTGTGTAATTCAATATTTAGGATGATTAGTTAAGTTTTTCTATTGTATTGGATGATTGAGAAACCCTATTTTTGTTTATTTCAATTTAAGACATTAATTTAGGCATTTCTTGATTGATTTTGCATTTCCATTGCACTATTTAATTGTTTGTTCATCAATTGAATAATTAGTTACTTGTAGTGTAAGAATACTCATAATAAGTTTAGAACGCATTAAAATCAACACACGGGCAATATGTATTAGGAATAATATCTATGGCATGTGCAATCATGTAGATAACCTAAACTAAATGCATAATTCTCATATGAATTTGGATTAGGAATATGATCGGATTGTGTTAATCATATGTTGGTGTATATTGGACAAGAGCATTTAACATATTAGTGTTATCGATTTTAAAAAAATGCATGAAGTTAACTAGTTTATTAATTAAAAATTGAAATAGATGGAAATAGGGAGAATCATGAATCCAATACAATCATTCACACTCCATAAAATCACAACTTACTTCTTTTATTAGTATAGATTAGAAGTAGTATAAACAACCACAAAATCACTCTTTTTGTTGTCACTAATCACTCGAATTTAATACTAACTATTGAAATACATTTTAAACCTTATTCTTTGTGGGAATGATAAACTTGAAACTCACTATTTCTATTACTTGTACACCGATACGTACGCTTGCGGGTTTCAACATAACAAGTTTTTGGCGCATTTGTCGGAGAATAACAGTTTTAATTTTAGTTTAGTAGTTAATATCAAGTTCAATTTTTTAGGCTTTAATTGTGATATCTAATCTTTTCTTGTTTCACTCTTAGCAGGTCTCTACCGGTTTATGCAAGTTCTTAACAAAATCGAGATTCTCCCTATAAATCTCGAGATTGAAAGGACCTTCAACCAATGCAGGAGAGAGTAGAGAAGAGCTAGGGTAATGGCCGGAAATCAAAATTAAGTTCAAGATGCACTACAGGAAGCAGAAGATGCACTTCCAATTCAACAACCACCTCCTGTTTAGCCGGTATTAATGGAGGATTATGTTAATCCAATGCCAGCTCCAGTTCAACCTCTAATCATCTATCCGCCCTTAGGACACGCTAACTTCCACATTTGACCAGATGTCATAAACCTCTTCCAGAATCACAATGAGAGGTAGAAACGAAGCTGGTTGTGCTCATGCATCATGAATGGTCAAGAGCAGTTTCCCGAAGCTGCTCTATCCCAGCTGTCATGGCTACTCATATACATTTCTATTTCAGCTTCAACATGGAAGATATTTCTTAAAACATCTAAATACACCCATTTTCACCTCTTTAATCATACTATGAGCTGTCTAAACTTCAATCCCTCGACTTGATACGTTAAGAAGACTACAACCAATATTTTCTAAAAATATTATAACTCACCTAACTCTTCGTTTCCTTTTAGGAAGAAATGAAACACAAGAAACACTACTTCAATTATTGAAGCATCAAAATTTTATAGATCAGGTTCTCTATGTAATTGGTAATAGAATATTGATCCTAGAGAAATTCCAAAATGTTATAGACGATCCAAAGTGAGTTGAAATGGTTTGATATGCAAGATTGCAAAGGACAAGAACCAGAAACAGACAAAGTTTCAATCCCAAACACAGCAAATGAACTTTCTTGGAGTCTCAAGATAAAACTTCAATAAGTCAAGAAAAGTTAAAATACTACAAATAATTTCCAGGAAATTATAATTAATGGCACTTTTGATCAAACAGAAAGATCAAATATTCCAACATTGCATGGTCACATTCCTTCAGGAGATTTTTCAAAATGAAATAAGTGAAAAGGAAAAGGAGAAATATAGGAAGTGAAAAAAAAAAGGCTCAACCTTATTTTCATTGTGGCTGATGTTTGAAGTATTCTTCCTCCCACTTTGGTCTCTTCCTGTGGTGGTGGTGCAAAGCTACTCTGACACCTGTAAAAGTGTGGGGATGGGGGCTCTTTCCCCCATTTTCATGCTGTCGTGATAATTAGTAGATACAGAGGAGAACTGTGCCTTTAGTCTCCAATCCCTATATACAGGTCTTGACACTACCTATCTCGAATCACCCTAGTGGACCCGAAATGTGATATGCACCAATGATGAAAGCCAGCTGAATGTTGGACTCATCACTAAGGCTAATTTGGACTTTCCTTCGACTATAAGACTTTTCTTTGACTAAAAAGAAATTTAATTTTTTTATGATAAGAGTTTCTTCTCTAGTTTGGACTTGATCGACTCATAAATCAACAAAAATATCAAGCACAACATATGATGTAAATCGGGAACCACGTAGCCCTCCAACAGAAATTAAATTGTGTGATATATCTACAACTGAATAATAATAGTATGAGCTTCTATTTCAGTGAGTTGAGAGTCCACAAACAACTATACTTTTTTTTATACATGCTTACAAAAATCATGATTTTCTATTAACAACAAATAGTTATAAAATCACATTAACATTTTTTGTAAACTGTACCTTGTAACAATAATGAAATCCGCAGTAGACTCATAGTGGGCTAATTCATGAATTTAATCATGACTATATAAGCTATTCTGATATTAAGAGATTCCATATAGATGAAATCGTGGAAGCGGACCTTTGATTTCCTTGGACCACGCAAGAATTCGTCGTCCGATTGAATCTGCTTGTTCCTAAAAGCAATAAGGATATAAAATAGAATGATGTCCTGGATAAACTATCATTGGATGCTGGGGACACTTTTCGGTGTCCGTGACTGAAGGTGTAGCATCTTGCAACCCACATGAATGGTGGTGCTGTAGGGCTTATCAGTTAAGCCAAGCCAATGTCAGAAATGCAACCATATTTATACGAATTCAGGAAAATATTTGAAGCTTTTATATTTTCCATGTTATAAGATTTCCAGGAGCTGGCCCAGCCGTGGAGTGGGGAAAATTGGTCTGTACTCACTTTATACCTCGATCCCGCTCATTTTTTATTTGGGATATTCTGCTTGGTAAGATGCCCATGGATGATAAATTATGCCTAAAGGGTTTTCATTTGGTTTTCTAGGGTACATTTTGTGGTATTGAGTCAGAAAGTATGTCCCATATGTTCCTTAATGCCACTATACTAATGCTATCGTCTATCTGGGACTACACATCGGGGTATGTTGTGGTGTGATCCAAATTCTATGTGATTTGGTATTTGATTGATTGGATTCCATGTGATTTGGGATTTGGTTAATTGAAGGAAGTCTAAGGTACTTGGGATTGAAGAGTCCTAAGTTGTGAAGATCAAATTTCCATAATAATTAGGAGTTTGGCTTGAAAAGGGGCTCTTGGATGGCAAAAATACATATTTACCCAAGACCTAGTGCCCAAGCGCTAGGCACATAGCTCTTGAGCGCTAGGCGTAGCACCCAGGCGCTGCGATGTAGCGCCTAGGCACTGCAACAGTAACTTGATCACGATTTGTTTTGGTTTTATCCAGATTTTAGGACTTCTTCTCCATCTTGGACTCCAATAAGAGGGTTTATATATATATTTCCACATTGTATCTCCATAATATAACATTCATATATTATTCTTTACATCTTCAACAACATATTGAGAGATTGAGAGTTTAGATTTCAATTGAGATTATTGAAATCTTGATATTGTAAACATAAAACTATTGATTATAGTGGATTGTACTCCTCTGCCCATGGTTTTTTCCCGAATTGGATTTCTACGTAAATTCTTGTGTTCTTGTTTTCTTCTTCTTTATTTTATTATCGTCATTATCTTGCGATCCGTTTCATAACAAGTGGTATTAGAGAGGGAGGTTGATTGTTCCGCATGGGGACAATAAAGTATGACATTCCGTTGTTGGATAGAAACACGAGATTTACATTATAGAAAGTGAAGATGCGAGCGGTGTTGGGACAGATGGATTTGGAAGAAGCCTTGCTTGACTTTGATAAGATACGTGCTGCCTGGACACATGATGAAAAGCGGCATAGGGATCGGAAAGCCCAATCTCAAATTCATCTACATCTCTCGAATCAAATTCTACAGGATGTTCTTAAGGAGAATAGTACCGTTGTGTAGTGGTTGAAGTTGGAGCAACTTTGCATGACAAAGTGATTGACCAGCAAGCTATACTTGAAACATCAATTTTATTTTTACCGGATGTCTGAAGGTGCATCATTGGATGATCACTTAACTATGTTCAAAGAAATTGTGGCCGATCTGGAGAAATTCGAGGTTAAGTATGACGAGGATGACTTGACTTTGATGTTGTTGTGTTCACTGCCACCATCATATCTGACTTTTAGGGATACTATTCTCTATAGTCAAGATACTCTCAACGTGGAAGAGGTCTACGATGTTTTACTATCTAAGGAGAAGACGAGGTATCTTAATGGAGGATCTGAAAATCATGCTGAAGACTTGGTTATGAGTGGGAGGAATCAAGATAGGAATCTTGGCAGAAATATGAGGGCCAGATCGAAGTCTAGACATGTTGAGAAGACATGTCACTACTGTAAGAAGAAGGGACATATTAGAGTTGATTGCTGCGCCTTGAAAAATAGAAATAAAGTTGCTGGTGCTACAGAGAAAGGGAAGCAACATGTTAATACGAAGGCTAATGTTGTGGAAGATGAGCAAAGTGGTGGATCGCATCTTATGATTTCTGATGTGGATTCTAAAACTTGTAATGAATGGGTTTTTGACTTGGCTTATACTTTTCATATGTGTTATATCAGGGACTGGTTTTCTACATATGAAGGAGTTTCGAGAGGTGCTGTGATTATGGAAAACAAAGCGCCTTGCAAAATTACTGGAGTTGGTACAGTCAGAATCAGAATGTTCGATGGGGCTGTCAGAACACTTACAGATGTAAGACATGTTCCAGAATTGAAGCGGAATCTCATATCTTTGAGTGCACTTGACTCAAAGGGCTACAGATACATTGGTGAAAGTGGAGTTTTGAAGGTGAGCAAGGGTGCTCTTGTTGTCATGAAGGGGCATAAAAACTCCATACAATTGTACATTTTGCACGGTTCTACAGTGATTGGAGATGTAGCAGTTTCTACTTCTTCTTTGACAGATGATGAAGTTACAAAACTTTGACATATGAGGCTCGGGCATATAAGTGAGAATGAGATGACAGAGCTGAGTAAAAGGGGACTTCTTGATGGGCAGAAGTCCAGTAGAATAGAGTTTTGCGAGCATTGTGTATTTGGGAAATAGAAGAGAGTCAGATTTACAAAAGGAAGATACAACACGAAGGGAACACTTGAATATATCCATTCATATCTTTGGGGACTAGCTAGGGTACCATCTAAAGGTGGCTATTATTACTTGTTGACAATAATTGATGACTTCTCTAGGAAAGTTTGGGTATTTGTCTTGAAGCAGAATATTGATGTGTTTGAGACCTTCAAGGAGTGGAAAACATTGGTAGAGAATCAGATCAGAAAGCAAGTGAAATGTCTACGCACTGATAATGGGTTGGAGTTTTGTTCAGATGAATTCAATAGCTTCTGTAGGGCTGAAAGCATCTTAAGACACTTGACAGTGCCTGAACTCCTCAACAGAATGGTGTGGTAGAACGGATGAACAGAACCTTGATGGAAAAGGTTCATTGTATGCTTTCAAATTCTGGGTTGCCTACGTCTTTTTGGGCTGAAACTGCTACTACAGCTTATTTTCTGATTAATCGCTCACCCTCAGTTGCCATTGATAAAAAGACACTATTCTGATTTAAAATTTTTTGGGTGTCCAGCTTATGCTCATGTGGATAATGGGAAGTTGGAGCCTAGGTCTAGAAAGTGAATTTTTCTTGGATATAATTCAGGTGTGAAAGGATATAAGTTGTGGTGTCCCGAGACTAAAAAGGTAGTTGTTAGTAGGAATGTAGTATTTGGTGAACTTGCTATGGTTCGTGGTTCACCTCTTGGGAATTCTGATAAAGCTAAGGAGCAAAACCGTTCAACTCAGGTGGAGTTGGAAATTGGTTCAGAGAAACAATCAGAGGTTGTAGAACATTCTACTACAGATGAGTCCAGTTCGGGATTGACAGACAGTAATATCCTGAGGAGCTTATGCATTGAGTGTGGTTGAAGACATTGAATCCACTGAAGAGCCTGCTACATATTCAGAGGCAATCAATTGTAGTGATTCTAGCAAATGGATGATTGCTATGCATGAGGAGATGGAGTCATTGCAAAAATAACACTTGAAACTTGGTAAAATTACCTAAAGGTAAAAGAGTGGTTCGTTGTAAATGGGTGTTCAAAAGAAAGGAAGGCACATCAGGGATTTAAGATGCTAGATACAAGGCTAGATTGGTGGTAAAAGGCTACAGTCAGATTCTAGGTGTTGATTTTACAGATGTGTCCTCACCAGTTGTAAAGCATAGCTCTATTCGGGCTTTACTTGGAGTGGTGGCTAAGAATGATTTGAAGCTTGAGCAAATGGATGTCAAGACAGCATTCTTACATGGAGAACTTGAGGAGAGCATCTACATGCAACAACCAAGGGGGTTCATAGCTTCAGAGAAGGAAGACTATGTATGCTTGTTGAAGAAATCCTTGTATGGTTTAAAGCAGTCACCGAGGCAGTGGTATAAGAAGTTTGATTTATTCATGACTACTCATGATTTTGATAGATGTAATTATGATAGTTTTGTGTACTTCAGAAAGGAAAGTAGTTGATCAACTACATATTTGTTATTATATGTTGATGGTATGCTTATAGCATCCAAGGATAAAGCAGGGGTCAAAAAAATAAAATTACAACTCAGCAAGGAGTTTGACATGAAGGATTTGGGTGCAGCGAAGAAGATTCTTGGAATGAAGATCTTGAGGGATAAAAAGGCTGGTAGATTGTATTTGAGTCAGAAGGGGTATATTGAAAAGGTGCTTGAAAGATTCAATATGGTGAAAGTTAAGGCTGTCAGTACTCCCTTGGCTGCCCACTTCAAATTATCATCTAACTTGTGTCCACAGTCAGATGAAGACATTGATTATATGTCTCGAGTTCCTTACTCCAGTGCAGTTGGTTCGCTCATGTAAACTATGGTTTGTACAAGACCTAATTTGGCACAGGCAGTTAGTACAGTTAGCAGATATATGGCTAATCCTGGCAATGAACATTGAAAAGCAGTGCAGTGGATCTTCAAATACTTGAGGAGCTCTTCAAATGCTTGTTTGCATTTTGGTAGAAATTCAGATGGAGTCATAGGTTATGTGGATTTAGATTATGCAGGGAATTTTGATAAGAGGAGATCGCTTACAGGGTATGTGTTTACTCTTGGTGGCTGTGCTATCAGCTGAAAGCTACTTGGAAAAATGTTAGCCAAAGAGTATCTAACCAAGAGGGGGGTGAATTAGTTTTTAAAACTTTTTCAAAGAATTAATCTAAATTTTAATGTAATAGCAAATGAAACAATTAAACAAATACGCACAAGTACGAAACCAAATAAGATAAAGTAATGAGCACAATGTAAAATCGGTAACTTATCCTAAATTCAAGCAAGTAAAGATTAAATAGATTAATTCAAATAGTAAGTACAAATATAAAATCGATAAGTAAAATGGAAAGATGATGCAAACGATATAATTGTGGAGGTTCGATCCAAAGCAATGATCTACGTTATCCGTTACCAAGCTCTCCGGCACGAGCAAGGCCTTTTCACTATGTTGATTGACTTATGGTACAATCCAACCCTTTACAACACTTTCGGTGACTTACAAACAAGGATCACTGATCTTTATACAATGTTGAGCTTTACGAGACCTCAGCACGACCCACACTATTGAGCTTTACGGGACCTCAATATAACCCACACGGTAACTTACAATAAGGAGCACCGATCCTTATACAATTTTGATCTTTAAGGGACTTCAACACGATCTACACTTTATCAAAGTGATTTTACAATGAAATTCCTCTCTTTATAAATAATACAAACAAATTAAGTACTAAGATAGGCTAGCACTTCAATGAATAGTAATAAATGATAGCTCAAGTGTTAGATGAAAAACTTTGATGAATATGATAATCAAAAATTAAATTCAATCAATCAAAGTGTTTCAATGAGAAGATGAATAGATAAATACAATATAGGTTCAAAAATCTTCTCAAGAAATATCTCTATTTTCATGGATGATTGTAATGAATTAAGTACTAAGAGAGAAATGAGAAACTTTGATGAATATGATGATTTTACAAGTTTAGTTCAATCAATCAAAGTTTCAATATGAAGAAGAAGAAAAGTTTATGCAATGTAAGTGCAAATATCTTCTTCAAAAATAGATCTCTTTTAAAATTGATATAGACAAATTAAGCACAAAGAGAAATGAAAAACTTTTATAAGAGAAATAATTCAAGAAGTTTGATTCAACAATCAAAGTTTTTGTTATGAAGAAATAAATGAAATGAATGTAAAAATGTAGGCTAAAAAGTATCTCATTTGAATGCTCTTAAGTGTTGAAATGAACGGCAAGTGAGTTTGTATTTATAGAAATGAAAAACACCAAACTTTCTATCAAACCGGATGACCGGTCCGGTCGACCGTCAATTTTTGTATGATCAATATAACCGTTTGTACAGTCAGAACAGTCAAATTTTGGACCGTCGGTCGACCGTCGATGTTGACTTTTTTTTTAGGAAATATGATTTAAGTTCAAGTATCACTTTGAAAGATCAATCTTACTTTTGATGAAAAATATTTTATGCAAGTGATATGAAAATAATTCTTCGTGCACAAAATTATTTTTGAGCTATTGTCATTCATTACAAAAGATCAAAGTGGTATACCTTTACATATGATCTTGAAAGCCTAGTCTTTGATCTTGCTTCGAAGTTTCTTTCATATTTGGCTCTTAAACTTTTGATCTTGTTCTTCTTTATGAGCCCGATTTGATATTCTTGATTTTGATCTTTTAAACTTTCGTCTCGAATGATTTGACTTGAATGCTTAACTTTCACTTTGATCTTCATTTCGAGTGCGATTTATGATGTGTTGATTTTGGCAATGCTTTATAGATTTTAACATTGAACTATCATCACTCAAAATCAATTGTTAGAAACAATTTTATTCTTGTTTGTTATAATCAAAACATTGAGGATGAAATCAACCATATGTCAACAATTTCCCCCTTTTTGGTTATGACAAACAAGATGATTTGCAATGTAAGATTTGAACAATTAATATGATATTGATAAAAGAATATAAATTTATCATGTAATTCATGTTCCTCCTATTTTTTATAAATCAATAACTATACATTCAAAACATATAAATGATTTTCCCTCTTTCCCCCTTTTTCATATACTCTAAGCATATTATATTTTCAAATCAAAACATGCATAATCATCATCTCATTTCATATTTTTCCCCTTTTGGCATAGGTAAAAAGACAGCATTTAAGATCAAAAGATAACCATAGGGATCAGTAAAAGATTTTCCCTTTTTAATTCTTTTCAAATCTATCTTACTCAATCTCTCCGTTTAGCATAAGCAAAATGATAGCACATATGAGAGGAAGAGTTAACATTTAAGATCAAAATATTAAATCAACCATAAAAAAATCGTAATATATTCCCCTTCAATTAAGTACAAGATGCCAAATATATGCAAATTTAAATAAGAGGATAATCATCACATGTATAGTAAAATAATAATCAAAGCATGACTAATGAAATGACGAAAGCATAATCATATAGGTAAAATTTATATACATTCCAACCAATTATTCACATAGAATCAATCATAAGAGAACATTTAGGAAGAATTCAATTTAGCCACAAATTTCAAATTCTAATACAATATCTCACTTTTGGGTGCCTTTAGAATATCTTAGACATAATGTCTTAATAACATTTAGATATCTAAAATTCGTTTTATGGCACTAAGGTGTGATTCTTGAGGATTGGATTGAGATCAAGCACATAATCACACACTAAACATAATATCGAGTCTACTTGCGATTAAGTAAAGGAGAGATCCGATCATACCTCGATATTTTGTTATGTCTATGGAAGCACCTTGATCATCTAGTTGATTGATATTGGAGTGTTCATTGATTTCAACTCTTCCATTTCAAACTTATTGAGCATGTTCACGATGTACTTTGTTTGACTCAATTCTTTAGGTAGAGATTAATCACTTTGTTCTTTGGAAGATTCTTCTTCATCTTGTTGCACATTTACTTCTTCCTTATGTGGATCTTCAACATCTTTAGGATCTTCCTTATTTCGATTTTGAATTTAATTTGCTCAAAAAGAATCTCCAAACCTATAACATTATCAATACCTTTCTCTTAATCAAAAGAATTAGTTTCATCAAATGTTATATGCATGGATTCTTCAACAACCAAAGTTCTTTTGTTGAAGACTCAATAAGTTTTGCTCATAGTTGTAAAAAAAAAAATTTCTATATCGAACTTTGAATCAAATATTTCCAAATTTTCCTTAGTGTTTAAGATAAAACATTTGCGACTAATTTTAAGTAACCGATATTGGGAATTATATTTTTCAGAAGTTCACTCACCAAAAATATAGCAAACAAAAAAAATATTGTGGTAAACCGTTTTCATAGTTCGAGCAATTTCTTATGGTGTGCGATGCTTCCTTACTACTACACCATTTTATAGAGAAGTTCTAGTAGCCGAGAAATTATGTTCATAGTCATAAATTTTTACAAAAATCATTAAATGCAATATTTTCATTTTGAACATTTTTACAAAGTTTAAATAATTCAAGGTTTCATGCTTTAGGTTCAAAAATATGACTCAAGTGAATCTTAGAAGGGTCATCAACAACGACGAAAGCATAATGCTTATCATGTGAGCTTATGATTCTAGATGGTCCAACATGATTCATGTGAAGAAGTTGAGCATGTTTTGTAGTTGAAGAGTATTGATTAAGTTAGAAAGAACTCTTCACTTGTTTTTCCAAAATCACATGCATTACAAATTTTCTCTTTCTTAAATCTCAAATATGACCTACATTTAACAAAATAATTTTTGGAAATATTTGAAAGTAGGTTCATGCAAATATGACCAAATCTTCTATCCCACAATCAAGTATCTTTTAATGTGATAAACATTTTTCTTCACCTTTCAAACTCAATGTTTATGACATAAACATCCTTATTTTGACTTCCTATAAACAACACTCATTTTAATGTAGTATCCTCAATAATGCACTTGGAAGAATCAAATTTAATATGATAACATTCATCACACAATTGATTAAAACTATGTAGATTACGTTTAAGGTTATCTACTAAGAAGACATTTTCAATAAAGGGAGATGAATGGTTACCAATAATTTCAATGTCAATGATTTTTCCTTTCGAATTATCTCCAAAAGTATCATGACCGCCATCCTTTATTTTGAAGCTTGACAATAAAATTTGATTTCCGGTCATGTGCTTTGTGCATCCATTATCCAATGTCCATTTGCTCTCTATTTTCCTTGGTACCTACAAAAATAATTCAATTTTTGGTTTTTGGTACTCATACATCCTTGGGTCCTCGATAGTTAGTGTTAGTGGATTTTTGAATCCACTTATATTTGCTTTCAAAATGTAATCTCTTTTTGATAGAACAATAAAAAGCTACATGTCCATTTTTATTGCAAAAATTACATGTGACATTTGAAATAGGAGAAGTGGAAGGTTTAACAAAGAAATTTTCAAGAGACTTTTGTTTCAAAAATGGTTTATATCCAATTCCTCTTTTATCAAAAACACATTTTTGCTCACCAAGCATTAAATCAAAATTTTTCTTGCCTTGAGTAAATTTGTGAATAATTTGAGTCAAATCTAAAATCTTTTCTTATAAAGAGGAATCTTCCTTAATTAAAGAATTGTAATCGGCTTTTCCTTTTTCACAATCATTTTGAATTTCCAAAAGTTTATTTACCTCATTTTCCAATAAAAAAATTCTTCTTTTTAATGATCGAATGATTTAGAACAAGTTTTTCAAAATTTTCAAGAATTTCATCATAAGAAGTAGATAATTCATCATATGAACAATTTTCATTTGAATTTACCTCATTCTCAATAGCCATGAAGTACATTTTGGCAATATCCTCTTGATTTCCATCTTCTTCATGGTCATCATAATCACTTTTATCACATGTTGATTGAAGTGCTTTCTTTTTGATAAATATATTCTTCTCTTCGCCATTTTGTTCTTCCTTTTGGAATCGACGATTGTTGTAGACACTTTTCCATTTCTTAACAAGAAGAACTAGATCATCAAGTTCTTCATCATTCATATTTTCGCTTGAAGTGTTTTCATCAACTACGGATTTAAAAGCAATTTGGTGTATTTCCTCTTCTTTTCTTTTCAACGTTTTCTCCTTTGTCTTGGTGCGATTAAGCTCATATGTCATCAATGTTCCATAGAGCTCTTCCAATGAATATGTGTTGATATCTTTGATATTTTCTATTAACATTCTCAATGGGCTCCATTCTTTCGAGAGTGACCTAAGCATTTTACTTACAAGCTCACCATTAGTATATTTATGATCAAAACCTTTGATGTTATTAACAATATCGGTGAAGCGAGTAATCATGTCAACAATAGGTTCATTCTCTTTCATGATGAAATTTTCAAAATCTTTAACTAAGAGATTTATCTTAGTTTCTTTTACTTTACTAGTTCCAACATGAGTAATTTCTAAAGCATGCCAAATATTATAAGCGGAATCACATGTACTAATACGATTAAATTCATTTCTATCTAAAGCACAATAGAGTAGATTTTTTGCTGTAGCATTTAAAGACAATGTTCTTTTATCCTCTTCATTATATTCCTCTCTAGGTTTAGAAATTATTTGATCCGGTTTACCATCCTCTTTAATAACCTTTTTAGGCACATATGGACCAAATTCAACAACTTTCCAAATATTATAATCTATTGAGTGAATAAATATCGTCATCCTAGTCTTCCAATAGTTATAATGAGTACCATCAAATAAAGAAGGACGATTTGTAGAATACCCCTCAATATTTTGAAAAAATGTGGTTAGCCATTACTCAAGATTGTGAAATCTTTTGGATTGAGCACCTTCCTCTAATACCAATTGTTAGCCCAAAAATAATTAACCAAGAGGGAGGTGAATTAGTTTTTAAAACTTTTTCGAAAAATTAATCTAAATTTTAATGTAATAGCAAATGAAACAATTAAACAAATACGCACAAGTACGAAACCAAATAAGATAAAGTAATGAGCACAATGTAAAATCGGTAACTTATCCTAAATTCAAGCAAGTAAAGATTAAATAGATTAATTCAAATAGTAAGTACAAATATAAAATCGATAAGTAAAAGGGAAAGATGATGCAAACGATATAATTGTGGAGGTTCGATCCAAAGCAATGATCTACGTTCTCCGTTACCAAGCTCTCCGGCACGAGCAAGGCCTTTTCACTATGTTGATTGACTTATGGTACAATCCAACCCTTTACAACACTTTCGGTGACTTACAAACAAGGATCACTGATCTTTATACAATGTTGAGCTTTACGAGACCTCAGCACGACCCACACTATTGAGCTTTACGGGACCTCAATATGACCCACACGGTGACTTACAACAAGGAGCACTGATCCTTATACAATGTTGATCTTTAAGGGACTTCAACACGACCCACACTTTATCAAAGTGATTTTACAATGAAATTCCTCTCTTTATAAATAAAACAAATAAATTAAGTAGTAAGATAGGCTAGCACTTCAATGAATAGTAATAAATGATAGCTCAAGTGTTAGATGAAAAACTTTGATGAATATGATAATCAAAAATTAAATTCAATCAATCAAAGTGTTTCAATGAGAAGATGAATAGATAAATACAATATAGGTTCAAAAATCTTCTCAAGAAATATCTCTATTTTCATGGATGATTGTAATGAATTAAGTACTAAGAGAGAAATGAGAAACTTTGATGAATATGATGATTTTACAAGTTTAGTTCAATCAATCAAAGTTTCAATATGAAGAAGAAGAAGAAGAAAAAGTTTATGCAATGTAAGTGCAAATATCCTCTTCAAAAATAGATTTCTTTTAAAATTGATATAGACAAATTAAGCACAAAGAGAAATGAAAAACTTTGATAAGAGAAATAATTCAAGAAGTTTGATTCAACAATCAAAATTTTTGTTATGAAGAAATAAATGAAATGAATGTAAAAATGTAGGCTAAAAAGTATCTCAGTTGAATGCTCTTAAGTGTTGAAATGAACGGCAAGTGAGTTTGTATTTATAGAAGTGAAAAATGCCAAACTTTCTGTCAAACCGGATGACCGCCGATTTTTGGATGACCAATATAACAGTTTGTACAGTCAGAATGGTCAAATTTTGGACCGTTGGAGACATCGGTCGATCTCCAATTTCGGCTGGTCGACCGACGGTCAACCATCGATGTTGACTTTTTTTTAGAGGAAATATGATTTAAGTTCAAGTATCACTTTGAAAGATCAATTTTACTTTTGATCAAAAATATTTTATGCAAATGATATGAAAATAATTCTGCGTGCACAAAATGATTTTTGAGCTATTGTCATTCATTACTAAAGATCAAAGTGTTATACCTTTACATATGATCTTAAAAGTCTATTCTTTGATCTTGCTTCAAAGTTTCTTTCATATTTGGCTCTTAAACTTTTGATCTTGTTCTTTTTCATGAGCCCAATTTGATATTCTTGATTTTGATCTTTTAAACTCTCGTCTTGAATGATTTGACTTGAATACTTAACTTTCACTTTTATCGTCATTGCGAGTGCGATTTATGATGTGTTGATTTTGGCAATGCTTGATAGATTTTAACATTGAACTATTATCACTCAAAATCAATTGTTAGAAACAATATTAATCTTGTTTGTTATAATCAGAACATTGAGGATGAAATCAACCATATATCAACACAAAATACTGTGGCTTTGTCTACAACAGAAGCAGAATATTTGGCCATTATAGAAGCATGTAAGGAGGCTATGTGGCGAGAGGATTGATTGGTGAAATCAGTGAAGACTTGCACATTTCTACAGTTTTCTGTGAAAGTTAGAGTGAAATTTTCTTGACTAAGGACCAAATGTTTCACGAGAGGACTAAGCATATTGATGTGAGTTACCGTTTTATACGTTATGTGATTACTCGTGGTAATATTTTAGTAAGAAAGGTTGATACCAAGGATAATCCTGCTGATATGATGACAAAACCACTTCATATTGTTAAGTTTGAGCATTGTTTGAACTTAGTGGGTGTTTGTCATTGATTTAGTCAATTGTGGCTTGTTTGGAAGAGGAGAAATGGTATTTACTTGAAAATGTGTTTTAATTTCTTGTGATAGAATTTGGCTTAAGGTGGAGATTTGTTGTGGTGTGATCCAAATTCCATGTGATTTGGTATTTAGTTGATTGGATTCCATGTGATTTGAGATTTAGTTAATTGAAGGAAGTCTAAGGTACTTGGGTTTGAAGAGTCCTAAGTTGTGAAGTTCAAATTTCCATAATAATTAGGAGTTTGGCTTGAAAATGAACTCTTGGATGTCAAAATGGCATATTTTCCCGAGATCTAGCGCCTGAGCGCTAGGCACATAGCGCCTGAGCGCGAAGCGTAGTGCCCAAGCGCTTCGATGTAGCACCTAGGCACTGCACCTAGCGCCCAAGCGCTATAACAGTAGCGCCTAGGCATTGCAACAGTAACCTGATTGCGATTTTTCTATTTTATCTGGATTTTGGGACTTCTTCCCTATCTTGAACTCCAATAAGAGGGTTTATATATATTTCCACATTGTATCTCCATAATATAATATTCATATATTATTCTTTACATTTTCAACAATATATTGAGAGATTGAGAGTTTATATTTCAATTGAGATTATTGAAATCTTGATATTGTAAATACAAAATTATTGATTATAGTGGATTGTTCTCCTATGCTCGTGATTTTTTTTCGAATTGGGTTTCCACGTAAATTCTTGTGTTCTTATTTTCTTTTTCTTTATTTCATTATCTTCATTATCTTGTGATCCGTTTCATAACAGGGTACTTTTGGGCGAACTTTAGATAAGGTCTGGTATGGCAAAAATGTTGTTTTCTAAAGAAATGAAACAGAGGTTCAACCCAAGACTTGCTGCAGTATGAAAGGCACTGATTATTTTGGGTTTTAGGGTGATCTAGATAGCAAGAAACAAATCTATTTTCGAGGATGCGAAACTCCCGTGCACCGGTCACGTTTTTTTTTTTTTGTAAACAGAGCAGAAGAGGCAACACGTCTATCAGTTCCATGTTCTATCAGTTCTATGTCATGGGGACATGGATAACTCTATGTTGAAAAGGGTGGTGTTTAAGAGTCTCTGCATCGCGGGTAAGCCAGAAAAGGTCTGAAAATTATCCCAGTTCAGTGGTGGCCTCCACTACCAGCAAGATGAAGCAGCTAAAGGGGGGTTGCATCCAGAAGGTGGTGGTGATGTTTTCTGTCACAGTAGGGGATTTGTCCAAGGGTGTTTTGCAGCTCCATTAGGCACAAAGTGGGCATTTGAGGCAGAGCTTTGGGATGTTATACATGCAGTGAAATTTACCTTGGGCAAATGATCAGTGGCGGAGTTAGAAATTTATCGTTGGGGGCCTAAATTAGTTTGAATTTTTCATAGCATATCTTTGGTATTGAAAAACCATTAAATGACAGAGTTCAGTATATCAACAAAATTAGTTGTTTAGATCCATTAACAATTCTACTTTTTATCATTTAATTCGTATTTTGATGTCACCTCTTTAGAAATATTTTTGGGCTATATTCTTTTCTTGCTAAGTAGTTTTTTGCACTGTTTCACAAAGTATTCATGATAAACTTTGTAAAACATCTTTCAAGTTGAAAAGCCATTGAACATAAATTTTATACCAACAAGCCAAAGATGGATGCTATAAATTGATTTGATAATATTGATGTTCATCTTTAAATTCTCATTTTGGAGTCACCTCTTTCGGCTGAATTTCGAACTATGTACTTCACTCGTCAGGATAGGTTTTCGTGGCCAACTTCACAAGGCACCTTGCAAATCAAAAAAATCGTGAAATGACGAGTTCAAAATAATTAGTCAAAAATAACTACTAGAAATGAACTTTTAATAATCCGATTTTGTTTCCATTTCAACAATCTTAGGAATGATCAAACAAGGAATTCCCCTTCTTGACTTTTCTTTTTTGTCTCTAATACCATGTAAGACGAATTCTCTGAAGAATATGATTCGAAAGATGAAGATATACTGTGATAGGGTCTTTCGATCCTTATGTTGTCTTTTCTCCAGCGTTCAAGTTGAGGGCATTTCGCCAAATCCAAATAAAGTATCATCCAAATCCATTTGAGCAAGCATTACTGTATCTTTACCTGCCAAAGAGAAAACTAGTGTTGCCATCTAAAAACGGAATATCATACTTCATAGTTGTCACAACAAAAAATCAAACCTCGAATTGAGTTGATTGAGTCTCGCTCTGATACCATTTGTTAGTTAAATAAAGGAACGCGAATAATATGGCAATATGAAAATCAAACCAGAACACAAAATTTACGTGGGAAAAAATCCAAGGGCAGAAGAGGAGAATTTATTAATATCAATAACACAAGATTATAAATTATTGTATAGAATGTAATAATTGATTTTTCTAGAGATTTATTCCTCATATATAATGCAAAGTAGAGCCTAAGATATGGTGGAGTTTAACTCTAACAAGTCTATACAATAATCGAGTGTTCGGAATGAAATAGGATTTAAAAAACCTGCCAAAATCGAGAATTGTTCAAATTTGATAAGACCGTTGCTCGAGCAATGGTACTTGCGGCTGTCGAGCAATGGCCGACCGCTTGAGCGGCCTCTTCACGGATAGCGAACGTTGAAGCTCCTATTTTGGGTACTCGAGCCAGTTTGCCATTTACTTTTCCTTGTATGATTTCTTCCTCTCATATTGTTAGGACTCCTTCAAGTCTTCTTCAAATCCAACACAAATCACCAACTCCCAATTGAACTCCCAAATTGAATTTTAACTTGAATTCCCAAATAGACTTCAAATAAAATTCCTAACTAGACTTCAAATAGAATTCCCAAATAGGCTTCCAAATAGAATTCAGGTCACACCCTAATTCTAACAAAGAGACTGGTTTAGAACCAAATTTTTCCTTAAATGGATAGGCGGCGGTCATTGGTTTGAAGCAACTTAATTCCTAGAATGCACTCCTTGAAAAGCTCAAGGCTTAGTACATCTCAATACACCTTGAAATGTCAAAGAGAAGTAAATGCCACTAAATATTGAAACATTGAACAAAATTTAAAAATTCAAGCTCTCTATCGTATTTGACAATGGAATATTCCTGGAAAACCTCCAAAATGTTATAAATGATCGAAATAGATTTGATATGAATAGTTACAAAAGACTGGCACCAGAAAAACAGACTATCTTTCAATTCAAATACAATCCAATCATGTTTCTTGCAGTCTCTGGATAAACCGTCAATATTACAAAGGTTAACATACTGGAGATAACTTCCAGGAAATTAGAATAAATTGAACTTTTGATCAAACGAAAAGACTCCAAAACTGCGCGGTCACCTTTTTATTGGAAACTACTCCAAAAAACTGGCTAGTAAGGAAAAAGGAAAAAAATAAAACACAGCTTGAAATGGACACAAAAAAAATAAGCTCGAACCTTATTTTGCAAGTAAGCAATGCCAGAACAATCTCCTCATTTATCTTCAAGTAGACAAAAATTGACTGAAACCTCCTCCCATCTCTTCAGGCCTTCCTTAATTCTATCCACAAGAGCTAGAGAGGAAGTTCAAATTGGATAGATAATGAATTTGTTCTTCATGTAATTTGATTATATTATGCTATGCTTTATACTTGTTCTCCAAAGAGACATCACATGTGTGAACATAAATTCACCAGGATGAATAACATCAGCATAAAGTCCCGAGAAACAAACCACAAAAGCTGCAAAAACCGCTGTCAAAGACAGATTAGCTGGAAATCTAAGCCCGGAATGCTGCAAATTGCAAAACATATTGAACTTCGGAGAGACAAACTATTAATTTGTGATTTCAAGTAGTTATGACTTAAGAGAGAGAATCACATTCAAGAATGGTGCAGCTGGTATGGAAATTACTCATCATATTGCACAAAGTATAATTTCCATACAAGTCTATATTAGCAAAGAAAAGAACAACTTGCAAAAAAGAATATACCCTCACATCTCTCCCTCCGTGTGTGTTCATTACAAAAACTAACTTCTATTTGAAAGAACCTCAAAATTCGTTGAAAGAGTTTCCGAGACTAGCAATGGGCTGTAATCCAAATCCGCATTTAGCTTTCCCACATTTTCCATCATCTTCACTACATCTGACATTTTCGGTCTGTGCTCCGGCACTCTTGCAACGCAACCCATCCCAATTTTTAGTATTTCTACCAATTCTCCTATATTGGTACATATAAAATTAAATGTAACGTTCCACTCCTCCCTTAGAATAGAGTGAACCCATTTGACAAAGTCTTCAGCCTTATCGTTGACTCTATAATTTATTGGGGACTTCACAGTGAGAAGTTCATGCAGTAGTACTCCAAAGCTGTAGACATCAGATGCCTGGGACACTATGCCAGCGTCCACGACTTCTGGTGCGGTATACCCACCAATCCACATGAACGGTGGCATTGCTGGGCTTATCAAGTTTGCAAAGCCAAGATCAGAAATGCAACCATATCTATGCGAATTCAGGAAAACATTTGATGCTTTAATATTTCCATGTATAAGATTTCCACCACACTTGGCGTGGATATGACTGATTCCTCATGCTGTACCAATAGCAATGCTTACTCGGGTCTTCCAGTCTAAATAATATCTGTCTTCTGCAAAAATTATTATTTAAATCACATTATGTTCTTTATATACAAACTATTCGTGATTAATTAATATGTGCTACAAATGACAGATAAGATTGACGAGAAAGCCAATAATTTCTGTTTAGATAGTTTAGTTGATAAAATGCAATTTCATTATACTCGTTTTAGAAAAAGTGATGGAAGTTGTGTTCAATCATACCATGTAGCATGGCTGAAACATTCCCTTGCTCGTAGTGATCATACAGAATGAACTTATAATCCTTGGAGAAATGGTATCCCCTTGGAATAACCACATTGTCGTGCTTGATACTGCCCAGTAACTTCATCTACTCCTCAAATTCTAGCATTGAGACTTTCACTTCTTTCAATTTCTTTGATGTAGGACAACTAGCTTTGGAGTTTGAAGAAGTGCTGGACAGAAAATTGACGAAAAAAGACCGTGCCAAGGGCAATTTTGTCATTTGTCACGATTGTGCCGGAATGGGCTGAAATTTGGCTGGTTGATTGGAAACAGCCCGAAAAATTGGACTCGGGCCTGAGATCTCAGGATTTTAGCCAAATTCCTTCATTTCGGCCTCCGAATAATTAATTTCCATATTTCCCGTTTTGAATTTTCGCTATTTTTGGAACGTTTTGCTATTCTATGTTTTTAGGGTTTCTTGTAACCCCTATTTAAAGGCTTTTGAACGTTTTCGGCATAATAATTAATGGCATACAAGTTTGTTTCTTGAAGAATTCCATTTTTCTTATTTTCAAGATTTACGCTGGTAAATCTTTTACTTCCGTTCTGCGTCAAGTGGTATCAGAGCTCGGATTTGCCCTGTTCGATGGCCAACAACAACGAAGTCGGAAGAAATCATCCTCGCGACGCTGTTAGCAGGGATACAGATGCAGATCTGTGGGCAGCAATTGACGAACAGCGGCAGGCGATGGAAAGGTTAGAGACTATGGTTCAGCGTCTGTTGGAGCGGCAACCTAACCCTCCCCCTATCAATCCCCCTACCCCTGTCGAGGAAATCGACCTTGGACGCCATGGGGGTGGGCGTTACCCTAGAGCAGCAAGAAATATGCAGTATGATGATATCAGCGATGAAGATTCTGAAGAGGATTTTACCGAGAATCAGCAACAGCGAAACTAGCCCGAATATAGGATCCGCGCAGACATACCATTGTTTCATGGGAAGTTGCAGATTGAAGAGTTTCTGGATTGGATCTCAGAGGTCGAGAGGTTCTTTGATTTTACTAAGGTCGCGGAGGGGCATCAAGTCAAACTAGTTTCGTATAAATTGAGAAGCGGGGCTGCTGTTTGGTGGGAATGATTGCAGATGGATAGATGGTGCTAAGGCAAGGCTCCTATACGATCTTGGAGGTAGATGAAACAACTTATGATGAACAGGTTCTTGCCGCCTGATTATGAGCAGTTTATATTTCAAAGTTTCCAGAATTGTGTGCAAGGAAATTAGTCAGTTGCAGATTATACTGAGGAGTGGTCCAGGCTTTCCGTCCGTATCAATCTAAGCGAAACTGAGGCACGACAGATTTCCATGTATTTGGGATGTTTGAAACCGTCTATTCGAGATAAGATTGGTCTACAAGTGGTGTGGACAGTAGATGAGGCCCATAACATGGTACTGAAAGCAGAACTGATGGAAAAAATGTCTGGTCCTTTTTTCAATTACAAGAAGGACATGGGTGAGTCATCTTATACAATGGCGAATAGAGGTAGGTTCACACCAGGTGACGGCCAGGGTTAGTCTAAGCCTGTTGCAGATCAAGTTCAAAGAAGTGTTGCCTCCTATAATAACCAAGCTGGGACTCGCACAGCAGCAGTGGCAAAGGAAGCCCCGCGAACGCCAAACCCGTATGCTAAATCGGGTGGTTTTAAATGTTACAGATATGGCCAGCTCGGCCATCGCTCAAATGAATGTCCAGCCAGGAGGTCCGTGAATTTCGTGGGTGCTGGAGAGGATGGTGAAGATGAGCAGTATGTGGAAGAATGGGCTAAATTTGAGGAACTATTGGATGGGGTAAAAATTGCAGAAGAGCAGGGAGAGCTTGTAAACTGTGTAGTTCAGCATGTCATGTGCTCAACAAAGGTGGAAGAGTCCTCCCAGAGAAATACCATTTTTAAAGCTTGTTGCAGTGTGCGAGGTAAGGTCTGTGATTTGATTGTTGATACTGGTAGTTGTGAGAATTTTGTGTCCAAAAGGCTGGTGGAGCATCTGAAGTTGCCGATTGAAAAACACTCGAAACCTTATGTGATTGGGTGGATCCAAAAAGGGCCTAAGGTGGGTGTGACAGAAGTGTGTAAAGTCCCTATCTCAATTGGTCAACACTACCGAGATGAAGTAGTTTGCAATGTAGTCGACATGGATGGTAGCCATGTGTTGTTAGGACGTCCTTGGCAATTTGATGTGGATGTCACCTATAGGGGACGAGATAATGTGTATGTTTTCAATTGGGAAGATAGAAAAATCACAATGGTTCCAAAGTGGAGTTCAGTTGGTATCTCAAGTAAGGCTACAACGGGAGGTCAATCATTATTCTCCTTAGTTACTTCCCTAACAAATTTGGAGTTGGAGGTTAAGGAAGCACAGGAGGTTCGTGTTGTAGTCGTGTAAGCTCAAGTGATAGAAGAAAAGGAGGAGCAGAGGGAGGTGATACCCGAAAAGGTGCAGTCCCTTTTGGCCGAATTCAGTGAGATGGTGTCCGATGATTTACCAAATGACCTTCCACCATTGAGAGATATTCAGCACCATATTGATTTGGTTCTAGGAGCAAGTTTACCAAATTTGCCACATTATTGGATGAGTCCCAAAGAGAATCAGATTCTCCAGGAAAAAGTGGAGGAGTTATTGAAAAAGGGGTTTATTCGTGAGAGCATGAGTCCATGCGCTGTTTCCGCGTTACTAGTTCCAAAGAAAGATGGGAGTTGGAGAATGTGTGTTGATAGTCCTGCCATAAACAAGATAACAGTCAGGTACAACTTTCCAATTCCGCCGTTGGATGACATGCTGGATATGTTGGGGGGTTCGAAATTGTTTTCCAAAATTGATCTGCAAAGTGGCTATCATCAGATTCGGGTAAAACCGGGTGATGAATGGAAAACGGCATTCAAAACGAATGATGGACTCTATGAGTGGATGGTGATGCCTTTCGGACCATCAAACGCGCCGGGTATATTTATGCGGCTTATGAACCAGGTATTGCGACCTTTCATTGGAAAATATGTAGTTGTTTATTTTAACGACATATTGATTTATAGCCGGAGTGAGAGTGATCACATGGAGCACCTTCGGGCTGTGTTGGAGGTGTTGTCTGAGAATAAACTGTTTATTAACTTGAAGAAGTGTAGTTGGCTGACAGATAGATTGTTATTCTTGGGGTATGCGGTCAGTTCAGAGGGGGTATTGGTTGATGAAGAGAAGGTGAAAGCCATTCGTGACACCGAAGATGGTAGGAGAGGTGAGAAGTTTCTATGGGTTGGCGACGTTTTACCATCGGTTTATTAGAGATTTCACCAGCATTGTAGCACCTATAATCGAGTGTCTGAAGAAAGAAAAATTCCATTGGGGATAAGCAGCTGACACGGCTTTCGCAGTGATTAAAGAAAATTTGTGCACTACTCCTATCCTTGCCTTACCCAGTTTTGATAAATTATTCGAAGTGGAGTGCGATGCTAGTGGAATTGGGATTGGAGCAGTTTTGTCACAGGAGAAGAAACCAGTTGCATTTTTCAGCGAAAAACTAAGTGATGCCCGTCGAAATGGAGTACTTATGATCAGGAATTTTATGCCATTGTTCGTGCTCTAAAACATTGGGAGCATTATCTGATTCAGAGGGAATTCATCCTGTACACTGACCATCAAGCATTAAAGTATCTGAATAGTCAGCGGAGTTTAAGCAATATGCATGCTCGGTGGTCAACCTATTTGAAGAAGTTTCCATTTGTTTTGAAACATGAATTTGGGGTTCTGAATAAAGTAGCAGATGCCCTGAGTTGGCATGCAAGCTTGCTGGTAACAATGCAACAACAGGTTATCAGATTTGAGTTTCTAAAAGAATTATAAGCTGATGATGAAGATTTTGCTGATGTGTGGGGTAAGTGTGTTCTGAAACAAACAGAAGGGGAATTCCATTTGGTTGATGATTACCTGTTCCGTGGCAATCAGTTATGCATTCCAAGGAGTTCTTTGAGGGAAAAACTGATTAGGGAGTTACATGGTGGTGGTTTGAGCGGTCACCTGGGGCGTGACAAGACTATCAGTGGAGTAGCTGAGCGGTATCACTGGCCTCAGTTGAAACGCAACGTGGGTAATTTTATTCGCAAGTGTTTTGTGTGTCAGACTTCTAAGGGGCAAGCGCAGAATACGGATCTCTACATGCCTCTACCTATACCGAATAGCATATGGGAAGATCTGTCTATGGATTTTGTTTTGGGGCTTCCGCGGACTCAACGTGGGGTAGACTCTGTGTTTGTGGTGGTTGACAGGTTTTCCAAAATGGGGCATTTTATCCCTTGCCGGAAAACCTCTGATGCGTCTCATGTTGCCCAACTGTTTTTTTCGTGAAGTGGTTCGTCTACATGGAGTCCCTCAATCCATCACTTCCGACAGAGATTCGAAGTTTCTCAGTCATTTTTGGGTTACATTATGGCGCCGGATGGACACTACTCTCAAGTTCAGTAGCACAGCACACCCACAAACCGACGGACAGACTGAAAATCTGAATCGAACACTGGGAAATTTGATACATAGCATCTGTGGAGATAAGCCAAAGCAGTGGGATGTGGCACTGGTGCAAGCTGACTTCACATACAACAATGCAGTTCACACTGCTACTGGTAAATCTCCTTTCTCTTTGGTGTATTTGAAGCCGCCTAAACATGCTTTAGACTTAGCCCGTCTTCCCAAAGTTGCTGGAACTAGTATGGCTATTGAGAACATGGCAAAAGAAGCTCGTGATGTTCAGGCAGAAGTGAAAGCCCGGTTGGAGGGGAAAAATGCAAAGTATAAGGTTGCTGCTGATGTCAAGAGGCGTGAGAAATTATTTGTGGAAGATGATCAGGTGATGGTGTTTCTACGTAAAGAAAGGTTTCCTGTAGGGTCCTATAACAAGTTGAAGTCGAGAAAATATGGTCCATACAAGGTAGTTAAGAAGATCAATAACAATGCCTACGTGGTCGACTTGCCTGCTGATATGAACATCTCTCGCACCTTCAATGTGGCTGATCTATATGAGTTTTGTGATGATGTTCCACTCTATTCGGAATGTAACTCGGAGTCGAGTTCTTCACATGTGGGGGAAGACTGATGTAGGACAATTAGCTTTGGAGTTTGAAGAAGTGTTGGACAGAAAATTGACAAAAAAAGACCGCGCCAGGGGCAATTTTGTCATTTGTCACGACGGTGTCAGAATGGGCAGAAATTTGGCTGGTTGATTGGAAACGGCCCAAAAAATTGTACTCGGGCCCGAGATATTGGGATTTTAGCCAAATTCCTTCGTTTAGGCCTCCGAATAATTAATTTCCACATTTCCCGTTTCGAATTTTCGCTATTTTTGGAACGTTTTACTATTCTATGTTTTTAGGGTTTCTTGTAACGCCTATTTGAAGGCTTTTGAACGTTTTCGGCATAATAATTAATGGCATGCAAGTTTCTTTCTTGAAGAATTCCAGTTTTCTTATTTTCAAGATTTACGCTGGTAATTCTTTTACTTCCGTTCTGCGTCACTCTTTACAACTATTCTTTGTCCATTTTTCAGTTGGACAATATACGTAAACCCAAATGTTCCCTTTCCAAGTATCTCAGCAGAAGGGCTCAATAGATCTTCAAGATCAAATGCAAAATTACAACCCTCGAAAAGTAGAATTTTGTCAAAAGTATTTTCCGTCTCAGATACCGCTTTCTCAGCATATTTTTCTTTCTTCCGCGACTTTAAATTTTTGAAGTAAGTTGTGGCTTGGATAATCTGTTGTCTAATTTTAGTTGTTGCAGCTTTCATTTTGGGTTCAGTATAAGGTTGATGAAATCCATTTCTCCTCATATGGCCTCCACCATCTTCACTTTGTTATCCACATCACATGAGCTATGACAGGAAGTAGAAAAAGAGATGGTGGTGCTCGAGCTCCATGAATGGTCAAGAGCAATTTCTCGGAGCTGTTCTCTCTGCAGCACAGCTTCCACCAGTCTCTCCCAGCTGTCATGGCTGCCCTTATACATTGCTATTTGAGTTTCAGCCTGAACGACACTTCTTTGAACATCTATTACGCCTTGGAATGGTAAAATAAGATGAAACGCCACTTAAATTATTGAAAATTCAAACAGAATTTTATAACTCAGCTAACTATAGTAAATGACAATGGAATATTCCATGAAAACTCCAAAATTTTGGATGATCCAAAAGGAGCTGAATAGATTTGATATTCATAGTTACACAAGACAAGCTCAAAAGAAGACTACTTTTTAATGTCAAACACGAAGCAAATGATGCTTCTTGCATTCTCAGGATAAACCTTCCATAAGACAAAAATGTCACAATACTACGGCTTGGACAGATCCTGGAAATTATAACAAGTGGAATTTTTTATCTAACGGAAAGAGTCCATCACAACAGAATTGCCACCAAGTGAAAACAAAAAGAAAAACAAATAAGCTTGAACCTTATTTTCAGTGTGGCATTCCCACAGACAAAATATGCAAGTAATGCCAGCCAGAACTGATGTTTTCTCCTTTATCTCAAATTCTACACAAATTGAACAAAATACCTCTTGATGCAAATGGACACAAAGAATTAGCCCAAAAAATTAGCCTGATTGCTTGCTGTATGTAAATGTTCATAAAATCCATCTTGATTACTTTTTGGCAAATCTTTTAATTAGTCCCTTAAGTGCTTCTTTTCTTTTTTCCCTTTTGTCAATTTAATTGCTTTTTACCTTATTCTGCATTTAAACAGTCGCAACTTCAGCTTATTTATAAGATTGGCTATGTCCTTGTTAGTACATTTGCTTCTGAAAAAATAATCAAGACTTCTGGGGGTTTTTCCAAATATTTCAATTCGCTTTTGGAATTCTATTGAATCAACCATTGAGTCAGTCTTTGTGGTCACCGCCTTTCTTCCCTTCAGACTTTCCGAATCCCATCTACGAGGGAGCAGGAGAGGAAATCCAAATTGGATTGACATGAAATGAACGATTTGAAATTCAGTGTCACCAATTGCTCTCTCCAGTAAGAATTAAAATTTTTGATATACAGAAATCTAATCTTTTGCCCGAAACTTGTAAATCTCCTGAAAAATCAGAACGCTGACATGATAAAATAATGAACGGATCCATAGCAGAGCTCCTAGTTTTCGTTGGGAAATCAAATTTGGAGGGACACTTGGTTTGTCTGGTGAACTAAACTCACGAGACTTGTTCCAAAGCGCTGTAAGTATGCGAGTGGTTCTGTTAGAAGAAAGTTCAGACATCTGTCTCTAGAAATCTACTTCAGATTTTATAAAAAAGGACCATGAAAATATATGCTTTATTTAGGTTGTCCATATTAAATCTGAAAAGAGTCTTGTTCTAAGGCAAAATAAACTTCATCAGCGCAATCATCTTGGACTTGGACACTGACCTAAACCACTAAGCTTTCCTTCCCGACCGGAATGGTGGGAAACATGCACGACTTGACGTATAAATGCCAGGACTAGTAATTTTCTGTATTCAAACAGAAGTTTTCTAAAATCCTTGAGACAGAAACTGTATGAATTCCCGTAATCTACATTTTAGAACATTTATTTTAAAGGTTTTATGTATGAGTTTTTCCTTGCAGAACTGTTGCATCTATAAGTTCACCAACGTAAATCACTTCATATTCAAGCAAAAAATAGTGTCTAAGAATCAAGAAATAGACATTTAATTGCAGCCTCCTTTGTGCAGACTGTAGACAGAATCATCTCATTTTAATAAACCTCGCAATCTCAGCTCTCCTCTGTCTCTTCTGCCATTCAATAATTCAAGTTACTTTTCTGGATTTAATCATCCTAGAATTTTTATCAGTTTTCCAAGATTTTGGGTGAGGAGGATCAAATCGAAAATCGAGAATCATTTCGAGGGTGTACAACTGGGAAAGGCTGGTCACCGCCGGAGGAGCTTTGGCAACTCTTTCATGCTCCTTCTAGGACCCCAAGTTCCAGCTCCTTGTCGTCAGATTTCAGAACTATATCCAATATTGATATGGATTCTTCAAGAATTGTTTCCAACAAACTCCAAAGCTTTCCTGGTATCAAAGTTGGTAAAACAAATTCTGGGCTGGTATTTGTTGATGGTTCCGGTCTTGAATTTGAGCTCGAAGACTTGTTAGGGGCTTCCTTCGTGTTTCTTGGGCACGAATTGCATTCATTCAGTTCTTCGTTTGCTGCAATAATACAAAATGGTATTCCAATTGTGGTAAAGAAGTTGGGGATATGGAGGGGTGCATGCAAGGTGTTCGAGGAAAGATGAAGATGGTGACAAGTTTCAAGAATGAAAACGTGGCTGCAATAAGGGGATACTACTTTTCTGAGGATTATATGTTGGGGCTGTACGATTACTTCAGTCAAGGGAGTGTTCATCCTATGCTATATAGTATTTGTTAAATCCTATGATTTTGATCAATCAATTTAATCCCACTCGAAATTTAAATATCTATAGAATGATATGGTAACTCATTTTCTCATCTTTCTAGGGAAAAGAGGTGATGATCGAGTTCATATAGACTGGGAAACCCGAGTTAGAATTGCAATTGGTAGAGCAAGGGGCCTTGCTTACATCCACACACAATTTGGTGGGAAACTTGTCCATGGAAATATAGAAGCTTCAAACATTTTCCTCAACTCCGAACAATAGGGATGTTTGGCTGATCTCGATTTGGAAAACCTAGTAAATCCAGAAACATTGCAAACTTCCTGCAAGAATGCAGGATACCACGCCCTAGAATATTTGGACACCCGCCAAGCGTCCCAGTCATATGATGTCTACAGATTTGGCGTCCTGCTGCTTGAAATTCTCACTGGAAGGTCCCCTCTGAATAGAAACCTTGCCCATTGGGCTCAGCTCAATGCTCGGGACGGTTTAAATGTTCTGATGTACGATGTATGGATTCTCAGGAATCCCATAGTAAAGCAGGAGATGTGGAATATGTTGGAAATAGCACTGCATTGTGTTGAAGATAAACCAGAGAATAGACCAAATATGAATTATGTAGTGAAGATGGTGGAGCTCATAGTTCCATAATTGGATAACGTTTCAGTGAACATGTATGGAGAACAAAAATGCTTACTCTTCCACATTCCAAGAATGAGATTTTTATGGTCCTTTCTTTACCAAAAGCGAGAATGACACATAAGAGGATGACTCGACTATTTACCGCTTACGCAATGATAAAGGCGTCAATCTCTACTTTGCTTATTACCAAGGCATTAGCTGGCTTAGGATGAATATTTGGGCTTTCCTAAATGATAAGTGTATTTTGTGCACTTATTCGGACCATATTACTAATATTTTGTATCGTCAAATTATTATTTCTACTTAACTTGAGTTAATTTTCTTTTATTTTTAGTTATGGACTCGTTTGAAGCAATTGGAATGGGAAGAAGGAAAAATTGACAATTGGATGGAAAGTTTGGGAATAAAATTTCACACTTTAGGAATTGAAGGGCTTGAACTGAATTAGATACAACATGGGCTGCACAAATAAATTTGTATCAAGGACTAAATTGTCTTATTTGAAAGAAGTGAGGCCTTGGAGAGAAATATTATATTAATTGGGCTTCAATCCAATTTTAAAGGAGATGAAAGTCCTTTTGGAATGGGAAAAATTCATAAATAAGGTGTTTAGTTTATAACAATTCAAAAATCATGTTTATAGTTTGAAAATTCAAAAATCAGATTTTTTTTTTTATTCTAATATAATATAATATAATAAACCCACCCCACATGCACCACCCTTACAGCTCCGGGGACTATTCCGGCGATCATTTTGATTACCACTCTTCTTCGGCGACCATTTCGGCGACTATTCCGGCAATCATTCCAGTCACATATTTATAATTTAATTAGTCACATATTATTTTTCAGTCACAAATAATAATTTTTATACGTCACAGATTATTTTATGGTCACAGTTCAAAAATTTTATAGGTCACATTTAATTCGTTGGCCACAAATTTCAAAATTAGTTAGTCACAGATCAAAATTTATAGGTCACACGGTCACATATTTCCAAATTAGTTGGTCACAGATTTTTTACGGTCACATATTATATAATTTTTAGGTCTCAGATAAAAAAATGGTTAATTTCATTGGTCACATATTTTCAAATTTGTTGGTCACGAATTATTTTTCAGCCACATATTGTCAAATTTTTAGGTCACAGTTAAATACTTGGTCACATACCACTGAAATAAAATGTGACCTATAAAACCAAATAGTTGGTCACGTACACCAAAAACCCAACCTCCGGTCTCGATCTACCAATAGTTGGTCACATACACCAACTGACACGACCGCCAGAAATCATCACAGCCACCAGGACCACCAGGACCTCACCAAAATCGTAGCCACATCCGCCACAGCCACCAGCACATCTAACTGCACAACCAACAAAAATACCTAAAACCCCCCATCAACACCAAAACACCACCAACACCAGAACCACACCCAACCACCACAACACCACCACCAATACTGCACACAACACCATGCCCAACCGCCACACCACCATCGACCGCCGCCACCACCATCATCTACCCACCAAATACCATCATCGATCTGAAAAGAGTCCCCAACTCCAGCAAGACCAGCACTACCACAGAATTCACACACACAATCGGCTTCCACATACAGAAATCAAACAAATCGATTTCGCCCAGCACCACCCGACGACTTCGCGAGTCACCATTGAAAGCGCAAACACCGATGCTCACAACGAAGAGGCGAGCGACGCTGTGATGATTTCGCAGCAGCCATTGAGCCCGATGCTCACATCGTTGAGTCGTCGTTCACAGCGAAGAGGCAAGCGACGCCATGATGATTTCGCAGCAGCCGTTGAGCCCCGATGCTCACACCGTTGAGTCGCCGTTGAGATCAATGCTGTGAGGGAGAAACGAGAGAGAGAGGCGACGAGAAGAGGCGGGTAGAGAGAGAAAGAGGGAGATGAAAAATGATTTAGGGTTTGGGATTGGGTAGGGTGGGAATAATATTTAATTTTTAAATCAATACCTGAATTTTGATTAAAAAATCTTCTCACCTGATTTTTGCACTCTGGTCTTTGAACACCTGATTTTTTATAATTTCCCTTTTGGAATTGGAAATCAAATACTAGAATGGACTGGACTCCTTATGGACAACAAGCTGCCGGTTTTTGCATTAATTGGAAGAGTAATTATCATAGCCAATTAGAATTATTTTTGGCAAAAAAAAAAAAAAATTGCCACGGCTGTTGAGGGAATTAAAAGGGAAGATATATACACAGAAAACGGAACATAGGGAGAGGCATACAGAGACGGAAAAAGACAGAAGACCGGCAGAACAGACAGAAGGAAAAAAAAAGGACACGCAGCAGCAAAGAGAAGTCGTTCCAAATATTTGTGCAAGAATTCATCAATAATTTTGTACAAGGAATTTGGAAATTATTCACGTTTTGTTAATTTCTCGGTGATATCATTTAAACTTTTATTTGTTTAATTCCAATATTATGTTAAGCTAAATTATTTTGTGCTAGGATTTTCGATGAACCTTTAATTTTTGAATCTTATTCAATTTTGACATTTAAAGCATGTTTTTAATTATTAAATGATAGACATAGATTAAGTTTTCTCTACAATGATATGCGTAATAGTTGTATGAGTTTTGTGACTTATTCTACCTTCGAAAGATGAAAATAAGTTTGACATAGTGTCAATTGTCCTAGAGTCCAATAGATGATAGAAATATAGCACTATATTTTATGTGATCTTTAAGTATTCAGAAATTTTTAATGCATTTTTATATGTTCGCATCATTCATAGAAATATAGTCGAGTCACATGTAAGAATATGTTTAATTTTACTCGAAAGAGATTGTTAAACAAATTAGGAATATTAGTCTTCATAATTGAATTGTGTTGTCAAGTTTATAAGTTCAGTGGTTTAAGTGGATTGATATAAGGGGATTCGAGATCCTAGTACGCTTTTCATCATCATAATTTTATAAAAGTTGCATTTAATTATAATTTTGCATTTCTTTTAGTTAAGTTAGATATTGCATTTATAATTAAGTAGATTATTTATTTATAGGAAAATCACAAAATTTCAATTGTTTCGGTTAAGGCTAAGTTAATTCGAATTTGAACTAGTACAATCTCCGTGGGAACGATATTGAACTCGAAATTCATTTTACTACTTGTTAATGAACCATACTTTTGTGGTAATTCAAACGAATAATATTTTCGTGACAAGTTTTTGGTACCGTTACCGAGGATTGTTATTTTAGTTTGTATTCGACTTATTTTTGCTCTAATTCGGACTTCTACTTGTATTTTTGTATTTTTATATATTTATTTATTTTTCTTTCTATTTTAGTTTTTTTTTTTTTCTCTTTTTCAGGATATAGAACAGATCCAAAAAAAAGTAGCATGATAAAAGATTGATGTGATTGATTTCAACAAATGGTCGTATATGACTTTATCATAAGGCAACAACAATGAAAGCTCAAGAAATTGATGAGGGAAAATGCTTGTGGGGAATTTCATTATAGGACAACGACTACGAGATATAAAAGCGGAATGTGAACTTAATGAAACTGTCTTGGGTGACTTGTTGCATTATTTATCTCACCAAAATTTGACGTAGATGATTTGTCAGTGAGATTATTTCTTCCACCGGTTATTAATGGACATCAATTAAGAGAATCATGTCCACCGGACTTTCAACAAATACAATAGAGTAGAAGACTTTCCATGAAAATGTCATCGTTTCTTTGCCAAAAATTTTGGATATGGACGTTGAACTTGAAAAAGCTTCAATTAAAGAAGAGGAGCATGAAAAGATCGAGAAATTTATCATAATAGCCCAAAAAGAATTAGTAGCATTCAAAGAAGAGTAAATTAACATGTTCACATCGACTTTATCGTTTGCTCAAAAATTGAGTTTGTGATTAAACTTTATGAGGAGATTGATGTGTATATTATTGAGTTCGAAACAAATGATAAAAGAACTCATACTACTTGGAGCAGGGAAAGGTTAAAATTTGGAGGAAAGTTGCAAAATGGAACAAAGTCAAATTGAGCAAGTTAAGTAAGACCTCCAAAGCCATATTCAAGGTGCCACGAAACACTTATGCAAAAGTTGAGATTGAGACTATAAATCAAGAACTTAATGGGAAGTAACCCATTTTTCTATTACTTTTCACTTATTTTGATTAATTGTTGCAGTACAAGTAGTTTTAGGAATTGCATTAATTTAGGAACAAATGCATTTAAATTATTTGTAACACATTTTATGTAGTATTTTAAGACTTGCATTAGTAACTTATGCATGTTTACTTATTGAGTTTAACTTACTCAGGCTCATTGGTAACATCCAGCATTATATTGAGCTTACATTGATGTGATATGCCTCTTAAGGTTGAACATAGATTTCAATCTTCAAACCAATTCGTAAGACTTTTTTTTCTAGCTATAAAATTTTTGTAGGGATGCACTCTCTGTTAGATAATTTTTCTAAAAGTTAAAAGATTAGAATTCTTCTTGGTGTGAATTCATTGCAAATATTTAAATCTTATATGCTATTACTATTTTGAATTCTTGAAACAGAAAATTAAAGCCTTGCAATAAAGAAAAGTGGTGGTTGTCATGACGTCTACCAGTCGGACTAGCCTGATCTTTTGACTCATCCACATCTACCCTCTGAGAGTTTTTGATCCTTACTCCTTTACTTTGATTATCTTTGCTTTTACATTGGGGACAATGTAATATTTTTATTTGGGGGTGGGTAAGTATTAGGATACTTAAAATATATATTTTTCAATTGCTGATCGGGTGTGTATAACTCTTTAATTAAAAAAAAAAAGAAAGAAGTTTGAAAAATCCAAAAATATTGTCTAGTATAGCGTTGAACGGCTTGCCGCCTATGATGTTATTTATTTGTTTGAATTGAGTACAATTTTAGTCAGAATTGGACAACATCGTATCTTATGCTTTTACTTATGTACTTATCCATGCTAGACTTATTTACTTGAGCACATAGCCATCATTGACCTATTACTTATGTACTTATGTTGGGACATAATTTAATTTTGTGGACTTGTTGATATTGTTGATCTAGGTGTGAATAAAATTCTTTGTATAGAAATCAAATTGCTAAACAGTAGTGAGGTGTTGGGAAGGTTAGAGCTTGAATTTGAAATTCTATTTTAAGGTTCAATAATTCAAGCAGGGTCCCAATTTTCCTTTTGACCTGATATGTGAAGATGACTACAACTGATATTTTCGACTTTTTCTTGAATATAAGACGTTCTTCTCACTCACATATCTGCAGATAGTTTAAGCAATCAAACTTCCATCATACCTTCAATCAGGGGAGAACAAGAACAATATAGTACTAGATCTTGTATACTTTTGATAATTATAAGGTTTCTTCTAATTCTCCTAGTTGTTTCTCTGGCTCTGAAGCTCAGACTACGATGGTTAGGTTCTATGACAACTGGGCGAGGCTGGTGGAAGCCGTGATCCGGAGAGAGCAACTTCGGGAAATTGCACTAAGCCTTTCAAGGAGCCCGAGCTCTAGCTCCTTGGGCTCAGATTACAGTTACACTTCTAGTTCTTCCCTCAAAGGAGTGTCTATTGGATCATCAACTAATTCCCCATTCCACCCTGCAATATTAGCTGCAAAGAATGCGAGAGCAGAGAAAAAGAGTGGAGCAAAAATGGTTCCTTCAAATAGAAGAAATAAGTGGAAAGGCCTGCGAATATTTGTAAACTTTTCTGCAAAAAAAAAACGATCTCCTCTCTAAGATTTTCTCCGTCTCTTTAACCGTTAATTTCACTATTCCTTACTGTTAAATGTTTTTCCCTCTGAATCAGAATGCTTTCATCACCAAGAAGGATTACGGCAAAGACGAAAGAGAAGTTCAAGGTGCTCATTCTCAGAGAACACTGCATCCCTTAAAAACACCAGAAACTACTAGTCTTTTCGATGATAAAAATAGCCACAGAGAGCTGTCTCAACTGGCAGAACAGGCCAAAAGGAGAGATGAACTGGCAAGGTAAGAATTTGATCCTTTAGTTACAGTTCTTTAGGAATTAGGTGATGCAGTTTCCATTATCAACACAAATCAAAACTAAAATCTTTCTCGAATATCATAGCAGAATTCAAGAAGTGAACACGCTCAAGGGTCATCTCGAGTCAATTATAAAACTGAAAGGCCTTGATCTTGACAAAATCCAGATGCACTACACTATTTGAAGAACCTGATGAATCTCTCACACAAAAACAGTCGAGGAAGTATATATCGAAGCAGTAAGAGTACCTGATGAATCTACATAATGGGGAGAGTAATTGATTGTAGTTCTCAAACTGCTTCTTTTGAGTCCTTATAAATTGCGTAGCATTAAATTTGTATGTTCCAATGGATTAAATTTGTATACTTTATTAGCTTGAATTTCTAGCATTTTACATTGATAAACTTTGAATATGTTGAGAAGGTTTTTTTTTCGTGCTAATAACGGCTTTATTTCTCAGCAACACTGCAGTTTTCTTCTGTTTCTTTTTGAATAATCTGAATGTATACAGTTTCTGTCTCATGGATATTAGAAATCAAGTCTCTCCTAGAACTGGCATTTATGTTGTGACTAACCCCTGCATTGCAGTTGCATCGAAAAGAGTATTTCATTGTGCATAGTGAACAGACCGGAAAAACTAGAAAAGTAGAGAGAACTAAACAAGAAAGACCCTTTTACATTTGTCTAAGAATGCATCAATATCTTCTTTGGCTGTTTGGAGAGATCAGCTGAGTGAGTGGTTAAACACATATGTACTGTGTTTATTATTAAGGGTTAAAATTCATAATGATACAAGGTTCACGATAAGTTGTTTCTTGGTTCTACATTGAAATCTATGGGTGATAAACTCGTTCTTACTGTGAAATTTACATTCTGAACATGTTCTTAAAGTTTCATCGTAGAATCTTTTGCTTTCAAATCTGTAGCACTTCGAGTTAACCAATGTAGATCGGTCCAAATTCAAGCGGAAATGAAGTCTACATATTAAGTTTATATACCCGTCGAAACACTTCTGCTAGGCACTTTGAAATACATAAGAACACAAAAGAAACAGATTGAGAACTACTGCCTGTTATTGTCCCTTTGTATATACAGATCGTCTATAAAGGTGCTCTTACTGTTCTTACTTTGATATGTTGATTTCCTTGTATAATCTTATGCGAGATTCTATATGTTCTTAAAATGTAGTACTTCTGGATTTTCTCTATATCAAGGCCTTTGTGCTTTATTGCTAACTCGAGATGACCTCTGAGTTTGTGCAGCTCTCAAATTCTGCAACAATATTAGAAAAGATGCTGGTTTAAATTCGTATCATTCACAGCTAAATGGTTGTGTGAAGAAGTGCAAGTATGTAAATAAATGAACGAATCAATTCATGCTTAGCAATCCCAGTTCTCTCAGCTCTCATTTGATGCCATCAAGCTTCTCTTTGCCACAATCCATCTTCGTGGAGAAAGCGGACTGATTCAAGTGAAAAAAAAAAAAAAAAATTATAGTATCATATTAAGGAAGTGCAATAAACAATAAAAATGGTGGGAAAAATACTTGTAGAGAAAAGATCTCAGGTTTTTGTGCTGAAGAGTTTAGAAATATTCTCAAGACTACCCACTTATTTTTTAATTTGCAGGCACCAATTTAGGTCCACTTTATTTTTCTGTTCTCGCACTGTTTGCAGAAAATATTGGCTAGTGAAATGGGGAATTAGTTGATGATCCAACAAACCAAGTCCTATTTGACCAAGCTGCTCTCTCCGAAGAACAGACTCCGCCAGTCTCTCTAATTTGTCATAGAATCTAATCAACTCCGTCTCAGCTTCAGAGCCAAAGAAATCACTAGGGAAAAACTAAAGAACCTTGGAATTCGCCTTTCTTTGTGCTCTATGATACTATGGTAAGAGGGAAAATGAAGGAGTCCTGATTGCTGCTTAAAAAATAAACAGGTGTACAAGCCCTTTTCAGTTACCCAAATACGAAAATAGAACCATAATTATCAAAGGTTAAACCTTTTAAAATATCATGTTACAACATAGTACAACCATCAATAAATGCAACGTTGTCATTAACATTTTCTGTCTCAGCTGGTACCACTTTCTCAACAGATTTTTCCTTCTTCCTCGACTTGAAGTAACCTGCAGCTTGGATAATCTGATGTTTTATTCTAGTTCTTGCATCTTTCATTTTGGGTTCAGTGTATGGATGATGACCTCCGTTGCTCCTCATATCCTCCACCATCTTCACTCCATCCACATCAGAATTAGAATCCGAGCAGGTTGCGCTCGGGCTCCAAGAATGGTCTAGAGCAATTTCCCGTTGTAGGAATTTGGGCTCCAATATACCACTAATCCGGGCTTAGAAAAACACAAACGAACACCAATCTACCAAAGGCTCGACCCAACAACCCTCTGCACATTTGTTGCCTCTTTCTTCCCTCTTCGATTGCTCTCTATTTAGTATCCACAAAGGACACTAGGTGGTGACTACAATTGAGAAGAAACAAGGTGAACAAGAATGGTGGAATCTCTCCAATTTCCCCCAAACCCAGCTGCCCCTTTCTCACATTTTCTCTTCTCTTGTAGCACCCCCAAAATGGTTGAGTTTCTACCATTTAAAAAAGGGCTAGGTTTAGGTCACTCATATGCGCCAAGACTCACTCATAATGGGCCAAGTTAATGGGCTAATAACCAAATCCATCCATTAACTAAACTACCAACCCAACCAAATCTAGGCCTCCAATGTGTATTAATTGTTTCCAAGTCGAGCCGTAACTTTTGGTGTCGCTAAAATAATCCGACAACTGTTTTACATAATTACCCGAATTTATTGGGTATCAAAAAACCCAACAAATCTCCACCTTGATTCCCAATAAATCTGCAAGCAAACAAAACACACAGTGTATACTCGCATAATCAAGGTAACCAATAAAATTGGTATCACAGACATTACCTCGTGTTTCGAACACGAAACACATACCATACCTGTTTCATGTACTCACTAGGGCTAAGATCAAGAACACCCAAGTAGAAGTAGATATTCATAGCAATCAATCAAGAGCAAATAAAACATGTGATCGGGATATCATATATAGGATAACACATAGATCTTTTCAAAACATGTTCACACAGAACCACTGATTAACACCAAGTTAATCATACACATGGTCAACACATATGCAACAAATGCATAAATGACCTCACGAAAATATCTCACCACATTTATTCTATCCCATTTCGTGTTGCTTACACCTCGAGAACACATATCTCACCTCATCGTCCACAATGCTCACTAGGCTAATCACTCAAAACACACGTCTAACGGTAAGCCTCTATAGATCCTAAGTTCTAAGGATACTTCTTTATCACCACATCACTTCTCCCAACCTACGTGGATAATGGGTCTCCACCTAATAGAAGTGATAGAAGTGCCTCTCTCACACTCCACCTGATCAGGGTTTCTTCATAGATAAAGGATTCCAATATTTGATCACCTCTCCACCGTGATCCAAATGTCACACTCCACATCCCACAGTACAAACCACAATGTACCGTTAGGTATCTATACTCCACCTTACCAAAAGACATACACACACACTGCTAATGTATCCCAAATCCATTATGGCAAATCAACACCTTTCGACGACCACAAAGGGTAGGGCTCAATTTTAAATTGATCCACGCACCACAAGATTACTCCAACACCAATGCTTTTACAAATCCACAAAGAATTTATCCCACAAAGGAAAATGTGAAGGTAGCACTCACAAAGAGAATAGAAAAAAGAGTTGGTTACTTCATTGCACTCACAAAGAGGCTCATACAGAGAACGAAGATAACCCACATTGGCTGCCTCACATAATCTCACAAACCACATAGGCTCACAAAGATGAAGGAGAAAATGGATGCCCCTCTTACTACTAACTACCACACTTTCTCATACCACTCACAGGGCAAAACAGAGTACGTCATAGATCTCAACCCACTATGCATGCAACCAATTACACCAAGTAATAAGATCACTCCAATTCATGCCAAAACACATATCAAACACATTGAAAAATGCACATATAATCATGCAACCGAATTGAGCAATCACACACATGCAGAAGGAGTTACATACAGATGCTCATGCAGTAACAAGGTTTACACTCAATAAACCTCACTAAGGTTATCACTCGACCCAAAGACAGAATTTGCCTCACCACTTTTATCATCTTACCTTTTATTATCATTCCTAGGACAATCTATTTCAACCATGTCCAAATTACTGCAGTTAAAACACATCTTAATTTTCGCACTTGCCTTAGACCACATTTACCATCAAAAGGTTTTATGAAAAACATTTTCGCTTTGCCAAATTAAAAAACACAATTTTCATTAAAACATGTACAACTCATAATGTGTCGTCATTTTACCGAAAAATGCACAGAACACAAAATGCAACCAACAACGACCACAAATAAAGTACCGATACAATTGACACAGAATAGTCAAGTAAACTTTTCTAAGGCCACGTGCAATTCTAATAATGAAAAAATTTAATTGGCAACTAATTCACATAGAATTCAAGGCAAATAATTAACAGGTAATTCCTAGGTTTAGCAACAGGCAATGGTTACCCATTCACGGTAACCCTAAACCTAACGTCACCCCCACACGATAACTTCTAATGCGAAAAATAAATTATCCTACACAATAATTTTAACTGCAATAATAAAAGGCAAAGAACACGATACCGAGCGGATCACGTCTGAAGGTCTGTCAATATCAAGAGCTGCGAATTCACCACTTTGGGACTACCGTAATCCGCCCAAAGCTTCCGTCAACACGAAACGGCACCCGAACGTCCAAAGGGTAAAATCGTCCAACTTTCACTGTATTGCCCAAAATTGAAATTCGACAACACCACAGGGTCCACCTCGATGTCCTGGAAAAACTTCCTGAAGACCACATCTCCAGAATCAGCCCCCCGCGCTGCACGCACCACCGTCGGCGCTGCGTGTGGGTTTCACGCGCCGGCGACACGCTGACGCGTGGCCAACACGCGCCGACCTCCCACGTTCTCCTCTACCTGCTAAGTTTGGCAGTGGTGACCGTTTCTCCAAAAGCTCTCTGGTTTGGCCGGAAAACGCAAAATACAATTCGGTAGAAATTGAAAAAATCTGGGCAGTTTCTTCCTCTATTTTTCTGTCGGTTTCCAGCCACCTTTTGGTCAATTTTCAGCTACTTTTTCACCCAAAAAATCACGGATATCTCCTCCAACCAAGCTTTGATACCATTTGTAGGAATTTGGGCTCCAATATACCACTAATACAGGTGCAGAAGAACACAAACAAACACCAATCTACCAAAGGCTCGACCCAACAACCCTCTACACATTTGTTGCCTCTTTCTGCCCTCTTCGGTTGCTCTCTATTTAGTATCGACAAAGGACACTAGGTGGTCACAACAATGGTGGAATCTCTCCAATTCTCCCCAAACCGGCTGCCCCATTTCTCACATTTTCTCTTCACTTGTAGCACCCCCAAAATGGTTGAGTTTCTACCATTTAAAAAAGGGCTAAGTTTAGGTCACTCCTATGTGCCAAGACTCACTCATAATGGGCCAAGTTAATGGGCTAATAACCAAATCCATCCATTAACTAAACTATCCAACCAAATCTAGGCCCTCCAATGTGTATTAATTGTTTCCAAGTAGAGCTGTAATCTGACAAATGTTTTACATCATTGTCCGAATTTATTGGGTATCAAAAAACCCAACACCCGAAGCTGCTCTCTCCGCAACATGGCTTCCACCAGTCTCTCCCTGCTGTCATGGCTGCTCCTCCTATGCATCTTTGTTTGAAGTTTGAAATCATTATTAGAACATCTCAATAATCCTTGTAATTTTAAATAAGACTACCTTTCATTTCCGAGCACAAAGCCTATGATTTTTCTTGCAGTTTCAGGATGGACTTGAATAAGACATAAATGTCACTGTACTAGAGATAATCTCAATAAAATTATGATAAGTGGACTTTTGATCCAACGTAAGGCTTCCAACACTGCAGAGTCACCTTGTTGTTTGAAATTGGAGACTATTTTAAACTAAGGTGTCAATTTTAGTTTAGAGAAAAAAAATGTGATAAACGTAGAGGAAATGAAGATGTTTAGATGAGTTGTCATACAAGATAAACACTTGTTCCTAAGAGTGGAATTCTTGCAGTGGATATAAAAAAATGGAAGGGTTAGACCAAACCTAACATGGCCCTGCTATAGTTGCTAAGTCAAGTTGATCTAGCAGCTAACCCAATGTAGCAATAACAATTCTATGTTTGGTTCATGTTTCCAAAGAAACAACTACGAAAATTTGAAGAAATATAGGAAATTGGAATTATAAAATAGTATAATATTCATACTATATTATTCTTTTTTACCTTCGTTTTTGATGATATTAAGATAATAGGTGAAATTCTTGAAATTTTCGCTCTCCTCAAAGGATAGGCAGAGTCAGGTGATTTAGAAGAACCTCCAAAATTCAGAAACAAATTGAAAATATTATGTCCTCATCTTCACATATCAAGTGGACAAACCAAAGTATTGAGCCTCCAACAAAAGGCGTAATGTTAAGAATAAATGGGCCAACTATTATCACCATCCAGCTCAATAAATTGGGCAATCCACAAGTGTTGGCCCACAAGCAACAATTAACTCGATTAAGTTGCTTCTAGTGGCCCCAAATTGTTTTCGGGTCGAGCCATCTATAAGGTATCGATATAAATTATCAAACATCGATTTAACATCATCGCTCGGGATTTATTGGGTATTAAAACCCAATAAATCTCCACTTTGATACCCAATCAATCTGCAGGCAATCAAAACACAAAATTAATACTTACATAATCAAGGTAACCAATAAAATTGGGATCACAGACCTTACTTCGTGTTTCGAACCAAAAACTCATAACATACCAACTCCATATGCTCACCAGGGCTAAGGTTAAGAAACACCCAAGTAGAAGCAGATGATAACAGTAAACAATCAAGAGCAAATAAACATGCGATAAAGATATAACATAGGATAACACACAAATCATTTCAAAAAATCACGTTCACACAAAACAATAGATTAACACCAAGTTAATCAAACACAAGGCCAACACATATGCAACAAAAACATAAATAACCCCATAAAAAGATCTTACCACACTTATTCTATCACATTCTGTGTTGCTCACATCTCGAGAACATATATATCCTTTCATTGCCCACAATGCTCACTAGACTGATAATCAACTCATGTCTAACAGGTAAGTCACAATAGATCCTAAGTCCACGAAATAATTCTCTATCACCACATCAGTGTTTCATCCTACGTAGATAATGGGTCTCCACCTAACAGAAATGATAAGAGTGTCTCTCTCACACTCCACCTGTACATAGTCAATTCAATATTTAATCACCTCTCTACTCGTGATCCAAATGGCACACTCCACATCCCCGTGTATATCACCAATGAACGTTCATGCATTTATACTCCACATTACCAATAGACATCCTCACTACTAATGCATCACAAACCCACTATGACAAATCAACACATTTGGCGACTACAAAGGTTAGAGCTCAATATAAATCGACCCATGCACCACAAGGTTATTCCAACACCAATGCTCAAAAAATTCACAAAGGAAATGGGTGAAAGTGGCGCTCACAAAGAGAATAGAAGAAAGAGTTGGTTACTTTACTACGTTCATAAAAATGCTCACAAAGAGGAAGAAGATAACCTACTATGCATGCAAACACCTTACACAAAATAATTAGATTACTCTCAAATTTATGCAAATTCAACATAATTAAACAACCACACACAAGCAGAAAGGATTACATACAGATGTATATGCAGAAGCAGGTTTACTGTCAATAAACCTCACACAAGTCATCATTCGACCCAATGACAACACTCGCCTTCACTTATCTACTCATTTGTTCTTTTATTATCATTCTTAAGAAAATCTTTTTCGACTATATCCAAAAACTGCAGTTAAAACATCTTATTTGTTGTACTTGCCTTACACCTACATTTGCCATCAAAAGTTTAATAAAAACTTTTCATTTTACCAAATTGAAAAATCACATTTTTTTCTTTTATAAAAAACACAACTCAAAATGTATTGTTATTTTTACCATAAATTGCTTAAAAACACAAAATGCAACAAACTACGACCATAAGAAAAGTACCAACATAATTTATACAGAATAGTAAAATAAACTTTCCTAAGGTCACATGCAATTCTCATAATAAAAATTTTAATTGGCAGCAAATTCACAAAAAAATCAAAGTAAATAATTAACAGTTCTTAGGTCTAGTAACAAGCAATGATTATCCATTCACGGTAACCACAATCCTAACATCACCCCCACAAGATGACTTCTAATAAGAAAAAATGATTATTGTGCACAACAGTTTTAATTGCAATAATAAAAGGCAAAGACCACAATACCGAGTAGATCGCATCAGAAGGTCCATAAATATCGAGAGATGTGAATTAACCACTTTAGGGCTACCACTATTCACCCCAAAACTCCCATCAACTGCGGAAACACGAAATAGAAACCGGTGCCCGAACGTTTTGAATCCAAAGAAGTCAACAAGGTATGCAAGTTTGATTGATCCATTTATGGATTAAAACAAGCCTCTAGGAGTTGGAATCTTCACTTTGATGAGACAATCAAAATGTTTGATTTTATCAAGAATGAAGATAAACCATGTAGTTACAAGAAGATAGTAAGAGCGTTGTCGTATTCCTAATATTATATATAGATGACATATTATTAACAGGAAAAAGATGTCTCTATGTTTCAATTGTTGAAATTATGGTTGTCAAATAATTTTTTCGTGATAGATATGGGAGAAGCAACTTGATCTATAGAGATAGATCTAGAAGATTTCACTCATCCCAATCAATATAGATAAAATCTTGAGAAGATTTTATATGAAGAAAATGAACTGAGAGTTCATGAATACATTGATGCTAACTTTTAGTAAAACAAGAATGATAGCAAATTTCAATCAAGATATTGGTTTACCTTTAAGTGGTGTGTTGGAAAGGTTCTAAATAGGAAACATTCGTTGATTCAATAGTAGAAACCTTATACATCATTGCTTTAGAAAGCAACAAAAGTTGTGATCTGGATCAGGAAGTTTATCAATGAAATTGGAGTAGTTCTTAACATTATTAATCACGTGCTTCTGCAATGTAATAATAATGGAGCCATCGTGCAAGAGAATGAACTAAGGTCTCATCAATGATCCAAACATGTGTTAATTCAGTATTATCTCATTGGAAAGATAATACAATGAAATGACGTAAAGAAAAAATGAATTTCCACAAGTTATTAAATTTCAAATCTACTGACAAAGAGTTGTTGCAGCATAAACATGATTTTCATGTATACGATACAAAAGTGATTGGATCTAATACAAGTGAGAGTTTGTAAGTGTTATGTTTTAGGTCCAATCAACTTTGGACATAAACACTTTTAATAAATAATTAATGTATATTTATGGCAAGATCTATTATTTAATTGAATTAATATTCTAATAAATTAAATAATAGAATTCGTAGATTCAAATCTTTGTAATTTGTTAATCACAAGGAGTTGTGATTGTGAGATACAAATTACATATAACTAAATGTTAAATCATCCAAGGTCGTATGTCATGATGAGATATGGATATCTTTATTACGAATAGACTATCACGTGTGGTATTTCTTACTTGTGAAGTAAGTAACTGATCTCATAAACTGAAGTGTGGTGACACTTAAATGAACACGTGAATGTTTTGTTATAGAATAAAATATTGGAGACCCACTGGGAAGATTCTACATGGATAACTATTTGAGTGTCAGTGGTTAATATCTAACATTCGGTAGTGGAATTGGTCCTTCGACTTGAGATCATTATAGTACCTTATATGAGGACGGTTATACTTTAGTGATGTTGGATGTTGCTCAGCCAAATGTCACTAATACGGCATCGTCCGGGTATGTCAAGAATCATATTAAGGTTGTGAATGATCAATAGAGGATTCGTCACTCTTAGATAGTAAGAGATTATGATCTACATTTCATTTGATTAATTTAATAACGAAATCCTTGGCCAAGGTGTATTCATAAGTCGAAAAAGAGGTTTAGACTTATATGAACTTAATAGTGGGATAAAAGATATGAATGATAACTGAGATTGACACCTATTCATATCTCATAATTGATCGGATTATATTGACGAAAGATTATAGTTTGATGGTAAACAAACAAGTTTGGTTATTTCATACCATGTACCATTTTTCGTTACATGTATTGCCTGACATATTACTAGATGTCAATCTAGGACGATGAATGTGAATGTATGATAAATTAAAAGGGGTATTTTAATTTATCGATTTTGATTAGATAAAAATAATAATTCACTTCATTATGTATCGTGATTGAGAACCGATGGGTCACACACAAAAGAAGAATTAAAAGAATGAGATTCATCAATTAATCAATTAACAAGTGTTGTACGTTAATTAATTGAGTTGCTTGTTAATAGTCTCGAATTAATTAATTCATGGACCAAATTTAATTAATGGATGAATTAAATATTGGACCGGGTTAAGTTTAAAGTATTAAGGTTTCAAAAAAATATAACAGAAAATAATTCATATTCTTTGCTAGTACAAGAAAAAAGAAACCTCAATCTGTCTGTACTCAGCTACCAAATTTATTTTTGTAGATGCCAGTTAGCCTCTCGTTGCCAGTGCTGTTCTGAAACTGAGACTATCGGTTACATCTTTACTGGCAATAGCATTTTCGATTAGGTATGGCAGCATTTTGGGGATAATTTTCAGATTCATATGAGTTTAGGAAAGGGAGTCAGCCAGAGATGGCGGTATTCTAGATAGTATGTTCATTGTAGACACATTCGCACTATTATTCCTCTACTGATATTTTGGTTTCTTTGGACCAAGAGGAATGATACAAAGCATAGGAGGATCCGTATAGAGGCTAGACGATCATTTGGAGGGTTTATCGCATGATCCGTTTTCTTCATAAGGGAAGACTATTTGACACTTGCACCCATCTTTGGAATTTCTTTGGACCCCCTTCCTCATCTTCCCCCGTTTTGGTTTGGTGGTTCATTCTATCAGTCGGATACGTAAAGATCAATACTGATAGATGCGTCAATGATGATTTTGTGAGCGGGAGAGGTATCATAAAAGATCACATGAGTTAATGTATTAGAGCTTTCTCAGCTTCGTATGGATTGTGCATGATATTAGAGGTAGAGTTCAGGGCTATTCTAGATGGGATTTTACTAGTTAGAGGACTCGGTCTTTCAGACATTTGGATTGAGTCAGATTCTATAGTTGCTACTCACTGTATCACTAGAGGAGGAGGACCGCGGACTATTCAGGACATACTTAGATAGATCATAGACATCATATCATTCAACATGGATACAATTTTCCACATCTACAGAGTGGGGAATCAGGTTGCGATGCTCTTGCTGAAGAAGGTTGGGATCATCGGCGATATCGGATATATGGAGCAACTAACCTACCACGACATGTTATGGCACTCGTACAGATTGATAGAAATGGACTGTCCTGCATTAGAATATGAATTTTTTTATTCTTTATTCTTATTTTTGTCCATTATCATTTATTTTCATTGTAAGTAAAGTAGTACTTCCTCATTTACTACTTTCATTATTTCCTCAATGTAAAAACGGTATTCATCCGCCACAAGTAATGACATATTAATAAAATCTCGGAGGTACCACCCTCCTTTAATCAATGAAAAATTATTTTGTACACGGTGGAAGGTTCTGTTTTTCTTTTAATTGGAGTTTTGGGATGCTTTTCTATCGGACAGGAAGAGCTGTAGCACAAAATGTACTTCTAAGTAATTGCATCATAGATCCTATATCTATCTATATGAAGAAGAGATCATGTAACGAAGGTTCTCTCATTCTTGTTCACTGTGTAGATTTGCATTGGAGGTTTGACAATTGTGAATTGCAGATCGTGATTGTTCGTGTTCCAAGATCAGCAAAAGAGTTTACAGAATCTACAGAATGTATAATTTCTTCACAATTTCTTTCTAAATACAAAGAAAATCCTTGGTGGGAATTGAAATTTATTTTATTTTCCACTATACATGTTAAATAAATTCCCAACACCATGAGCCATGTTTTGGCAAAGAAGGTAAACCCACTTTTTGATTTTGAAAATAAGGGTGGCAAAATAAATTTCACCGTGTAGCCACCTTTGTTGACAAAAAATGAGATAAAGAATATTCATGCATTCCACTATGCATTAAATGCAATCATGGAATGCATTAAATGCTAACCATGATTGCATTTAATGCAAAGAGTGAAAGCATGCCATAAACTGTCACCTTTGATTTTTAACACATCCATTCCATCATTGTCCAACTTTCTTCCACTTAGGGGAGTGTCAAATTTGTTGTCAAGATAGAATGTACATCTAGCTTTATTTGGATTATTCTGCTTTTTCAGGGCTACATTGGCTCTGGTAATGTCTGGGGGCCAAGCTGTGGACTTATTATATTTCACATGAAAAAAGAAAATGCAGAACTGCAATGGCGCATATGATGTTTTAATCACCATGTAGCATGACAGATACACTCCCCTGATTATTTATAGTAATCAAATAACATGATCTTGTCATCCCTAGAATAGTAGTGTTCCCATTATGCTGCAATATTTTGGTGCCAGATTCCTCCAGTGACCTCCATTTGCATCTGAAATTCTTCACTTTACATTCAATTGCTTCATTTTCTTTACCACTACCATGGTTCCATCATCCAGTGTTGCCACATATGAAGTTCCAAATATTCCCCTACCAAGCACCTGAGCAGAAGCCTTCAACAAATCCATCACTTCAAATACAAGATTACCATCCTCAACAAATACTAGCTTCTGCATTGCCTCGGTATATCCTTTACGTGTTCACTAATGTTGTTAGACATACCTAAAAGAACTTTTCATACTTATTTATCTTCATCCTCAGATAGTCTTGCCGCTTATTTATGAAAACTGTACGTTGTGACTCTGATCTGAAAAATGAAATCGGCCATGTACACAAGTGAGCATGTTGAAGTCTTCTCTCTAATCGTTTCACTTTATATGATGCCGTTCAACGGGTTCAACTTACAAAAGGCATACCAAACCTGAACAGAAACTAGAACTGAAATCTGAAGAGTGGTGAATTTGGGAAGAATAACTCTAACATATATACTAAATCGATTTCAGATTTTACAAAGTAGTGATTTCCAATTATGCTGTCCAATTACGGCACTAATATAAGCTCCAGTATCTCCACAACATCAGACACCTTTGGTCTGTTTTCTGGTTTCTTTGCTAGACAAGGCATTGCAATTTCAAACATGTTCCACATTGCTTGTTTTACAATGGGATTTCTTAGAAGTTGTACGTCGTAGACCAGAAAACTCAATCCGTCTTGAGCATAAAGATGCGCCCAATCGCCAAAGCTTTTATGTGCACGACTCGTGCTTTGGGGACCTTCCTGTAAGAAGTTCAGCAGGATGCCAAAGCTGTACACATCAGATGCCTGGGACGGCTTATTGCCGTAAACTTCTGGGGCACGGTACCCGGAATTTCGATTAAGTGGTTTGGCACCTGGATTTATCAGGCTTTCCAAGTCATAATCAGCCACACAGCCATATTGTTGCGAGTTGAGGAAAATGTTCGATGCTTTTATATTTCCATGGACAAGCTTTCCACCACATTGTGTGTGAATATAAGCAAGACCCCTTGCTGCACGAACCGCAATTCTAATCCGTGTTTCACAGTCTAAATGAACCAGATGCCTGGGACGGCTTATTGCCGTAAACTTCTGGGGCACGGTACCCGAAATTTCGATTAAGTGGTTTGGCACTTGGATTTATCAGGCTTTCCAAGTCATAATCAGCCACACAGCCATATTGTTGCGAGTTAAGGAAAATGTTCGATGCTTTTATATTTCCATGGACAAGCTTTCCACCACATTGTGTGTGAATATAAGCAAGACCCCTTGCTGCACCAACCGCAATTCTAATCCGTGTTTCCCAGTCTAAATGAACCCGATTACCGCCTCTTTTCCCTGGAATTATAAGAAATTACATCAACATAATACATCCCATGTACGAAGATCAACCAAAGAGTTACAAATATATATTCAATTAAATTTGGTTTATAGTCTTCCGTTTTGTTCTGGTTTGGCACAGTTCTATGCAGCCAAAGCGCAGACATTTAACCCATTCACTCATAATTTTGAATGATGGCATCTATCCCTCGGTGACCATGATGACAATGATCCTTTAATCACATGCCTGGATTTATAGAATCACCCCTCTTAATGCAAGAGTAAATCTTAAAGATAATTGATCTTAGTTAAATCATTCCAATAATTCACACATTAACTCTATGTACCCACAAATCATCATTCCTACCGCCTATATGAGCCTCCAATCTCACCTCCACAAGGTATGATAATTAAGTGTTGTGTACGTGGCTCTTATAGAGTAGAACACATGTTTACTGAAACAAATAGGCCGATGCCAGAGCGGAACAGCATTGGCCTCACTCTTTTATTATTTATCATCTAATCATCAGTATAAAATCCAACACTAAGTTCTATACATTCTCTCGCTTTTCCTATCCCCTTTGCAAGTAAGGAGTTGAAACAACATTACTTTAAATAACTTTCCTAAATTCGAGTAAAGATATTGAATTTAAGCAAAGAAGCGAAAATTGGAGAATATATGGGGGTTAACATACCGTGTAACATTGCAGATACACTCCCTTGACTGAAGTAATCGTGCAGCCCCCACACACCATCCTCAACAAAGAAGTAACCCCATAGTGAAGCTACATTTTCATTATCGATACTTCTGACAATCGCCATCCTTTCATCGAACACCTCGTTTGCAACTCTCCCTATCTTCAGTTTCTTTAACGCAATTGTAGTTCCATTGCTAAGTGTAGCTGCGAACGTAGTACTGAATGAAAGCCCCTCGTCTCCAATGAATTCCCAAGAAGCCTCCAACAAATCTTCAAGATCAAATGCAGGACTGGAATTCTCAATATATAAAAGATCAGAGTTTCCTTTGTCAACTCTGATATAACCTATGGATTTGATTGGACTCGGTAAGTATGAAGAAAATTCGAGGCGTGATGAAGGATCCCAACGGGAGCTGCTACCGAAATCCGATGCTATGGAGCTTATACTTGAATTTCTGGAGGGGGCATGAAAGAGTTGCCAAAGCTCCTCCCAGCGGATGACGGCGGCTGTCAGCCTCCCCCAGTTGTCTTAGACCGTCGACATGCATACTCGATTTGATCCTACGAAACGCAATTCTTGCAATAGTACCTTAAAATAGTGAACTTTTACAAATACTGATTAAGAATTCAGTTTATATACACACGCTGACATTGAGTCTGTGAATGAATTAAGAAGTTTCTTTTTGTCCATATATATAATTATTTCGTTCCAAACGCGTTTGGAGAAGAAACACAGAAGGAACTTAGAAGGAGAAGTTTGATTAGAGTTATAGAGCTCATTTTGTTATTTATTTATTTTAATTTTTTCTTCAATTTTTCACATAGAAAAGAAATTATTTACGTACAAAAAGATCGATAATTTAACTTTTTTTCCTTGTTGAAAACTTAATTTAAAGGGAACAATACACAAAACCTACATTTAAGAATTACTTTTCAAAACTAACAAATTTGTCTAATTATTTCAAAAATCAAGTGATAAATAGATTAATTAAATATTAAATTATAATATAATATATATTAATTATTTACACCAATGACACCTCACCCACCCCACTATACCACCTTCCCTCCATCTCCGGCACCGCTCCGACGATGTCCGGTGACTGCTCCGATTGCCGCTCCGGCGGTCGTTCCGGCGATTTCAAGATTTTCAGAAAATAAAAAATTGGAAATTACACCCCCAACCCATGGATCCACCTACCACCACCCCACCCCTGCCTCCACCTCCTAAAAAAATTATCGAAAAAATGTCAAATCACTTTATATAATCAAGCCGCTGACAGGTCTCATCTGTGACTAATTGTGACCAAATGTGTATTCAATGTGACCAACTGTGACCAAATTTGTATTCAGTGTAACCGTTTGTGACCAATTTTGTGTTAATTGTGACTGATTGTGACTTGATCATATTTAAGTCACAATCGGTCACAACTAGTTACAGTACACACAAATTTGGTCATAAATGGTCACCACAAACAAATCCGCTCACACCACGGATCAACACCACAATCCACCACCTGTCATCACCACCATCACCTCCAATTGGAATTTTAAGGTCACATTTTAATAGTTAGTCAAAATGAACCAAATTGTTTGCGATATTAATTTCATTTTTTTTCTTCTAATACCATTTCGTGTTCGATAACCCACCTTATCAAACAACCAATCATTTCTATGGATTTGAGAAAATTTTACTTTTGACATTAGAATTATCTTATCATTTCTGCAATGAATTACATTGATTTCTGGTTTCTGGAGGTCCAATGAACAATTCAGTCGCAACATCTGAAACTTCACTATTCTCTACATGCCACAGTTGCTCTCTCTTCATTTGATCCCTGCTGTGGTTCAAGTCCAAACTAAATCATCAAAACCTCAAATCAATGCCTGTTGGATTTAAAGAGTTGGGAAAGAACAGAAAATTGCCATGATCATGGCCTTGCAGAACTTCAACAACAATTCAAGGAATCACAGGCCGAATATTTATTTCAGTAACACTAGCAAAGAATTCGTCTGTGAACCTTGGTGATGAATGGAAGTACTATGATTCTGCCATAGTGTAAACTTGCAAATTTGAAATTGTTCCATCAGCAAGGCTTACCAAATTGGTAAGGTCATCAAACTGTTAATTAATTATTTGTTTAAAAAGGAACCGCCATTATTAGCGAAGAAACTATAGAGTAGGCAATAATAAAGGAACCACCACAACTATCGACAAAACCACTGCCGGAAACCACCACAGCCACCAAGCCACAACCACAGCCAAAAACCCCCTACCAAACACACCCAACAATGCACCACCCCACAACTTCACCAAATACGGCAGAAGGATTTTGACGGCCTCCTCCACGTCCGTCAACGAAAACAACCCCATCTTCAAATCCTTCAAGAGAAGCAACTTATTTGGATGCAAATTAGTTTTTTCTCACCAAGAATAGGCACCTACGTAGAAGCGGACAGTAGTAGTTTCTGAATCTGCCGGCGATAGACTATCGGAGAGATGGAGGCGGAATATTGGAGAGGCGTTGAGCTGGTAATGGTCAAGTAGGAGAAAAACGGTTTCAGTTTTGGGAGCTTGTGCACCCAGCAGTGCATTACAGTACCATCACCTAGGTCAGTGACAGTCGATCAGAGGACCAAATTGGTAAAGCCGGATTTGAGGCGCCTGCTTATTGATACAGTTAAGCTGAAGCATTTAGACATAGCAGACTCTGTGGTCTCCGGTGACGGCGCGAGGAAGGCCGAGAGAGAGAGAGAGAGCGAGGAGAGAAAGACGAGATAGAGGGGGTGGGACTGGGAAGAGACGACTGAGAGATAGGATTGAAAATCAGGTTTAATTAGGGTTTTAATTAACACCTGATTTTTGATAAAATAAACACTACACCTGATTTTTGAATTTGGAAACTTAAATACCTGGTTTTAGGTAATTTTCTCTAATTTAAATTACTATAATAATATATGGAAATCTTTGTTAAAAAGCCCAGTCAAACCATGATTTTGGTTAAAAAAAACCCATCTCAATGTTTCTTGGTCAAATGACCTTTAATTATAAAAAACAATAAATAAACAATATCAAATATCCAAAATACTCTCACCATGGAAAATACCCAAACACCCCTTTCAATCCATATCCAGAAAACATCGACATCTCCCTATGGTTGCTACCTAAAATCTTGTTATTTATTATATTCTTCACCTTTCTTCTCCAATATTTTGAGCATTTGAACAAGAATTTTGATTTTCATATTATGTACATTGAAATCTCTACTATATTTGAAGAGAAGAAATGTACTTTTAGAAATCTCATGTGTTTAGCTGGGGTTGTTTTCGTATTTAGCATGTTTTTTTGTGTTGCCTGAATCTATTGAATGATAACAACACTCCAATTGTTAACTAGAATATAGAACGACAGTCCGCCATTATCTGCTACGTAGAACGACAGTCCAGCCGTTATCTGCTACGTAAAACGACACTACTGTTGTTATCTGTTGTAGTTTATTTTTTCAACGAAATGACCTTTAATAATGGACTTCCTAACATATATAACACAGAACGATTGATTTTGTCACAAATAACGATTGAAATGATATAGATTTTAAATTATAAAAATGGTGAAAGCACAGATTTTCTATTCATATGTGTCGATTTGAGTATTTTATCTAAAAAAAAAATAGGAAAATAATGTTCAAAAATTAAATATTATTTATTTATATCAATTAATTTCAAAATATACATGGTATCAATTATTTGTATTGTGTTTATATACGTAACGGTACTTGTGTTGTTTTCATAATAATAATTACACTTGTGCTGTTTTCATAACAGTAACGACACTTGTGTTATTCTCACTTTCATGATGATTAAGCAATGAGCGTATCTCTCGAATTTTTTAAGTGACACCTCCGTCTTGCAACATAAGAGTTCAATTTATCGAATACCGAGGCTCGGACGGTTCGTGGCCGCTCATACTCCCATTTATCAACATAACCACACACTTGACCAGTAACGGCACTTGTGTCGTTCTGTTGATTTCTACAATATTTTGCATCATTTCCATCCCAATGACCTCGAACATTGGACCCCATACCTTAAGAGAATCAGAAATGTTGATTGTGTGACAAATAACGGTGGAATTGACATCGATTATAGATATTGAGTTGGTGAAATCACAAGTCACTATCTACATTCGTTAGAAAAACATAATTAGTGAGCGTAACTCTCGTATTTTGTAAATGGTACGTCCATCATGCAACTTAAATGGGTTCAATTTATCGAATATCGAGGCTCGAACGGTTCGTGGCCGCTCATACTCCCGTTTATCAACATAACCACACACTTGACCAGTAACGGTACTTGTGTCGTTCTGTTAATTTCTCCAATATTTTACCTCATTTCCATCCCAACAACCTCGAGCATTGGACCCCATACCTTAAGAGAATCAGAAATGTTGATTGTGTGACAAATAACGGTGGAATTGACATCGATTATAGATATTGAGTTGGTGAAATCACAAGTCACTATCTACATTCGTTAGAAAAACATAATTAGTGATCGTAACTCTCGTATTTTGTAAACGGTACGTCCATCATGCAACTTAAATGGGTTCAATTTATCGAATATCGAGGCTCGAACGGTTCGTGGCCACTCATACTCCTGTTTATCGACAAAACGACACATGTGACCAGTAACGACACTTGTATCGTTCTGTTGATTTCTCCAATATTTTGCCTCATTTCCATCGCAACGACCTCGAGCATTGGATCCCATACCTTAAGAAAATCAGAAATGTTGATCGTGTGACAAATAATGACACTTGTGTCGTGCTGTTGATTTTTTCAAATTTTTTCTACTTTTCAAAATGTTGATTGTGTGACAATTAACGGTGGAATTGATATAAAATATAACGTATAAAACGGTGAAATCACAAGTCTTGGTCTATATTCGTTTGAAAGTATAAGCAATGAGCATAACTCCTAAATGTTGTAACTGACATGTCTAATACGTAACTTAAATGAGTTCAAATTATCGATTATCGTGGCTCAGAAGGGTCGCGGCTCTTCAAAATCGTGTTTAAAGGCAGAACGACACTTGTGTCGTTTTGTTGATTTTTCTAGTTTTTTGCTACTTTTCAAGGGAACGACATCAAGGATTGGACCCCCTAATCTAAGAAGGTCGAAAATGTTGATTGTGTGACAACTAATGGTGGAATTGATATAAAATATAAGGTATCAAACGATGAAATCACAAGTCTTGGTCTAAATTCGTTTGAAAGTATAAGTAATGAGCATAACTCCCGAATGTTGTAAGCGGCGTGTCCAATCCGCAACATAAATGAGTTCAAATTATCGATTATCCTGGCTTGGATGGGTCGCGGCTCATCAAAATCGTGTTTAGAGGCAGAATGACACTTGTGCCGTTAAACGACACTTGTGTCGTTCTGTTGATATTTCCAATTTTTTGACTACATTTGAAGGGAACGACCTCAAGGATTGGAACCCCTAAGCTAAGAAGGCTGAAAATGTTGATTGTGTGACAACTAACGGTGGAATTGATATAGAATATAAGGTAGCAAACAGTGAAATCACAAGTCTTGGTCTAGATTCTTTTGAAAGTATAAGTAATGAGCATAACTACCGAATGTTGTAAGCGGCGTGTCCAATCCACAACTTAAATGAGTTCAGATTATCGATTATCATGGCTCGGACGGGTCGCGGCTCTTCAAAATCGTGTTTAGATGCAGAACGATACTTGTGTCGTTCTGTTGGTATTTCCAATTTTTTTGCTACTTTTCAAGGGAACGACCTCAAGGATTGGAACCCCTAAGCTAAGAAGGCTAAAAATGTTGATTGTGTGACAACTAACGGTGGAATTTATATATAATATAAGGTAGAAAACGGTGAAATCACAAGTCTTGATCTAGATTCTTTTGAAAGTATAAGTAATGAGCATAACTACCGAATGTTGTAAGCGGCGTGTCCAATCCGCAACTTAAATGAGTTCAGATTATCGATTATCGATTATCGTGGCTCGGATGGGTCGCGGCTCTTCAAAATTGTGTTTAGATGCAGAACGACACTTGTGCCGTTAAACGATACTTGTGTCGTTCTGTTGATATTTCCAATTTTTTTGCTACTTTTCAAGGGAACGACCTCAAGGATTGGAACCCCTAAGCTAAGAAGGCTGAAAATATTGATTGTGTAACAAATAACGGTGGAATTGATTGTGTCATTCTCTTTGTTTTTATTGACATACACAACGACAGTTCTGTCGTTCTAGAGCTGTTCTTAAATCAATAACGACACAAGTGTTGTTCTCTTTGTTTTTTATTTACATACATAACGACAGTTTTGTCGTTCTAGTAGCTGTTCTCAAATCAGTAATGACACAAGTGTCATTCTCTTTGTTATTTTTATTTACATTCATAATGACACTTGTGTTGTTTTCGTCTTTCTTTTTGATTAAGTAATGACCATATCTATTGAATATTGTGAGCGGTGCATCCATCTTGTAACTTAAATAAGTTTAGGTTATCGATTATCATGGTTTGGAAGGATCGTGGCAATTAATACATGTGTTCACACGCAGAACGACACTTGTGCCGTTTTCTAAACAGTAACGACAGTTGTGTCGTTTTCGTCTTTTTTTATTTTATTAAATAATGACCATATCTATTGAATGTTGTAAGCGACGTGTCCATCCTACAACTTTTATGAGTTCAGTAACGAGGCTTATAATGGGCGCTTATAAGTCTGTAACGACACTTGTGTCGTTCTTGTAGATCTTTAAATTAAGGGCATCAAAATTTTAACTACAGCAACATTTAACTAAATCTACGAATCAAAGTTATACTGTTCAATTTATTGAATACCGAGGCTCGGATGGTTCGTGGCCGCTCATACTCCCGTTTATCAACAGAACCACACACTTGACCAGTAACGGCACTTGTGTCGTTCTGTTGATTTCTCCAATATTTTGCCTCATTTCCATCCCAACGATCTCGAGCATTGGACCCCATACCTTAAGAGAATCAGAAATGTTGATTGTGTGACAAATAACGGTGGAATTGACATCGATTATAGATATTGAGTTGGTAAAATCACAAGTCACTATCTACATTCGTTAGAAAAACTTAATTAGTGAGCGTAACTCTCGTATTTTGTAAATGGTACGTCCATCATGCAACTTAAATGGGTTCAATTTATCGAATATCGATGCTCGAACGGTTCGTGGCCGCTCATACTCCTATTTATCGACAGAATGACACACGTGACCAGTAACGACACTTGTGCCGTTCTGTTGATTTCTCCAATATTTTGATTTATTTCCAATGCAACGATTTCAAGCACTGGACCCCTAGCGCGTAAGATAGAAAAGTTAATCACGTGATAAAGAACAATTGAAAATTGTCAATAACAAAACATAACGACACTTGCATCATTCTCATTTCCCTATGATAAGTTCAGTAACAACACAAGCTTCGTTCTCATGAACGCTTATATTCTAATAAAGTCACATGTGTCGTTATCATGGAACCACAACAGAATGATATGGTCAAACTTTCTATGTTACATACTTATGTTACATACTTTAGGAAGTCCATTAAAATGTTGTTAATTTTCCCCAAGAATGAACCATCCATTAAAATCGAAAGTAAGTGAAAATTTCGGAACGACACAAGTGTCGTTACTGGACATGAAAACGACACTTATCCCGTTACATGTCTAAATACGAGTATAAGCAATCACAGCCCATTCGTCCCATGAAAATAATAAATGAAACTTATTTATATTATAACATACAAATGACATGTACAATGTTGAGATATATGTTCATTAACTTAATCGACACATATGAGTTAGACGACTTGTGCTTTCACTATATCGATAATATAAAAGTTATGTCATTTCAATTATTCTTTGTGGCTAGTCAATCTTTTTGTATTATACATGTTAGTGAGTCCATTATTAGAGGTCATTTCATTGAAAAAATCAAATTACAGCAGATAACGACTGTAGTGTCGTTTTACGTTGCTGATAACGGTCAGAGTGCTATGTAAATGTGATTTTCCAATATACATATGATAACCCTTGTTGTCTGCAAATTTGAATTTGAAATTGGAGTAATTTCTGGATGGAAGTGAGACGGGCTGGGGATGGTGGAGTCCGGTGGTTTGGGTGACCGAAAAGTGGAAGAATGAGCTCCATATGTGGTTGCTGAAAATGAGCAAAAATCGCCCAAAATTGGAGAGGAAATAATTTCAAATTTGAAATGAGCAAGAAACTGAGTTGAAGAAGTAGACGTTACTTTGAAATTTAGAAACAATGGTTGCACAGTGAGATTGAAGAAGAAAGAAGAGGTGAAAATGAGGAAAGTAGGTGAATATTTTACTATTAATTGAAGGATAATATTGTCATTTGACCATTTAAAATATCTTGAATTTTTTCCTTTTCTTTTATTGTTGGTCAAAGGCCATTTCTCCAAATGCATTGTCCTACCCGGCTATTTGGCCAAATTTCCCATAATATATTTACCACGCTGAATTAATATAACTAAATAAAGGTTCTGAATCCATTTTTACTTTTTTCAAAGGTTAGGGACTTAACTACTAGTCTTTTTCAAAACTAACACTTAATAAAATTAAAAAGTTAGGAACGATCGTGCTACGAAACAAGAAGTGAGACCATTTCTGCACTAAAGGCAAAGATTACGATCCATTTGCACCAATTTCCTTTCAAAAACCTTTCCTCATAAAAATCCAATCCGATCGAGCCATTACCGAGTTGGGTTGTGGGTTAGCACACATCCTGCCGAACTTGACATTATACTGATTATCACGAGAATTCATACATTTTAAGAGATTTATTAAAATCTGAGTTGAGGATCGAGCTAATTAGATCAAATAATATTCAAGTAAAATAGTAAAAATATAAATTTGGCAAGTACGGCCATCTTCTGCCATCCTAATATGGAATAGACATCTATTACGAAGTTCAGCCGACTGAATATTATTCATTTTGGGAGTAGAATTTTAGGAACTATGGAATAGATGTACCATATCAAAATTCGTTTATTGTCTGGAAAATATGAAGTCTGAACAATAAATAGCACTGCTAGTTTAAAGAGCATATTATTCATTTCTCACACGAAATTCATTTACAATCGTACATGATTATATTACTAGGGTACATAATTGGCTGCACCGGTACAAACAAAAGATGCAACCACTTCAACTTAAAACAACTAATAATACTGAAATTTTAGGATGCCCCGTTGAGAAAATGTGCCAATGCCTTGTCGGTATCATTTTCGTACATGAACAGGGCATCTGCAACACTGTTTGACGAGAATCCCATTTCTCGCAGAAGAGTATAGCCATTCACAAATTCCTTAACCTGAATATAGTGAAAGCAATCACAGTCAGTTGCCTACTCAATGCACGCATATGGAAAATTTGTCAGTTTTTTGTTCTTCTGGTGGAATTCGTTTGTACTCCCTCAAACAATTCAGCAAACACCGTATATGTACACTAATAGCATCTTGAGAGACAAGGTCTCTTACTGAGTACTGCAAACACAATCCAATTTTTACATGCCACCCGCAATACTCTCAAGGTAACAACATGATCACATGACAAGTATACGAAAAGGGATGAATTATACTGGGATCTAATATATGTGAAAATAAAAGAGAATTAAATGAGAGGAAATTACCTTGGCCGGATTGTCTCCATAATTTGCAACAGCAATAGGCACAGCATCTCGATTAAGGCCAGATGCTATATATTTGCTCGCTAGGTGATCAGCACTGGGGTTCTGCATTTAAGCAATTGATGGCATAATCAGATTGAAATTTACCCTGGAGCTAATATACAGCTCTAAGAATTCAAAATCACGGTCATTCCCCGACCGTATTTGTAAACTTCATTAATTTTTTTTCTATTCTTACCAGCTCAAGTGTGTATTACAATTGAACATAAAGACAAAGTATTTTTAAAAAAAAAAACTATATAATTTTGTTGCTAAGAGTATCAATTGGTATAAATTAACGACAAAGGAGATCCTGTTGGAGGGATTGATAGTCACGAAATCAATGTATCGAACTTGATTACAAATTGATAGTTGAGAGCCCTGGACTCAATGCAAAAATGTAGAATACTACAATACCTCTTATCCATGGATCATGTCTCAACTGACATTTAAGAAGAAATAAATATAGCTCATGTTTGGTGGGGATTAAAATCAGATTTTTAGTAGATTTTGATAAAACTTGATGAAATGTGTTAAATTTTAAGTTGTATTGGCTATTCTTTAGATAAAATAGTTATAAAAGTCAAGGAGTCTTTTGGGGTGTTGTATAGATGAACTAGGAGTCTTTGGGTTCGAGTATGGAACATGGAGAAAGAGTCGTCAGAATTATGCTAGCACGTCGCCAAGCTGATGCTCGAGCGTCCAAACCAGAATCATCGTCGCCCGCTTGTCGCTCGCCTGGTGCTCGAGAGACGGTGTCTTCCGAGAAACCCAAGTTTGCAATTTTCAAGAGTTCTATCTATCTTATACTACCTTAATACCTCTATGCTATAAATATCCAAGTACTTCGTGAAAACGATGGTTGATCGTTATTTTCTACCTTCATAACGTCATTTGGAGACCAACCAACAATTCTACATCCTGAGATCAATTGGGAAAAATATCAAAATCAAATAATCCAAAACATTCACTTTCTAAATATAATCACGAAGGTACTTTCTTAATAGCTTTCAAAGGTTGCTGAAGATTGAGAGATGTTGGACCACAAGCACATGAAGAGTACAAGAACAATGTGTTCTTGGTGATCCACGGGAAATTGAAAATTCCAGAAGATCGGAAACAGATGTGAGCGAAGTACGTTCCAGCGGATCTTGGAGATTGCAGGAATTAGATCAGCGAGTCCAGTGAATTCTCAGGCTAGATCATACTATAAGTTGTTATTGTCTACAGTGGAAGTTACTGGCTTGGTCCTGGAGTTTTTAATCCTGTAAATGATTTTCTTTGTCAATAAATCTTGTGCTGTTTACTGCTTTATTTATTATTATGAAAATTCAACATAGGATAAACTTGAATTGATTAACTAAACATCTAGAACAATTAAAAAGTAACTTGTTACTTTTAATGATAATTTTAATTACGCGTTATTCACCTATTCAACCCCATCTAGGTAATTTTAGGGTCGAACTCGTAACTTTCAATTGGTATAAGAGTCCAAATTCGATTCCTGACCTTAGTTTTCTAGTTGAGCAATTCATTATCTGTTCCACCATATTTTGATGGCAGTAACTACGCCCATTGGAAAGTTAGAATGAGAACCTTCCTGAAATTGATGGATGAGAGTAGTGAATGGTTGGACTGCCCTTCTTGCATTGTTAATGATGTTGTTACCCCCACTCATATAGCTAATTGGTCGAAGACTAATTTAGATGAGTGTAGTTTGAATAGTAAGGCTTTACCTGCTATAGATGTGTTACTAGAAAATTTAGGTGTGTGTCTATATGTGAAGTTGCTAAAGAGGTTTAGGATATTTTACAGACCACATATGAGGGAACTCAGGTTGTTAAGAACTCTAAGTTACAGATGTTGACTAATAAGTTTGAAGAGATTAGGATGAAGGATGATAAGATCTTCGACGACTTCTATGCGAGCTTGATAGATATAGTTAATTCTAACTTCAACCTAGGTGAGAGAATTCTTGAGCCTAAGATTGTCGAAAAATCCTTAAATCCTTACCTGAGAGATTTATGCCGAAAATTACGGCTATTGAAGAGAGCAATGATTTAGATACGGTTAAGATTGAAGAATTTAGTTGGATCTCTCCAAACTTACGAACTCACCGTATCTCAACCTAAGAAGAACAAGTCTACAGCCTTGAACACTGTTAGGGAAGAATAGTATGACTGTACTGATATAGAAATTTTAAAAAATGTTTAGAAATAAGAAGAAGCCTCAAGAGAGACATAAAGGAGCTCCCAATGAGTCTAGAAAGAGATCTCAATATGTAAGATGTCATAAGTGTCAAGGTTTTGACCACACTATAGAAATGAGTGCCCTAACAGTAAGAGAAATTAGGGTAAAGCCATGAATACAACTCTCACAGATGATGAATCTAGCTAGGATAATCAAAGTAAGAGATCCACTCATGATGAAAGTGGGAAGTTTATGGCCTTCACTGCTAGGATTATGAGTGAATCTGATAAGGACAATGACAAGGTTGAAGAAGTGGATAGTGGTGAGCAATCTGAGGAAGATTCTGAAGATGAGGAAGAGATTCGTGAGGCTTATCATCAAATATTTGACGAGTCTTAAAATTAAGAAGGTGAATAAAGTCGTGTTTAAGAAGGTTAATGCACTTGAGCTAGAAAGAGAGAGACTTATATATGACATTCAGGAGTCAACCAAAAGCCTTAGCAAGTTAAGATTAGTTAAGGAGAACTTAAAGGCCAAGGTTAAAACCCTAACAAGCGTTCTTGAGAAATCCAATACTCAACTCCATTCCTTCTTCAAAAGCTGATAAGTCTTTTAAGTTTGAACAAGTCTGCGGGGAACATAGGAGGTCTAGGATATAAGCAAATCGGTCATAATAGGGCTAGTACTTCCAAAAACATTTTTGTCCTGCGCATGACTGTATGTATATAATTATATATGATTATGAATGATTGTGAAAATTAAGTAAATTTCCTTATATGTGAAAAATAAGTTAGGAAGATTCCTTTCAAAATAAGTAAATTACCATACATGTGTGAATATATAATATATATAATTATTACAATTACGTGAGTCTATATAAAAGAGTTGTAAAAGTCAAGGAGTGTTTTGGGGCGTTGTATAGATGAACAAGGAGTCTTTGGGTTCGAGTATGGAACATGAAGAAAGAATCGCCAGAATTATGCTAGCATGTCGCCAAGCTGATGCTCGAGCGTCCAAAACAGAATTATTATTGCCCGCCTGTCGCTTGAGCGACGATAATTTTCGAGAAACCTTAGTTTGCGATTTTCAAGAGTTTTATCCTATATTAACCCAATACCTCCATACTATAATTACCCAAGCCCCACTTCGTCAAAACGGTGGTTAATCATTATTTTCTACCTTCATAACACCCTTTAGAGATCAACCAACAATTCTACAACTTGAGATCAATCAACCACAAGTTCGAAAAAACATCAAAATCAAATAATCTAAAACATTCATTTCTTAAATATAATCGGGAATGTAATTTCTCATTAGCTTTTTAAGGTTACTGAAAATTGAGGGAGGTTAGACTAGAAGCAAATAAAGAATACAAGAACAAGGTATTCTTGGTGATTAACAGAAAATATACAATTCCAAAAGATTGGGAACAGGTGTGAGTAAAGCACGTTCTAGCGAGTCTTAGAGATTACAGGAATTAGATCAGCAAATCCAGTGGGTTCTCTAGGCTGGATCATACTATAAGTTTTTATTGTCTACAGTGGAAGTTACTAGCTTCGTCTTAGAGTTTCTAATCGTGTAAAGGATTTTTTTGTCAACAAATCTTGTGTTATTTGTTACTTTATTTATTATTGTGGCAATTCAATATAGGATAAACTTGATTTGATTGACTAAACATCTAAAATAATTAAAATGTGACTTGTTACTTTTAATTGGTAATTATAATTCCGCGTTATTCACCTATTCAACCCCTTCTTGGTGATTTTAGGGTCCAACTCGTAACTTTCAAAATGAGTAGTTGAAAAGTTGTGGACCTAAAATATGTAGTTGAAATGAATTATTGATTTTGACTTAGATTATTTGCATTAAATCTTCATCTTAGAAAAATTATTCTCAATTGACCAAGAAATTTCTACATCTTGAGCCATATACACAAGAACATGAACAACCTATTAATTCCCTCATGATAAAATTGAGAAGATGTATCTACACCTCAATTATTATGAATTTCATAAACATCTTGAGCACATAAAATCAACAGATTCACACTTTACACACAATACATTATTAGTAAGAGTGAACTTACATAAGATGTTGATTCAGTTGGCTTAGGAGGAACAGTTTCCAGGCCAAGTCGGCTCCAATTCGGGTTTTCCTTGACTGCTTCAGCCAAAAGAATCCTCTCGAACTCAAAATCAAAGTGGAAACGACTTCGAGGAATCTCTCCAACATGTGGAGACAACGTAGGCTAAATAAATTCCAAAACAAAATACATTCAAATTTAGAAAGCAACATAAATTTGCAAATAATTTCAATTTATGACGAAATAAAAAATTATATCGTCATCGTGTGCATATGCAAATTGAAAGTTGGTATTAGATAGATCACGTTCTATAGACTACAAAGCTATGGATTCATAAAATTGTAAGAATAAACAAGTTAATGAATTGTACCGGTGGTGTAATTTTATACTCTGGTTTAACAGCAACCCTAATCCCAATTCCAGCTGCAAATCAAACAAAAATATAAAAAATCCCACAAATTATATAAAACATACACATCTAAAAATCTTTAGCAACCGGAAGAAAGAGCAGGAGAGACATACAAGTAGTGGGCGGAGCAGGGGCATGTTGGAATTGATGGTTACGACCAGGGACACCAGGGGTGGAGGAGCTGGCACCACCTCCGCCGATCTTGGGATAGAGGGAGGATGGTTTCCCGTACGGCGGATGCGCAGATGATGACGCCGTGGTGGCCGCCGGCCTGCTATAATTCGGGTCGTAAGATTGGCCCGCTCGGGTCCTGAAATCGTACTCCATTAATAGTTGAAATTAATCTAGTTTCTAATGAGTTTTTCGCCGGTTTGTTCCGAAGAATCAGCGGTGCTGGAGTTCCGTAAACTATTGGAAGTCCTCGGTGAAGGAAAGAGAAACTGGCGCGTTACTTAACCGTGTTAATTTAGGCGTCTAGAAGTTATTTGTTTTTCAGTTATTACATGGAAATTTCATTGGAGGTCATTTCACTAAACTTTAATTCGTATCAATCACTCAACTTTAATTAATTCAATTCCAATGGTCTAACTTATATTTTATTTCATTTAACCATTCAATTCCAATATGGTTTATTTTTATTTTTATTTTTTAGAAAATTGTATTGTCAAATCTTGAATATTTAATTGAAAAGGGTTAGTCTTATTTAGTAACAAATAAAATAGACATATTCTATCTAGCTATGTCGCGAATTCTATAAATCAAGTCACGAGGTAGATTCAAATTGAAACAAAAATTGTAAAAATACAAGTTCGCCTCCAACCTTTTTAATTTTATTGCAATTTTGTTTACATTAAATTTTAATAGCACTTAACATTCACAACCTCTTTGTAATTCACACAAATGGTCCATCCTCAATAGGGATGGACATCTCCAAACTAAATTGAAATCTCGATTTTGAAATTGCTAGTTTGAGTCCACATAGGTTTTGACCTTTTCAATACTTCTTCAAACCGTTTGAAGATTGTTCAATTTGAATTTCAATGTTAAAAATTTGTCTGAAATCAAACAAAATCATTCACACAATTTTTTAAAAAACAATTATTTATTTTATTCAAGATATATTATTTATTAGATCAATTTAATTCAACAAATTTATTTGCTAGTCAACTTCTATTGGCTATTCTAGAAAAAAAAAATTATTCATTAAAATAATTTTTCTTTATCTAAATAATGAAATTGTAAGCTTAAATTTTAGGGTTGAACCTTATATTAATTTATTAGTTTAAAGTTTAAACTATTATAAATTAATTACTATTTGTGAATGATTATTGTACGTGTGCAACACAAATTATAACATATAAATATGGGGCATTGGTTCTCAATAAAATAATACAGCAGTTTTGATTCTCTCTATTTTCTTCTTCTCTTCAATTTATAACACGCTATTAGCACGATTACACTTCCTGTGTTTTCTTCCCTAATCAGTCTAGATTAAAATGTTGGAAGAACACACAAAAGATCAAATGTTGGAAGCATGAATCAAATCTTACAAACAAGAACATATCAAATCTGGACTGCTAAGGTTTTATGAATTTACCAAATCTACGTAAGTTTGCTCTTTTGAAATCTTTTGTTTGTAATTCATATCAAACTTTGTTAGAATATAAGGATATATGATTTATGATAATATTCAATGACCTCGTGGTTCTTGAAGAAGCATAGTTTTGTACATGTTAATATTCTTGAAACATGTTTTCTTGTTCTTAAAGAATCGCAAACTTGTACATATCATAATTGACTTAAAAATTATGTTAAAATCTTTTATTTTAGCGGTTTAATTACTCTTGAAGCATAAATTCAATGATACCATCATTTCTGAAGAATTTTGTGAGATTTCTACTGAAATAAAATCAATTTCAATGTCTTAATATTCCATAAGAATGTTATTTATAATTGTCAATAGTCAAAACGAATATTGTTGTACAAAAAACTAATTGTAAAACGTCAAGCACCTGAAACATTGAAAATAAAGATAACTTGATAAGTTATATCATTATGAAAAAATAAATGAAATAAAAAATTGTCAGTAATACTTTTTGTACAAAATGTGGCACTTCATATTATGAATAATAGTGAGAGTATAAAATGAGTTTTGATAAATAAATAAAAAATAATAATTGGCCCAAATAAAAAGATGCAATACATGCAAAATTGAAAGTACTTAAGAAACCTAAAATTTTTGAACCTACAATCCGAACAGCTAGAAGTATGGTTCCTTAAAATGGAACCTAAAAAATTATAGTTTGTAACTTGGAGTTTATTCTTATTTATAACTGGTTCAAGTCGGGGCCAAATTTGTTTATGACTATATGGAGGTTATTTATATATAGAGTATCACTATAGAGATGTCTTACTATGTAATAAATTTTCTTGAAGAGATTTCATGTAAAAAAAATTATACATCCATTTGATACTCGATAGTTATTTATTCACTTGAAGTGAAAAGATGACACTTATCGTTCTCAGTATTATAATATGATGATGCAATTTATTTCGATGTATATAAAGCTCATCAACCAATCTATCGATTTACATGTGGCTAGTACGACAATTTATGTGAAAGAGATAATTCACAAAGCATTATCTAATGCAACACTTCAAAAGTTGATAAACAAAATATATAAATCTCAAGTGACATTATCGTTAGAAAAGTAAATACAAGTTTTACTCTTTTTTCCTTGATCAACGTTTTTGTCCAATTGTAAACGAGCCAAATTTCGTAGCATATTTAAAAATATAATTACTCATTTTTTCCTTCTCTAGGGTAATTGCCCACATAGTTTTTCCCAATAAGGTTTTAACAATATATTCTCCGTTTAATGGAATTTATAGTTATGTATATCTATAATATGCTAAATATTTATTCTCAGCATAAATTTATGGTTCTACTCTACCCTTGAAGAGGACAACAACAAAAATGATTTTTCATCATACCATCATGTTCATTACAATCAATCAGAGATAAAATGAATATCCTGTATGAAGATGTATTACTTGAAGGCTATTACAAAGACTAGAACAACAAAATTGTGTTATAGAAGTTTTATACAGATGGTGGTATTGAACATATTGTCGCACAAGATATGGATGATTCGGTACACAAGTTTTCATTGCTTGGAATCAAGGGGAGTAGTTGTATTCTTTGTCTTTCATTCATGTTTTGTCTTATTAGGTGATCTTGACAGAGTTCTAATGAGGTGTCATTTGATTATTTCAAATTCTTTGCACTCTTTTTTTTTCGTTCGTTTGATATTTTTATCTCATTGATTTTTACAAGCAAAGTTTTTAAAGAGGCAAATGTTTTTTAAATTTCAAGGAAAATATTGTAAATTAATTACTATTTGTAAATAATCATTGTATTGGTGCATTCCTAATTCTAACCTATAAATATGAAACATTTTTTCTCAATAAAATTTACACAAGAATTTTGATCCTCTCTATTCTCTCTTCTTTTTTTCTCTTGAGTAACATGAAATTGTATTGTAACATTTACATTTAGAATGTTTTAGTTCGAGTGTTATGGTGAATTTTTCATTAATATATTTATTTTTACTTGTTTAAAAGATGTTATTTTTATGCCATTAAAAGCTGGTCTAGGACCAAATCAAGTTGCAAAAAGTGATTTTGTTTGGTTTCATTTGAAAATTGAAAAAACCGTGTTCACTGCTACTCCTAAGTACTTCAACCTAAATTTTCCATTAATGTCACATAAATAGACAATTCTACCCTCTAACTAAAAAAATTTAAAAAATAAAAGAGAAAAAAATAACAAAAATAAATAAATAAAAGATGAAAAGAAAGAAAAATAAAAAATCAATTAGTTTTCTTCACCACCCTACCTATAGGAGTGAACACGTTTGGTTTTGTTCATTTTTAACTTATTTTCAAAACAAACCATTTTAAATGATTTAGAAAATTAAATTTCAATCCGAACCAAATCAAATTTTATGGCTCACATTTTATATATATACTAGGTTTAAGCAACGTGCAATGCACGTTTGCTTAGTTTATATATAATTTTTTTGGTTAAGAATTAAATTTTTATTAATAAAGATGTAATTTTTTGGTTAATTAAATAACTAATGATGTAATGTTTATGTAATTGATAAATAATTACACATTGTGATTTATTAAAAAAAGAGCATTAATAGAATCTATAGCATCGTCCTATATATAAACATCGCTCATAGTTTTATGAAAGCTGTTTGAGATAATTTTGATTCTAAGATAACGATTCATCATTTTCCTCATCTTGCACTACTTCAATAGAGAGGATATTAAACTGTCTATATTTTTTCTCCTTTAGTTTCTCTGGATCTACATAAACTTGAATTTTCTAAATTTCTTTTGATAATTTTTCTGGAACGCTTTTAACATATGGTCGATTTTCCTACAAAATAAATTTTGAATATGTTTACATAATTAATAAATTAACCCAATTATTTTTAAATAACTCATTATAATAAAAATCAAGTTTTGAAGAAAAATTTAAGAAATACCTCTCCAGCATGTCCCATCAACTCAAGTGTTGAACAACCAAGTGCATGTTGTGCTACTTCACCAAACATAGTAGCAGCTAGTTTTCCAGTATTATCGTCCAGTTGAACATATCCCCTAACACTTTAAATGCGTTGAATATATTAATTTTAATTTGAATAGTGTTAAATTCTAAATTAAATCAGACATCAATTTTAAATTAAAATTGTAAGATACATACCGTGGTTTGTAGACCCATTGGCTTTTGCAATATATACAAACGAAGCTTTCATTGTATTTATATCCAGTTCCTTTATTACAGTCAACGCATGACATGTAATAAAATACTTGGACAAACTCAATCACATTTATCTTCGCCCATATCCAGAATTTTGCTTTCTACATTAAATCATAATCAATTTTTACAATGAATGTTAGTGTAAAGACAAAAAAATGTATCAGTTTATGTTTCGACAAAAAAATGTATCAGTTTATATTTCGTACTATTATATTATATCAAATTTTGCACTTAATCACGAACCTTTTGTACATAATAAAATAATAGATAACATTACATTACAATACAAAACTAAATAAATAAATATTTTTTCTTCATTAAGTTTAATGTACCTTACCAAATAAATTATTAGCATTTTTAAACTGATAATCTCCACGTCCATTTTGTTTTTTTAGTTTAATTTTTTTCTAGTGACTAAAATGTAGTAGTACAAAACATTTTGCATTTCCCATTCATTTATTATTAGATAATGGAATTCCAACAGACACAACATCAATTGCCACAAACGGTGGCTTAATTGCTATTTAATGGAAACAATAAAACTAACGGTGAAAAAAGATTTTCCGTTAAAACAAGAATTTCCGTTTCATAGGCACTTTATATATATATATATATATATATATATATATATATATATATATATATATATATATATATATATATATATTAGGTACAACCAACATGCAATGCACGTTTGCCTAGTTTATATTTAATAGTTTTGTTCAAGAATTAATTTGTTATTAATAAAGATGTAATTTTTTTGGTTAATTAAATAATTAATGATGTAATGTTTATGTAATTGATAAATAATTAGATGTGTGATTTTGATATTGTGAGGTAAGTTGGTGAGATCGAAGAAAATAAGCAAAAGTTGACAAATTTGGAGAAAGAGTTAAATTGTAAGGGATCCAAAGTTCGGGGACTAAAATGTAAATACTTAAAAGTTGTGCCGAACCCCACGATGAAGATTTGAGAGTACTCGAAGTCAATTGGATAAAGGAAGACATCAATGGAATCAAATTTAGTCAAAAGATGATCATAAATCAATTTCTAACCGAAAAGTTATGCTCCGATATTTTAGTCTCATATTGAGACCTATTTTTGGCACAGAAAGTGATCGAATTGGAGAATGATGTCTGAATCAAAGTTGTAGCCAGATGAGTTAGCTTTCCAACGCATTTTGAATCGCCTCAATCGGATATCAAAATACAAAGTTATGATAAAAATACTGAACGAAGGTGCAGCTGCCTGTTTAAAATAAGAAATTCTGTTAGATAGTCCGTTAAAACAACAAATTCCTTTAGTTTTTTCGTTAAAAACAAGAAATTCCGTTATAGCACTAAGATACCGATCTCAAACAAGCTAAAAAACTAAAATGAAATAAGGAAAATCACGTTTTGTTAATAAGAGAAAAACAGAAAAATAAAATTGAATTTATAATCTAATGTATTTCTAATCATGTTTCTTATTTTATTATATTGTTATTAATTATCGTTGGAAATTAAAGAGTGATTTTTGTATCAACTTTAACCAAATATTCGGATAGTTTTCGGTAGTCAATTCATGCATATGAATAGACAAACGTGTTTTACTCCTCAAGTAGATGATCATTGTATATTTGGATTCACAAAACCATTTCCGAATGAATGAGAAATTGACATATAAAAGGGAGGTTGATAAATGGAATTTCGGACTTAATTAATTCAGAAAATTCAAATAAAATCGACCGCTTGAGCGCAACAAGTGGTCGAGTTACTGAAAAAACCACATAAGCGGTGGCTGGGCTGTTAGTGAATGGTCTGAACAGGTATGACTATTTGTGAAATATGCTGATTTTTGGGGCCTATCTCTTCAACCACTACTCTTCAACCTCTATATATTGGACCCCCTTGATAGTTGTAATTCATTCGTAATCATATGCTTTGATTTATCAGTTCATTGTAATTCATTCAAATCATATGCTTTGATTTATCAATTCATTGCAAAAAAAACATAGTTTTCTTGCATAAAAAGTTCATTCAAAGTAGAGAGTGATTTTCAGTTTCGAGTTCGCAGTTTCTTATCATTTGAAGTACTTCTACTGCAAAGAAAAAATTGTTATATCATGGGAGACGATTGTCACTACACCATGAGCACCTTGGCAGGGGCAAATTCATCTTAAAGAAATAGTGTTAAACACTAACCTCGATTTACAACTTCATTATTTCATTCTTCATTTCTGCAATTCATTCTTTCCATTCCAAGTAAGTGGATTTGTTTTGTTTATTTTTCATAATATAATTAGCAAATTTACACACATAAACCAACAAGTTTAAGATGATTTTTCGTCATTTTTGCTTATTTTTCTTCATCTAAGTTATTTTGAATAGCAAATACATTGCTATTCTTTTCATTAATTTGATTTGTTAAACTTTTGATTTTTGTAACAAAAATGGAAACCAATGGGACAAATTCTAGTCAAACCATAAATGGTATAACAAGTGGGTTCCACCCATGGCTGTACTGCTTCAATCTACTCCTATACCCTATGGAGAAAAATCAAAGAAATTCAGCGGTGAGGATTTCAAAAGAAGACAATAAAAAATGTTGCTCCATCTCACCACTTTGAATTTGGCAAGGTTCCTTTCAGAAGATCCTCCGTGGGGGAAGAAGGAGAGAATAATCGAGGGTCGATCATTGCATTGAATGCATGAAAGCACTCGAACTTCTTGTGCAGAAACAATATCCTAAATGGATTGGACAATACACTATACTATGTTTATAGTGCTATGAAGTCCGCAAAAGAACTTTGGGAGTCCTTGGAGAAAAAATAAAAAATGAAGGATGCAGGTACGAAGAAATTCATTGTCGGAAAGTTCATCGACTACAAGATGATAGACTCCAAGACCATCATGGATCAAGTCCAAGAATTGTAGGTTTTTCTAAACATACATGACGAAAATATGAAGTTGAGTGAGTCATTTCACGTTGATGCTATCATCGAGAAATTCATTTCTTTATGGAGAGATTTCAAAAAATATCTCAAGCACAAACGCAAAGAGATGAACCTGGAAGAACTTATTGTCCGGCTAAAGATAAAAGAAGACAACAGAAAGTCGAAAAGAAATATGTAGTACAATTTCGCTAAGTAAAAGCTAATTTGGTGGAATCCAGTTCAAGAATCAACAAGATAAGAAAGCATTCAAGTGACGCATCAAAGAAGAAGAACAAAAAGAATGCTAAGAAATTCAAAGGCAACTACTTCAACTCTGAGAAAGTAAGAAACCGTGCAAATAAATGTCGAAAGCCGAATAAGAATGCACAAGCGAATGTGATTGAAGAAGACACATTATCTAAAGGGATACACGAGATGCACTTGTCTGTTGTTGTTTCTAAATGTAACAATGTTGAAAATCCTAAAGAACGGTGGGTTGATACTAGTGCTACAAATTACATTTGTGCTGACAAAACAATGTTCTTTAACTACAAAGAATTCAATGAAGAACAATTGTTCATGGAAAATTCTGTAAGTTCAAAACTTTAAGGACAAGTGAATTTAACTTTGAAGATGACTTCTGACAAAGAGTTCATCCTTAATAATGTTCTACATGTATTGGGCATTCATAAGAATCTTGTATCCAGGTCTCTATTTAGCAAAAATAGCTTTAAGTTAGTCTCTGTGTCTATTAAGTTTGTACTCACTAAGAATGAGTTGTATGTAGGAAATGAATATCTTTGTGATGGGATGTTTAAAATGAATGTCATTACTATTGTACCAAAATCAAGCAATATGAATAAAACTATTAATTCTACTTCTATGCTTGGGTCGTCTTTTTATATTAAGACACGTGAATTTTAAATCTATGCAAAAATTACTGAACTTAATTTTGTTACATTCGTTAAAATTTGATTATAATCATAAATGTGAAATTTGTGTTGAGGCAAAGTTGGACAAAACTCCATTTCATTCGGTTCAAAGGAACATTTCATCTTTAGAATTAATTCATAATGATGTCTGTGACTTGAAGTTTTGAAAACTGGAGGTGGAAAAAAGTAATCCATTACTTTTATTGATGATTGTACAAAGTATTGTTATGTCTACTTGCTAAGAAGCAAAAATAAAGCTTTAGATTTTTTCAAAAATTATAAGAATGAAGTTGAAAATTAAACTAGCAAATGAATAAAGAATATTCGAAGTGATAGATGAGGAGAATACGGGGTACCCTTTGAAGAATTTTGTTTAGAACATGGAATTATTCATCAAACAACGGTACCTTATTTACCTCAATTAAACGGTGTTGCTGAATCCAAAAATCAAACTCTTAAGGAAATGATGAATACTATATTGGTAAGTTCATGTCTACCTCCAGAACATGTGGGAGAGCTTTCCTTCTAGCAAATGTCATTGTTAATAAAATACTACAAAAGAAAAGGGATGAAACCTCATATGAATTATGGGAAGATCATAAACCATTTCATAAACACTTGAAAGTGTGGGAGTGTTTGGCTAAGGTTGAAGTACGAAAGCCCAAGTAAGTTAAAATTGGACCTAAGACAATTGACCGCATATTTATTTGAAAGCCAAAGTTAGTTAAAAATGGACCTAAGACAATTGATTGCATATTTATTTGGTATGCTAATAATAGAAATGCATATCGATTTCTTGTTCATAAGTAAGATATAATAGATATATATGAAGTTGAGTCAAGAAATTCTGACAAACAAGAAATAAGTTCAAACAATCGAACTTATGAAACTAGAAATGGTGCTCCTCTAAGTGATAAAGAACCAATGTGCAGTAAAAGGGCCAGAACATGTACATCATATGAACTTGATTTTCTAATATATATGGTAGAAAATGATCCTAAAATATATAATGAAGCAATATCTACTTTGGAAGCACCACATTGGAAAGACTCTATCAACATTGAGATATAATCCATTATCCAAAATCATATTTAGGAGTTGGTTAATCTCTCACCTAGAAATAAGCATTTAGGATGTAAATGACCATTGTAAGGCATTTAATATGGTTCTTAGATAATAAGATATACCTTAGATTTTGAATTACATTTTACAAGATATCCAGTTATATTGGAATGATATTATGATGTGAATTAGATATCTGATACACAAGATTTTAAATCTACAAGTAGTTATATTATTACTAGGCTGTCATATCTTAGACTCCTCAAAACTAACATGTATAGCTCAATCAATGATGATCAAAAATTTAGATAAAGCTAGAGAAGAAGCAGAATAGCTTCACAATTTTTTAAGAGGATATTTCATGTTGGCCTAAGTTGATACCTGCAATTGATATATATTGTGACAACCAATTAGCTATTTGAAGAAAACAAAATAGTATGTATAACATTAAGTCCACACATATACGCCATAGACACAGTACCATTAAACCATTAATCTCAAATGTAGTATTTTCAATGATAATCTGAAATCAAAGGAAAATATCATGGATCCACTTAGAAAAGGTTTACCTAGAGATCAAATATACTATCTATCGAAAGGAATAAGCTTAAAATATACTATGTAAGAGTGTTTATAATGGTAACCCAACCCTGTTATCTGAAAATCCCAAGATCTAGTTTGATGGCACAACTAAGTTATGAAGATTACATGAAGTACTTAAGAATTATATCCTACCCATTTCTATGATAATAAAAGTGCTTTATGTAGAATGTATGAGGTTAAGTTATACTTTTAATAATTCCTACAACCTAGATAAGTCAAGTGGAATATGATAGAATATTCTTAATAGGAGGGAGATCACCTATGTAAGTGTGAAGATGGGCTGCTTCTTGAGAATTTTGGAGGTTGAAATTCTCTAAAACACTTCTGAAACACAAGTGTGGTTTATGCTTAAAAATGAACCCAACCATGAGAATCGAAATTGTTAGGGAATATATTGTATGAGTATTGTTGTTTTGGCTTACAACAACGGTATAGTTCAAAACATTATGTTCACTAATTAGCCAAGTAAATTTGATAGTATTTTACTAAAAAGATTCAATGTTAGAAGCTGCTCTCCTGATGCTATATCTTTTCACCTGTACTCTCTACGAGTTTCTGCATTATCATTTACATTTTTGATAATTTTCATTCATGTGAGGGATTATTGGAAATTGGTTCAATAAAAAAGTGATTTTTTTTAATCATCTTTGACCAAATATTTGGATAGGGTTCAGTAGTCAATTCACATTCTACTCCTCAAATAGATGATCGTGGTATATTTTGATTCACAAAATCAATACCGGATGAATGAAAAAATGAATTATAAAAATGAGGTTGATAAATGGAAATTTGAAATTAATTAATTCGGGAAATTCTAATTAAATCGAAAGCTCGAGCGGACGTCTCACGTGCAGCGAACGGTCGAGTTATTAAAAAAATCTCTTAAGCGGCGGCTATGTGATTAGCGTTCAGTCTGAACGGCGATTATCATTATACCGTGAGCACCTTGGCGGGGCAAATTCATCATAAATGGATAGTATTAAACACTAGCAACTTCATTGTTTTGTTCTTCATTTCTGCAATTCATTCTTTCCATTCGAAATAAGTGGTTTGTTTTGTTTGTTTAATATTTCAGAATATAATTGGCAAATTCACACACATACACCAGCAAATATTCTTTAAAATTTTGAAGATCAGAGTTTTTCCAACCATATAATTCTCAAGTTGTTTTAGTTATAGATTGATTGTTTACCTGGCATACTAATAGCATCAACTAAGCAACTTGTACATATGACTTAAAAGGAATATCACTTTGACTCGACACTTTCGAGAAGAATTACTAATACAAGGCATAATTCCATTGTAAAACATGTTAGAAAAAACAAAATTGCGAATCAAAGTAACTAAAATCGGAAATTTAATGTGTAGCACATATTTTACACATCGAATCAAAATTAATCTCTTGTTAATAATCCAAGGAAAAAAATGAAAATGTCAAGTGAAGTGAGCCATTAGTAGCACCAACCTCCATCCATCCCCACACAATGAATTTTGTAATCATATAAATGAACACACACATACCTTGCATTCAAGATGTTTTCAAAAGGCCTTTCAGTCAGATGCTGATATATATATGAAATGATTTGATCATATGCACAGGAAAAAAAAACGATTAGAAATAGTTACTTATTCTTCAATTCTTGCAACAAAACACAAGTTTTCCAGCTCAAAAGGAATACAAACAGCTGCATTTCGACAACAACTAGTCTTTCTCAGGTTAGTATCTACACAACTATAGCTTCTTACATGTTTGGTTATGCTTAAGAAAGATTCTATGGCAGAAGGTCTTTACTTATCGTCAGGAAAAACATCTTTAACCATGACCAAACTAAATTTCTTGATTTTGCTTTTTGTATTAGCATTGGTATTCACTGTTGATTTTCCTAAAATATGAGAAAACGTGTTTCAGGTGTAACTGTTATTAGATTGACAAATAGTTGTCACGGCATAAACATGACTTTCATGTAGGCTCTGATAATATTAGATACATAAGTGATTTGATCTAGTGTAAGTAGGACTTTATAAGTGTTATGCCTTAGATTCATTCAACTCTGGACATAACTACTTTTAATAGATATTTGATGCATTTTAGTTATGGCAGGTCCATTATTTAATTGAATTAATATTTTAATAAATTAAATAATATAATTCATAGATTCAAATCTTGGTAATTTGTTAATTACAATGTGTTGTGATTATGAAATACAAATTACATATGACTGAATCTTAAAATATTTGTGGTCGTAAGTAATAATGAGATATGGATATCGTTATTACGGATAGACCATCACATGTGGTAGTTCTTACTTGTGAAGTAATTAGCTGATCCCACAAGCTAAAGTATGGTGATACTTAGATGAACACGTGGATTTTTTTTATAGAACAATATACAAGAGACATGTTGGGGAGATTCCACATGGATAACTATCTGAGTGTCAGTGGTTAATATCTAAAGTTCGGTAGTCGAATTAATTCTTCGGCTTGAAGTCAACATAGTGCCTTATATGATGACAATCATACTTTGGTAATGTCGATGTTGCTCTGCCAAGGTTGCTAATACGACATCGTTCAGATATGTCAAGAATTATATGAAGGTATGATTAATAGATGATTCGCCACTCTTAAATATTAAGAGATTATGATCTACATTTCATTTAATTAAGTTGATAACGAAATCATTGTCCAGGTGTACTCAGAATTCGAAAAGGGTTTTCGACTTATATTGACTTAATAATATGATGAAATATATGATCGATAATTGAGATTGACACACATCCATATCTCGTAGTTGATCGAATCATATTGACGAAATGAATATAGAATAACGGTAAACGAACAAGTTTGATTTTCTCATACCATGTGACATTTTTGGTCACATTGCTAGATATCAATCTGGAACGACAAATGTGAATTGATGATTAATTAAAAATGGGTATTTTAAGTTATCGATTTTGATTAGATCAAAATAATAATTCATATCGTTTGGTATCGTGATGGGAACCTAATGTGTCACATACAAAAGGAGAACTAGAAGAATGAGATTCACCAATCAATTAATTAACAAGTGTTTGACAATTAATTAATTGAGTTGCTTGTTAATAGGTCCGAATTAAGTAATTGAATTAATTACTTCATGGACCAAATTTAATTAATTGGATTAATTAAATATTGGATAGGGTTAAGTTCACGATACGGGTCAAGCCCACTTGGACTTATATTAATAAGCTATTATGATTTCAGAAAAAGTAAACACAATTCATTATCTTGTTAGCACAAAAAAAGAGAAACCTTAATTCTTTCATTCTTGTTCCCTGTGTGGATTTCTATTAGAAGTTGAACAATTGAGACAATTATGGATTGCAAATCTTGATTGTTCGTGTTTCAAGATCAGCAAAGGAGTTTGCAAAATCTACGAAAGGTATAATTCCTATCACATTTTCTATCTAAACACAAAACAGATCATTGGTGAGAATTGAAATTATTTTCATATTTCGTTGTGCTTGATTAAGTAAATTCCCAACAACAGGTTGATTTACATTGCAATTCGAGTTTCAGATTGTCAATTTGTTTTTAATGCGTGCAAGTAGAGGTGTCAAATGTCCCGAGCTCGGATCGCCTAAGAGCAGGCTCCACGCTCGTGGTAAACCACTATAGTGACCTAAAAAGTGACCGTTTTGCTCGCAAACAGTCACTGAACTTACAAAAGTGACTTCTTTGGCCACTTTAATTTTTTTCCTTCTTTTTTATACTCTATAAGTACTCCAATCCATTTCCTACTATTTTTTTTCACACAACATTCCAATAGCAATTCTCACTCTCTTCCACATTTTGCAATCTACTACATTCATTTCTACCTTCAATTTCAATTATTTCATACCAATTATCACACTACAAATTTACAATTATAATCTTATACATAAACTTTCTTTGAATTCTTGATTTCTTTCCATACTCTTTATTTACTTAGTTATTTATTATACCATCTATACGATACAAATTATAATACATATCTTATACATTTCATCGCAATTCACAAATGGATCCAGACTCATTTGTTGAGGATTGTTCGTTATTGGAGGCGAATCACCTGTGACCCCGGAAAAAGTCAATTTCAAAATGAATTTGTCGATCTCAATGAACTACCCATTCTCGAAAATATTCCAAATTTGGATGCACATGAAAGTACAAATCAAATTGATTTAGATGACATTAATATTTTCGAAGCAGAACAGGAGAAAAAACATGAATTAGATATTCTCGCTGCCAACGGGAAGTGAAAGGGAAAAAAATGGGCAAAATGTTGGGATCACTTTAAATTGATTCTAACGGGTCATGTGGTTGATGGAGTCGCAGAGTCTAAAGTAGTATGTAAATACTGTTAACAATGACTGGTATGGCAAAATGGCATTGGTACAACCCATCTCAACCGTCACTATAAAGCATGTGCGGGCAAACATGAGCTTCTTGGTGCAGGTTAAAGGCAACTACAATTTGGTAGTCCAACCATCGATTCTGCTTCTACAACAATTTGCATGTGGATGTATTCAGAGGAGAAAGGTCGAACGGGAATGGTGAAGTTCGTTGCCAGTGCTGAGTTGTTTCTAGCAATAGTGGACAACCAACATTTCGTCTTTTATGTGAAATAATATCTTCAACCGAGATACGTTGTGGTAAGTAGAAATACTTTTCGTTCCAATACAATAGAATATTTTCTTAATACAAAGAAACAATTGATTATCGATTTTTAAAAATATGAAGGTGTTATATTGTAAATCTGGATTTATGGGAACGAATTAATAAAAGATGTTATATTGCTTCAATTGCACACTATATAGACCCACTTTAGTATATGCATAACAAAATTATTGCTTTTAAAATTATTGAGTTTTCTCACAATGATAACAATATATATAATGCTGTTATGACCATTATTAGAGAATATCATTGCGAGAGTAAAATTTGTTCTTTTACATTTGACAACTCTAGTGTTAATAATCTGGTTATCGATAAATTGGGGTAGGGCATTGCAACCCATTTTTGATGGTTATTTATTTCATATTTGTTGTGTGTATCATATTTTTAATTTAATTGTGCAGGATGGTTTGAAATATATTAAGAATGAAATTCAAAAAATTAGGGTTGCACTAATATATATCACAATTTCACCTAGTAGAAAACAAGATTTTGAGGAATTTTGTACAATATTTGGGGTGACGAATGCGAAAACATTTGTTAGTGACATAAGGCATAGATGAAACTCTACTAACTTATTATTAAAATCATGCAAAGCATTTGAAACTTTAATAACTAAATTTTATAACAATATTCATATTAGAAGCGACGATGACACCATTTTGAATGAATTTGATTGGCTTTTAGCTTTTAAAATAAAATTTTTTTTTGACAAGTTTTTATGACTTCACAACTATTTTATTTGGAGTGTACTATCCCACTAGTTGTATGGTGCTTGAATGTCTTTATATAATTTCTTTTCATAAATAAAAAAATGAGCACAATTTTAGTGACATTATATATTATATAGAATTAAAGTTTAAAAAATATTGGGGAGACTTGCCTATATTATTTCCTTTAGCATGCATAATGGAACCTGATACAATTTATCATGTACTAAATATGTAATTGATTAGATTTCAAAAGCTATAACCTTTAATATACCTTTCACTTATTGAAATTTAGACAAACTTTATTTGAAATATATGAATTATCTAAAGGGTACGCTCTCCACCTACTCCTCCCGCTGATATTGAAGAAGACAACGTTGCAATATTAAACTTATTTGAAGACATTAATAAGCATAGATATGATGCAATAGGTTCTTTTAATAGTAGTACGTCTACCGCATGTTATCAAACATCGGATGCAAGTCCAAATGTATTGCCTACTAAATTAATTGAATACTTTAATTATAATATATTGCAAAAGACCCACTAACATCTACGGTTAACATTATAGCTTCAATGTCTGCTTTTAGAACAAGTAAGAAGGTTTTGTCCGAGGTCGGGAGCCGACTGAAAGAAGATATTTTGGAAGCACTAATTTGCGTGACGGATTGACAAGACACTCATTTTCGACTACAAGATAAATATGCCGAAATTGCATTTCGTCAGGTAAGTGATATTTAATTTATCCATATTAATAAAATTTGTTAATTTATAATGCTCTTTTTAATTTTTTTTTTTTAAAATTGTACACTTAACAAGTTGTTCATATACAATTTTTAACTCCACCTACTTAAAATTTAAGTGGTCGGTCCCAAACTCGAATAAAGAAAGAATGGCTTTATCTGAAAAAAAAAATATATAGACAAGCTCGGTTTGACTCTTGAGTAACAAGGGTACACTCTCCACCTACTTCTCCCGCTGATATTGAAGAAGACAACGTTGCAATATTAAGACCCTTTTTGAATCACATTAAAATTTTCATTCTCATTTTTAACTTTTCCTTCTTTTTCAACTACACATTCTCCATCAATCTGCTATTTCAAAATACATTTTCCAAAATAATGTGGCTCGAATACACCCTAAACTTATTTGAAGACATTAATAAGCATAGATATGATGCTATAGGTTCTTTTAATAGTAGTATGTCTATTGCATGTTATCAGACATCGGATGCAAGGTCAAATGTATTTTGCCTACTGAATTAATTGTTTACTTTAATTATAATATGCCTAATAATAAAATGACTAAGAAAATTTCATAAGTAGAAATTGTATTCGGGCGAAGGTACAAACGACGATGATCAGTGATTTCTGTGATTGCAAAAGACCTACTAACATCTACGGTTAATATTATAGCTTCAATGTCTGCTTTTAGTACAAGTAAGAAGGTTTTGTCCGAGGTTGGGAGCCGACTGAAAGAAGATATTTTGGAAGCACTAATTTGCGTGACGGATTGACAAGACACTCATTTTCGACTACAAGATAAATATGCCGAAATTGCATTTCATCAGGTAAGTGATATTTAATTTATCCATATTAATAAAATTTGTTATTTTATAATGCTCTTTTTAATTTTTTTTTTTTTAAAAATTGTACACTTAACAAGTTGTTCATATACAATTTTTAACTCCACCTACTTGAAATTTAAGTGGTCGGTCTCAAACTCGAATAAAGAAGTAAGGGTTTTATCTAAAAAATATATATATAGACGAGCTCGGCTCGACCCTCAAGTAACAAGGGTACCCTCTCCACCTACTCTTCTCGCTGATATTGAAGAAGACAACGTTGCAATATTAAGCCCCTGTTTGAACCACATTAAAATTTTCATTCTCATTCTTCTACTCATTTTTAATCACACATTCTTCAATAAAATAATATTTTACATCCAACAATAACTTTTCCTTCTTTTTCAATCACACATTCTCCATCAATGGGTGTCTAGGCGCCCGATTTGGGTAAAAATGGCAGTTGCACCTTCCTTCAGTATTTTTATCATAACTTTTTATTCCGATGTCTGATTGAGGTGATTCAAGATATAATGGAAAGATAACTCATCGGGCTACAACTTGATTCAAATAATCCTCCAATTTGATTTTATACCTTGTCAAAAGTGAGTCTCAATATGAGACTAAAAATCTGGAGCAAAACGTTTTCGGTTGGAATTTGATGTGTAATCACTCTATGGTTATTTTTGATCCTTTTGACATCTTTCTCCATCCAATTGACCATTAACGCTCTCAAATCTTCATCATGAGGTTCGACACAAATTTTGAGTATTTTCACTTTAGTACTCGAACTTTGGATATCTTGCAATTTAGCATTTTTCTCCAAATTTGTCAACTTTTGCATATTTTCTTCAATTTCATCAACCGATATCACAACATCAAAACATAAATAAAAACAATCTAAAACTCTCTCAAGATTAATAAAATAACAAATTAAGTTGTATAAATATCTTGAGTGTGGAGCACTCATCAAATACCCCAAACTTAATATTTTGCTTGTCCTCGAGCAAACTCCAAACTAAAGAAAATTACTAACAAACACACAATCAAATAAATGCGAACAAAATCACTTAAAATAAATTGTGCTAGATATCTTGCCTTCATAGTTCAGGATTGAAAAGATAACATCAATTTCACAAATCACTTCAAAGTTATAATTCCCAAGCTAAATTTTTACCTATTCAATGCAACACGGGTGTGTGTGTAGAGAGTTAAGTGCAATGCTGTACCATAATAAGTTGATTCAATTCCCGACCTTAAAAGTCCAATATTTCCTTACCTAGCTCGTGGGATTGACATATCCCCAAACTTGTTTTCTCTTCCCAATGGTGTATTCTAAGTTGAATTTCAATACTAATTTCTTACACCACTCAAATTTGGTTAGGCTTTACTAATTGTAGTTCAACCTATCAACAAATGAGGATTCTCCCTTGTTTTACTGCTTCAACCTTCAAGAATCAACTAAATTACTAACCTCTTATCAAAGGTCTAATCCTCAGAAATACATGTTCGGGGCTTAATACATGTTCACAAATCACTTCTGTTTTATGCACTTCCTTTTTCAGCTATATATATATATATATATATATATATATATATATATATATATATATATATATATAGGCCGATGACTCTCAAGTTAGATGACTTTAGGGTACCAGGTTTTAACCCTTAAAGACTTAGTCACTCGAGTCATAAAGGATACAAATAGATGTTTCACAATGAGATTATTATAGTCCTTCAAAAAATTTTTATACGCAATGATTAGTTCAATGCCCCTTATTAAAACTTATTCTCTAGAATTGACCTCTAACTTAAAGTTTTCACCTAATTTTCATCTTATTGGTCTCAGACAGTCCACACAAAATTTAGCACACATGGAATCCACATCTACATCGATGTCTCCCTACAAAAGTTCGATCATCCAAGCATCCTAGATTTGGTTTAGGGATGTGAATCTTGTTTATTGGTTGTCTGGGTTTAGCATCTAAGTTCTCTATTTCAACCTGTAAATGTGAATCAACCTACTCATGTATAACGCTACAATCAACTCACACGCATAAATATTTTCCGTTTTACATGAATAAGCAAAAATGTTAACTCAAACACATAACTATCTACAATTCTTAAACCAACACATGTTCTCAATTACACAAACCAACACATGTTCTCAGTTACATAAACCAATTCATCAAATTTGTAAGTTGCTTCTTTTTGGCATCTTAAATATTCCATGAACCCTAGAAGCTTTATCGTACGGGAGTCGGTGTGCCTAAGAAAATATTGCTCAGTGTAATGCATACTATAGCAAAGCTGGCAAAAGATGTCTTCTACAAATACATAATTTGTATCCATCGAGATTACTTATTTCATTTGTTCTGCTCTCTTGCCAACTTTAGAATAATGCACAAACTATTGAATAGTACCTGAGAAAAAAATATCAAAGAGATCAAGGTGAGTGTCTAAAATTAAAAAAATAAAAAAATCTAAATAAAAATAAAAGCTACTTGGTAATAATATTAGTAAAAATTCAATTAAACAATTTTCGGTAACGGCGCCAAAGACTTGTCACGCATTTTCTATAACGTGAATTAGATTCTTTTGTAGAGTAAGTTTCATAGGTTTTATACTTTCTCTCAAAACCTATAAAATTTAGGTTATGTCAATCTTATGATCGTGCCCAAATTCCCCTCTCTCGAGTGCCAGAATTGACTAGCATCTATTCATTCAATTATTGATCAGGTAATTGAAAGTATTAAACTCATGACACAATTAAATATATGCGGGAAATTCTAAACGAAATAATTCATATATTCATCAAACCATAATCTCAAGTTGGCTACATCAAACTCTAGTAAAATTATTTAGCTCATGAAGAAATTCATAAAATCTAAACAATCTACAATGGAAAACAAAAAGGAGAAGGTAAGAAAAACTCGTTTTGGAGTGTTCGTCGAAGCCCCCTTTTGATATTTCCATGCTTTCTTCACTCAATTTCTTCCATTCTTTGTGTTGCCTCCTAAGTCGTCTTCTTCCCTTTCCAACCTTCAAAAGTAGGTCTTTATGGTGGTATTTATAGTGTCCAGAAATTGCAAGATGGAATACAGTTGGACCGGGCTGAAAATCTTTTAAAATTTCCAATTTTCCTCTTTCTCAGGTCACGGCGCTTAGACGCCGGCCATTATGCTGAAAATCAGAATAGTGGTAAAAATGGCAGCTGCACCTTTCTTCAATATTTTTATCATAACGTTTTAGTCTGATGTCCGATTCAGGTGATTCAAGATGCGATGGAAAGATAACTCATCGGGCTATAACTTCATACATAATCCTCCAATTTGATTGTTTAGCATATCAAAAGTGAGTCTCAATATGAGACTAAAAATCAAGAGCAAAAGTTTTTCGGTTGGAATTTAATGTGTGATCACTCTTTAGTTATTTTTGATCCCTTTGACATCTTTCTCCATCCAATTGACCATCAACAATCTCAAATCTTCATCATGAGGTTCGGCACAACTTTTGAGTATTTGCACTTTAGTACCCGAACTTTGGATATCTTGCAATTTAGCATTTTTCTCCAAATTTGTCAACTTCTGATTATTTTCTTCAATTTCATCAACCTACATCACAACATCAAAAAACGCATAAAAAAAAATCTAAAGCTCTCTCAAGAGTAACAAAATAATGAATTAAGAGGTATAAATATCGTGAGTATGGAGCACTTATCTGTCACTTCTAATCGTAGTAATAGTATGACCCTTTTCATTTTCAACTTTCTTACAAAAATGATTGAAGGCTTTTAAGACTTCATCTTTGCACTTAAAAATATAACCCGTGTAAATCTAGAAAAATCGTCAACGATAACAAAAGCATAGTGTATACCACCTAAACTAGCTGTTCTTGACAGTCTAAAAGATCTACGTGGAGAAGTTGCAATGGTTTCATTGTTGAAGAAAATATTTTTGGCTTAAAAGAACTTTTGACTTGCTTCCCAAGTTGACATGCATCACAAATTTTGTTCTCTTCAAATTTTAGGTTTGGAAATCCTTTCACAAAACAATTTTTAGAAATTTTCGAAATAAGTTCCATGTTTATATGACCAAGTCTTCATGCCAAAGCCAAGTTTTGTCTTTAAATCTAAGCAAGGAATGTTCATTATTTTCATAATCAATATTATTGATATAAACATCCTTGTTTTGGCTCCCTATGAAAATCCCATCTTTTGATATGGCATCCTTAATTAGCATTTGGAAGAATCGAATTTTATATTATAACATTTATCACATAATTGACTAATACTTAGCAAATTATGTTTGAGGTTATCAACTAACAAACATTTTCAATAGAGGGGGATATGTGATTACCGATGTTGCCAATTCCAATTATCTTCCCCTTTGCATTGTCTCCAAAAGTCACATGACCTCCATCCTTTATTTTGATGTTTGAAAGTAGTGATCGATCTCTGGTCATATGCTTTGAGCATCCACTATCCAAGAACCACTTGCTATTGGTTTTCTTTGGTATCTACAAAAACAATTTGATTTTTGATTCTTGGTACCCATACAAATTTGAGTCCTTGATAGTTAGTTTGTGAGGATTCTTTAATCCACTTATTTTTGTTTTCAAAATATAGTTTCTTTTTAACTAAGCAATTAAAAGAAACATGTCCAATTTTATTACAAAAAGTGCAAGTGGTATTTGGAGCTTTGTCAAAGATGTTTCTAAGAGATTTTTGTTTTAAAAATGGTTTGAATCCGATCCCCCCTTAATCAAAACACATTTTTGATTTACTAACATGAAATCAAAATTCTTCTTTCCTTCGGTAAATTTAAAAACTATTTTTGTCAAATCATCAACCTTTTCTTTTAGGGAACTATTTTCCTTAATCAATAAATCATGGTCAAGGTTTTCTTTTGATTTTTCCAAAGTTTTCTTTAATTCATCTTTTAATAACAATTTTTACTTTTTAAGAATAGAATGACTTAAATCAAGTTTTCAGAGACTTCAAGCAATTCATCATAAGAATCGAGTAATTCATCATAAGAGAATTTTTCTTTTGTACTTACCTCATCTTCGAAGGCCACGAAGCACATGTTCGCAATTTCATGTTGATCGTTGCTTTCATTTTGATCTTCATCATCACTATCATCCCAAGTAGCTTGAAATGTCTTTTTCTTGAAACTTCTCTTTTTGTTTGGGCACTCGGTTCTCTTGTGACCGAGTTTGTCACATTCGTAACAAATAATCTTCTTGCACTTTTCTTCTCCTTTGTCGTCTTTTCTTTGAAACTTTCTATTATTTCGAAATTCTCTCCATTTCTTGACGAGAAGAACTAGATCATCGAGCTCTTCATCACTCAAATTGTTGTTTGATGTTTCTTCATCAATCGTCAATTTTAGAACAATTTGTCGTTTATGAGCTTCTTTTGATTCCTCTTTACTCTTCCTTGTCTTTTCTTTGATCTCGGCATTGTTGAGCTTATAGGTCATCAAGGTTCTATATAATTCTTCTAAAGGATACGAATTCACATCCTTTGTGTTTTCTATGAGCATTCGTATAGGAGTCCATTCTTCTGAAAGTGACCTAAGTATTTTGTTCACAAGTTCACTGTTAGTATATTTTTGATCAAAACCTTTTAAGCCATTTACAGTGTTGGTAAAACGAGTAATCATATCATCAATAGGCTTATTTTTTTTTTTTTCATAAAGAAGTTTTCAAATTCTTTAACCAACATATTTTTTTTTCCCTTAACCTTGTTCGTTCCAACATGAGTTACTTCTAGAGCATGCCAAATTTCATGAGCCGAATCACAAGTACTAATTCTATTGAATTCATTTCTATCTAGAGCACAATAGAGCAAATTCTTGGCATTAGCATTTAATTATAATTTTCTCCTATCTTCTTCATCATATTCCTCTCTTGATTTAGGAATGCTTTGGTCGGGTTTGCCATCGACCTAAATAGTCTTTGTGGGCACATATGGACCATATTCAATGATTTCCTAAATGTTATAATCAATATATTGAACATAGATCATCATTCTAACTTTTCAATAATTATAATGTTTGCCATCAAAGAAGGGAGATCGGTTGGTAGAATGCTTCTCAAGATTTTGAAAACTGATGTTAGTCATAGCTCAAGATTGTGAATTCGCCCAAGATTGGCTAACCAAGAGGGGGGGGTGTAAATTGATTATTAAATTTTTTTCGTCAATTACTCAAGATTTTTAATATAATGAATATGCAAATAATAGAGAAAAACCTAAGCACAAGAAAACAAGCAAATGAAGCAATATAGATTAGCGTGAAGTAAATGCGTTAAGTAAAAGGGATAAAGAGAGCAAACGATATGTTATGGAGGTTCGATCCAATGCAATGATCTAAATCCTCCGTTACCAAGCTCTCCGGCACGAGCAAGGCCTTTTTCACTATGTTGATTGACTTATAGTGCAATCCAACCCTTTACAACGCTTCTGGTGACTTACAATCAAAGAGTACCGATCCTTTACAATGTTGAGCTTTTCGGGACCTTAACGTGACCCACAATTCAAAATGAATTTACAAGTGAAATCTTCTCTTCTTATTGAATGATAAAATCAAGATTGATAACAAGAAGAGAAGAGACAAACACTTCAATAGATGGTAATGAGTTTCGCTCAAATTGTTGAGATGAAAAACTTCTTGAAGAACTAAAGATTTTCACAAAGTTAAATAACTCAAAAGTTTTCCAAGTGTTTGATGATTTTGATCTTCATAAAGATGGATAATAAGGTAGTTGTGAACAATAAAAAGCCCCACTTAATGCTCAAGAAGGGTTGTTCAAAGTGGAGAAACAGTCAGGTATTTATAACACTCAAACGGTCAAAAACTCTGCCGTACCGGACGCACTTTACCGGACGTCAGGTAAAATGCCGAATGGTCAACAAGCCGTTATTTTTTATCAGAAGAGTGGACCATTGAAAAATAGCCGTTGGAGCAATTTTGGTTTTTACCGAACGTCTGGTACAGCCAAAATTGCTCTAAACGCCCTCGTATTTAAATCTTGTCAAATGTAAGTGTTGGAGGGATGTTTAAGATGTTTTCCAAAGTGTTTGTCATATTTAAAAATATGTGTTAGGATTTCTTACTTTTGAAAAACATAATTTTCAAGCAAAATATTTTTGTTGTGAATTTTTTAAAATCAAAACTTTGAGTTTGTCACGATGTATTATCAAGTATTAATGCGTTTTACCTTTACATATAATCGTGAAATGTCTAAGTACTTAGTTTGAACATTTGACATGCATTGCTTGACGAAACTTCGACTTGTGTCTCGATTTTTGTTGAGGCAACCTTTTGCGGGATTTGGAAAACCAGTCTTCATGGCCTCGATCGTTTGATCATATTTCCACTTTGGCCATTGTGTGCAAATATCTTGGTCTTGAACTTTGTGCCATCGAATATACTTATGTACAATAATCACTATGGACACTTAAATCAATTTGTTTGCAATAAACATAATTTGTTTGTGATAATCAAAACGAGAAACCATAAGTCAACATTTTCTCCATCTAAATTTTTCTTCAAGTCCAATACCAGATTTTCAACTCCTAATGGACTTCCAAAATAGAACTTCAACTTGACATAGGATTCCAATAACATTCCAAACTGGATTTTTCTTGACCTACACTTCAATTAGGATTCTTCAATACTTTAACAAAGAATTCGAGTCATACCCAAATTCTAACAGAGATGCCAATCGATATAGTTTTAGGTATATTGTGTTTTATAGGATCTGGTTTGATTTTATTATGTGCTTATAAAGTGTACAAATACAAAGATATCAACGAAAATGATATTCGTACACCATTTGTTGTTGCCACTAGTTGCAGTAGTGGTCTATTTGCAAAAAACTGGCTTTTGGAGTAAATTTTCATTTTGTTAGTTGAATCCAATTATGGAAAAGAGAAGGGAAAAAACTCTTGATGATGATGATGATTTATCGGAGTTGCACGAGGATGATAAAGCAGTCATGTTATATGCTATTTATGGTGATATCTAACAAACGTAAAGAAATAAATCCTTCAGCCCAACCATCAATCTTAAAAACTAGTCTGGTATGCTAGTGGAAAGATATATTTATTGCAGGGTTCTTTGCACTACTGAAGACCACTGCTCTCTCTGCTTCTAAATGCCTTCATAAAATTTGATGAAGGTAAAATCGAGTTTTGAATATGAGGGATAGCTATTGGTTGTGTTACTTTTCTTTATGAAGATCATTGAATCATTATCTCAAAGGCAATGGTACTTCAGGATGAGAATAGTTGGTCTAAAGGTGAGATCTTTACTCACAGTAGCCGTTTACAAGAAGAACTGAGATTATCTAATGCTGCTAGGCTGATGCATTCAAATGGTGAGATAATGAACTATGTCTCAGTTGATGCTTATCGGATTGGAGAGTTTACTTATAGGTTCCATCAATCATGGACAACTATTCTCCAGCTTGGCTTTGGACTCATCATTCTATTCCGTGCTGTAGGGCTTGCTATGATTGTATCCCTCATAGTAATAATTCTCATTGTCATTTGCAATGCTCCCCTCACAAAATTACAGCAGAAGGTTCAATCAAAGCTCATAGTTGCACATGATAAAAGATTGAAAGCTATTTCAGAAGTTATACACGTGGGAAACTAATTTCAAGCATGTCATAAAAAATTTGAGACAAATTGAAGAAATTTTTTTATCATCTGTTCATTTGTGCAAGGTATGTAATTGTAAGAAATATCAGTCGAAAATAGTGATGAAGGAAAGGCTGAATGAAAGAGAAGAATGGAACACAAAGTGAACTTTTAATTCTATAATTCTCATTGAAAAAATAATGAGTACACACACACACACACACACACACATATATATACAATGCAATATAACAAACCTATACAGCTGTCAAAATATTATTGCACACTAATCATTACAATAAATAACTAAATTGGAATCTATTCTAACTTCCAGCATGTGCACCAGCAACCTCCACACCAATGCACTCCTTATGACCGTATCCTTCCAACATCTTCTTAATTCTGTTGGTCTGCTGCAAATATAATTTCAATAACCTCTCTCAAGATGGAGAGTAAATGCTTTCTACTCCCATCTTGGATAAATGTGAGTAGAAGATGTTAGAGCCAAGAGACTTAGTAAATATATCAGCAAGTTGCCAACTTGTTCGAACTTGTTTATTAACAACACTCCCTTCTTGTATTTTCTCACACACAAGGTGGCAATCTAATTCAATGTGTTTCGTCCTTTCATGGAACACAGGATTAGCCACTGTGTGCAATGCCGCTTGATTTTCACAAAACAATTCAGCTGGCTGGGAATGTGATATTTGTAAATCATTGAGAATATACTTAATCCATGTTATTTCGCAACAAGCGGCAGCCATTACTCTATACTCCGCTTCTGCTGAAGACCTGGATATGGTGTTTTGTTTCTTTGATCTCCAGGACACCAATGATGGACCAATAAATACACAATAGCCAGATATTGATTTTCGAGAGTTTGGACATGCTCCCCAATCAGAATCACGGTAGGCCTTAATTTGCAAATCAGAGGATGAAGAAAATAGTAATCCTTGGCCTACTGATTGTTTGATATACCTTAGCACCTTATGTGCTGCATTTAGGTGTGGCATTCTAGGTGTTTGCATAACTGACTCAACAAATGAACCGAATAAGAGATATCAGGCCTAGTAACTGTTAAGTAAAGTAATCTTCGTATCAGTCTTCTGTACATTGTAGGATCTGAAAGAATTTCCCCTTCATCCTTTGACAACTTTATATTTTGATCAAGCGGTATCTTCGTTGGAATGGCTCCAACGGTACCGAATCTGCCAGAATATCCAATGCGTATTTCTTTTGGCAAAGCTGAATTCCCTTCATCGATTGAGCCGCTTCTATTCCAAGAAAATATCTCAAGTTTCCCAGATTTTTAATTTTGAATTTATCATCAAGTGAAGCCTTAAGTGATTTAATGACCTTCACATTATCTCCAGCAATTATTATGTCTTCCACGTATATTAGAACGACTGTGAATGAGTCACTAATGTTTCTTGTGAATAAACTATGATCATCCTTGGATTGATTAAATCATTGGACAATGATGAAGATCGACAACTTTGAATACCATTGTCTAGATGCTTGCTTTAAACCATACAAACTCTTATTAAGTTTGCAAACTTTTGAGGTTCCATCAACATAATAACCAGGGGAAACTTGCATATAAACTTCCTCCTCCAAGTCTCCACGTAAAAATGCGTTATTCACATCAAATTGATGCAAGTTCCAGCCTTTCACTGCTGCTACTGCAAGTAGTGTTCTTATGGTTACCAATTTGGCTACTGGTGAGAAGGTCTCGTGATAATCAATCCCTTCCAATTGCGTGTGTCCCTTTGCCACTAGCCTTGCTTTATATCTTTCAACAGTTCCATCAGCATTGAACTTCACTTTATAAACCCATCGACACCCTATAGGTTCCTTTCCGGGCGACAGATTCATCACAGTCCATGTCTGATTTAACTCAAGAGCATCTATTTTAGCTTGCATTACTTTACACCATTCAAGATGCATGACAACTTCTTGGTAGGTAACAAGGTTCTGATTGTGTTATCATGGATGTGAGAAAGGTTTTGTATTTATCAGATATCTTATGATATGAAAGAGTTGAACATAATTGAAAAAGACTACCTGAAATTGTAGCACCTTTCTGTTTGCAGGTTTCTTGTGAATGGATGAATGAGGAGGCTTGTTGGCAAATAAAATTCTAAAGATAAGCTGGTGCTTTCCTGTTTCTGTCAGATCTTCGAGGCATATGTGAATTTCTTCTGAGATTGGGAGATATTTCAGCTTCATCAAAGGGTTGATTATCTTCTGAAAGGGTTATATTTTGACTAGAGTTTTGTGCTGGCTCAACTTGTGATTGTAGATTGGAGTTAGCAGAGAAATCTAGATCAACTTGGCCTGGTTGAGGAGAGGCCAAGTTTGCAGGATTTGGTAGTTTGTCAAGGATAGTTAATAGATCATTATCAGTTTTGTCACTTGGTGTTTTGTAAAGGAATATGTCTTCATGGAATACCACATCTCTTGATAAAAAAATCTTGTTGGTTTCCAAGTCAAGTAGCTTATAAGCTTTAGTACCAAATGGATATCCAAAGAATACACATCTCCTTGCTCTTGAATCAAATTTGTGTCTATTGTGTGCAAGTGTGGCAGCAAAAACTAGACATCCAAAGACTTTTAGCTTGGAATAATAAGGTTCAGTCTTAAATAGGACCTCAAATGGCGTTTTATTGTTAAGGATAGGGGTAGGTGTTCTATTTATCAAGTAGACTGCAGTTAGGACAGTAGCCCACTTTGAAACTTTAATGTTTTGAAACTTTAATGTTCTGGCTACATTCAAGATATGTTGGTGTTTCCTTTCAACAATTGAATTTTGTTGGGGAGTTTCCACACATGTAGTTTGATATATGATGCCTTTTTCAGAATAAATTTTTTTTAAAATTGAACTCCCATCCGTTATCAGTTCTGATGACCTTAACTTTGGAATAAAATTGAGTTTCTATCATGGCATAAAAGCTTTGTAAAATAACAGACACATCAGATTTTAATTTCAACAAATAAATCCAAGTGCACCGACTATGATCATCAACAATAGTAAGGAAATATTTCGATCCATCATAAGCAACATCAGTACAAGGCCCCCACAAATCACAATGGATTAAATCAAACACACTATCTGATCTGTGATGGCCAATATCAAAGGGCAATCTATGCAACTTGGCTAAGCGACATATGGAACAGGGTGTATTTTTTGTCTTAAATTTGTTGTGCTGATTGGTCGAATGTAATCTCGAATCTGAAGGGTATCCCAATCTAAAATGTCATAGATCGAAGTGATCTTGATTGAAAGCTGTATAAGTGGATAGAGTAGTTTTGTTAACTAACTTAGGTAAATCCTGAATTAATTTGGTAGGGAAAATCTCCTTTTGCACCAAGATAACTTACATTGAAGTCATCTTGATTCACTGGTTGTTGGTTTAAGTAGAGCCATCAGCTGAGCATATTGCTCTTGAGTTAAACCGACTTGATTTCTGTCATTAGTCTGCTGCTGTGTTGATTCCATGGAAGGTACATCATTATCTGTGAAGGTGACATTGGCCTGTGTCCTTCCATATGGTTTACGATTTGGTGGATATCCACGAATTTTGAAACAATTGTTAATAGTATGGCCTGGCATCTTGCAATGGGTGCATCCAGGTTTATCCCTATTTGCCTTAAGATACCTCTCCAATGAATGACTTGCCATCTTACAAAAGGTGCAATAGTACCTTCTTTGGACCCCAGGACTTTTCCTCTCTACTTCCCTTGGATAGTTCTTCGATAACAATGCCATTCCTCCAGCTGCAGATTCATCAATGGAGATATCCCTCCTTTTTTCGTCTTGATAGATTATTGAATAGACTTCATTAAGTTTGGGAAAAGGCTTTATCAACAGAATATGAGCTTTGAGACCTTTGTAGGAGTCATTGAATCCCATTAGAAACTTCATAACCCTGTCTCTTTCTTGATTACTAACTACTGTCCTCAGTCCTCTACAGGTGCAGTTGGGAATGCACTCGAAATTCATCAGTTCATTAAGCAACGTTTTCAGTTTTGAAAAATAAGTACTTACAGTGTCTTGACCTTGCACTAGTCCTGCAATCCCCTGCTTCACTTCAAAAATTCTGGGAGCAATTTGCTGAGCCAATCGCTGATCTAGCTCCAACCACAGCTGCTGCGCTGTTTCTGCATACAGGGTGCTTGCTTTGATGTTCATTGTCATTGTATTTTGAGGCCAGGTGATGACTATATCATTACACCGAAGCCAATGCTCTATAAAGGACCGTCAACCTCAGTTGGTTCTCAAATACTCCCATCAATGAAGCCTAATTTGTTCTTAATTCTAAGAGCCCTTTTCATGGACCTTGCCCAAGAATGATAGTTAGTAGAATCCAGCATTTGAGTAACCAGTAATGCTCCAGAATTTTCATTAACTCCTATGAAATATGGACTGTTAGGTAGAAAGAGATCCTATGCATTTGGATTTGGATTTGGATTTGAGCTTGAGTTTTAAAATTGAGTTTGATTTTGATTTTGATTTATATAGAACTAACGTTGTTTTCTTCATTTTCAGCCATCCTTGCTCTGATACCATGTAAGAAATATCAGTCGAAAATAGTGATGAAGGAAAGGCCGAATGAAAGAGAAGAATGGAACATGAATTGAACTTTTAATTCTATATTTCTCATTGAAAAAATAATGAATAAAATCACACACACACGCGCACACACACATATATATACACAATGCAATGTAACAAACCTATACAGCTGTCAAAATATTATTGCACACTAATCATTACAATAAATAACTAAATTGGAATCTATTCTAACTTCCAGCATGTGCATCAGCAGCTTCCACACCAGTGAACTCCTTGTGACAGTATCCTTCCAGCATCTTCTTAATTCTGTTGGTCTGTTGCAAATATAATTTCAATAGTAATATCTTAATTTTCTGGTCATTCCCAATGATAGTCTCTACAGCTATCTTTGGGGGCTGCTAATTTCTTTGCATAATGTTAACTGCTAGTAGTGTTTTCATGTATGTGGCAACACTGCTTCTGGTTCAGTACCCTATTCGCATTATTCCTGATGTCATTGGAGTGGTTATTCAAGCTAAAATTTCATATTCCAGGTTTGAGATATTTCTTGAAGCACTTGAACTGGAAACTGCAAATGTCAGGGTGAAGTCTATTGTACATGATACAAATCATATTATTACTATTAAGTCATCTAATTTGTCATGGAGGGAGAATCAATAGAAGGCAACACTCAGAAACATTATTTTGGAGGTTAAGCCAGGCGAGAAGATTGCCATCTGTGGAGAGGTGGGTTCTAGTAAATCCACACTCCTTGCAGAAATTCTTGGAGAGGTTCCAATTACCCAAGGAACTGTAAGTTCTTATGCATGTTTGGTATAAAGTACTCCACACAATTGGACAGCATAAAGAATAAATTTGTACATTTTAGTTTTTTGTTATATATTCCAGTGCAATCCAATCCTCCCTACTAACATGCCATTAGTTTTCAACTCAATTCAATTTGGTAATTGAAAAGCACAGCAATGTTCATTATCTTTCAATATCATGTATACGTTAAGGAGCCAAGTTCGTGACATCTGTCAATGATTTGGATTTCTTGTTTAGCTGGAAACCTACCCCGCTAATCTTTGTTCCTATCATATTTATCAGGTCCAAGTGTACCAGAATATTGACCATGTCTCTCAATCAGTATGGATTCAGACAGGATGTAGTCGAGAAAACATTCTCTTCGTGGTGATCTTACTGAAATTGGAGAAAGAGAAGTCAATCTTAGTGGTGGTCAGAAACAGTGTGTTCAACTTGCCGGTGCACTATATCAGAATGCTGATATTAATATATATCTTTTGGATGATCCTTTCAGCGCTGTTGATGTACACACTGCCACAAGTCTCTTTAATATAAGAACAGTATTAAGATTTTTTATATTGCCTATCAAAAGGTAAGCTACAAGATGGCCCTGAAATAGTAGTCAGGTGAATTCCGTGTCTTCACTGAATGAAATAGTAGCGAGGTGAGTTCCGTGCCTTTACTGACGTGAATGGTGTTCCGGCTGCTCAAAATAGTGTTTGCTACCTCCAAAATGAGGTTGGGGCTTTCTTCTCTGTTGTACATCTGGCGTGAGAATCAATATGCAGTTTAAGAGTGTAGGAAGTGAATATATTGGAATTCAAATAGTTCCGGGTTTCAAGAAGATCAAACCATTTGTCACATCGGGGTATTTATAGGCACCTGATGACACGCCTCCATTCTTTGACTAATTGTGCCACATGTCCCATGCACACCTTCCCACTTCCCCACGTTCTAGAGTTGTGACCCCATTCGCCAAGCGGTTTGTTGCCCATGTTTGTTGTTGGGTGATTTTTCGTCGATCTCATGGTTATTTATTTGGCTAAGTATAGTGGGGGTCGATGGCCTATGTGAATGTAGAGGGCCTCATGGGGGTCGATGAATGGTAGACGGCCTATGTGAACGTAGGGGCCTCATGGGGGTCGACATCATCATAGTGGTAGACGGCCAATGTTGTGGTGCTCGACAGGGGGATACATATTAAGTGGCCGGCCATTGTGGATAAATATTAACACCATCTTATATCAGGCCCGATTTCAGGTCCTATTCCATGTTCTAAGTTTTGATTTTAGCTTTGTTTCTTTCGAGTAGCTCTGAAATATGATGATGAAAAGCTACTAGGATCCCGAATCCCCTTTAGCCCTGAACATTATGAATTTAACAATCCATTCAATTATGAAAGTCAATATTTCTAATTTGTTTAAAAATCTCTCTCGAGTAGAATTAAACTTATCATTCCATGTGACCCGACTATATTTATATGATGGATGCAAACATATAAAAATACATGAAGGATTTATAAATACTTAAAGATCCTGTAGAGCATAGATGTATAATTCTATCTCATATCGGACTCTACAATAATTGACACTATGTCTAACTTATTTTAATCATACAATTATTGCGCATATAATTATAGTAAATAATAAATTCATGCCAATCATTAAAAAAACGTGCATTAATATCAAAAACAAGATTCAAAAGTTAAAGTTTCATAATATAAGGTACATAAAAAACCTAGCACTAAAATACTTAGCCTAACATGTAAGAATTAAAAAAATAAAAGTGGAATGGCATCATTGATAAATTGACAGGACGTGTTAAATTTGCAAATTCATTGCACGATTATTGATGAATTATTGCACAAAATTCTAGAATTATTTTTTAATTATGCTGCTGTCTCTTCGCCGTCTTTTTTTTTTTTCCAAATTCAGCCCACATCTCTTCTAAATTTTGGCCACGTCTCCTCTGTTTCTGTGTGTAAATCCTTGTATTTACTTCCAGTTTAATCGCTAACAGTTGCGTTCCTAAAAGAAGTCTAAATCTTCCAAATATAAAAAAGGAAAATTACAAAAAATCAGGCACTTAATTTTTCAAATTCAAAATTCAGGTGTGAATTTTATTTAATCAAAAGGTATTGAATTAATAATTAAATCAAGTATTAAATATTATATATCCAACCCCTCCCCAAATTTCCTAAATCTAATCCAAACCCTAAATAATTTAGAAATCGACCCTACCTACCTCCACCCACGTCATTTCCCCCTAAATCATTCTATCTCTACTCCACTCTCTCAGCACCGTCTCCTAAACTGAAACCGCCGCCACCGCATTAACCTCAGCGCTGCAGCTATCCTATTTCTTGTCGCCGTTACAACGATTGAAGCGGCTATTGAAATGGTATATCTGCAACGACGACATCTGAATCGATGCCGTCGTTGAAGAACCCCAAGGTCCGCTTCTGTTTTACGGTATTCTCTCTCTCCCGTACATCTCTCTTGCCGTGGTTTTTGTGGCTGCTCCGGTGATTGGTGTGAATCCGTGGTGGTACGGTGGTGTCGCGGTGGTGTCGAGGTGGCGTCACAGTAACGATGCTAGTGTGAATCTGCAATGGTGTCGCGGGGGTTTTTTGTGGCGATGGTGTCGCGGTGGGAAGAAATATGTGATGGTGCCGTGGTGGTATGTTGTTGTACGATGGTGGTGTTGATGTAGCGGTCTGGTGTCTCTTGTCATGGTTGTTGTGGTTGCTCCGATGATTGGTGTGAATCTGTGGTGGTGCCGTGGTGTCACGGTGGTGATGGTGGTGGATCTGTGAGAACGGTGGTGTTGATGTGGCGGTTTGCTGTTTTAGTGGTGGGCATCTAGGTTGATGTGAAGTCTGTCCCGGTTGTGGTATAGTAGTGGTGTTAGTGGTTGTTTAGTGGTGGTTGGATGAGATAGTCGTGCAGGTGGTTGTTAGTGGTGATGGCATTGGTATTGCGTTTCTGGTGGTGGTCGTGGTCGTGGTTGTTGTGATGGTTTCTGCTAGTGGTTGTGTCGACAGTGGAGACGATTATATTGGGGTGGTGGCGGTGCTTTGTTTGGTGGCTGTGGGTGGTGCCAATGTTTTGTGTAGTGATGGTGGTTGAAGTAGTGCTAGTGGTATGTGACCAAGTATTTTGTTATCTGTGACCAGGTATTTAACTGTGACCTAAAAATTTGACAATGTGTGACTGAATAATAATCTGCTACCAATAAATTTGAAAATATGTGACCAATGAAATTAACCATTTTTTTATCTGTGGCCTAAAAATTATATAATTTGTGATCGTAAAAAATCTGTGACCAATTACTTTGGAAATTTGTGACAGTGTGACCTATAAATTTTGATCTTTAACCAACTAATTTTGAAATCTGTGAACAACGAATTAAATGTAACCTATAAAATTTTTGAACTGTGACTAGAAAATAATATGTGACTGAAAAATAATATGACTAATTAAATTATAAATCTGTGACCGGAATGATTGCTGGAATAGTCGCCGGAGTGGTCGTCGGAACAGTCGCCGGAACCGGAGCAATCGCCGGAATGGTTATCGGATAAGAGTGGTCGTCGGAGAAGAGTGGTGGTCGGAATGGTCGCCGAAATAGTCCCCGGAGCAGTAGGGGTGGTGCATGTGGGGTGTGTTTATTATATTATATTATATTAGAATTAGAATTAGAATTAGAAAAAAAAAAAAAAACCTGATTTTTGAATTTTCAAACTATAAACATGATTTTTGAATTGGTGTAAACTAAACACCTTATTTATGAATTTTTCCCTATAAAGTAGTCCAAACCCAATTAAATTAATTTGAGTCCCAATCAAAGTCGAGTGAATTAGGCCCAATACATTGAAAAATTAATTAATTTGATTAATACCCTATTAACTAATTAAACCATTAAAAACATAATTAATACGTTATAAAAAACCCCAAATTTCAAACCTTGAACCCTCACACACAAAGGAATATAGTCATTTCAGATGTGGGAAGGCTTCGTCGGCGAGAGAATCAAGGGTAAGAAATCGTTATTCAACATGTGCAAATTATCAATAATCAGACGGTCGAGCGTGATGGTAGAGATGTACAATACTCCCTGCGAAGAGTACAAATAGAAGGCTCCTTTGTAAACCGGAGCTACATCATTTTCAATGCCAAAAAAGAGGCCGTGGCGGAGATCCGAAGCAAAGTGGATTCTCCATTGAATGTCATAGTTGGGAAAGACATTTTCTTTCCCAATCAAGTTTGGATTCGATGGCACGTTGGTGTTGGTGCTTGATCGTATTCATAGAGATGATTATGCAGATGATAATGGAAGTGGTGTTGACGTGGACCTCACCAAACCAAGATTCAATTTTCCTTCTTAAATTCGTATATATTTCTTAGTATCTTATTTTCACTTTTCAATTTTGTGCAAATATTGTTGATGCGGACTGATATATTATCACACATATTATACATAATATGCTTCAGAATTGAGTCAGAGAGAAAAGGAAGTGTTTCGCTATAACTGTTGATAGAATGATTTCATGGCAACAAAGTAGGTTCTGCATACGCAGTGACCAATTCAAACTCTAATGAGCTACAAAATATAATAGGTGTAATATTAAAGAGTAAAATGTAAATACTTATTGTTTGCTAGGCAACTTGGATAATATTAAAAATAGAAATAAAGATAAAATCTTGTATATTAATATCACCAACATATAATCGACAAATGTAAGTTTGTCTATCACCAACATATCTCTCTCCATCATTACACATTTTCAATTTCACCAAATGTAAATTTGTCTCTTTTTTTAATTTTTGTCATTTTTTTTGAATTTATGTCACTTCCAACTTATAGGTTGTTATGTTCCTAAAATTAAGTTATGTTCTATGTTTAGATAATGTAAGTGAAGTATAATTATAAAGAGATAATTTGTAGAAGAAATCAATTATCAACTGCATTTATTCTAATTTTTTGATTGGTGTATGTTACCTTTCTTTTTTTTTTTTTTTTAGTGTTTGTCACTTTTTCAAAATTTCTATCACTTCTTTTATTGTTTTTTAAGTTTTTTTTTTTTTTTTAATAAAAAACTGTAACTTTTGTGAATGGTATTTTGTGTCTTTTTCAGGTGTCATTTTTAAAAAAAAAAATTGTCACTTTTTTCCATCTTTTTTATCTCTATTAGTTTTTTATACTTGCCATTTTTTTTTCTATCAATTTTTTTTAAATTTTTTGTTACTCTTTTTTTAAATCAATTTTTTACTTCTAAAATACGTTTCATATAAATTTTTGGGGAACTTATAAAAAAATCAGAGGTTTAAAGATAATTTTTTAAAAATCTGGTCCAAAGTTTATTTATTCAAAATTCAGTAATATATCAAAACCCTAACCCTAACTCATCACTCTCAACTCTCTCTCTCTCTCTCTCTCTCTCTCTCTCTCTCTCTCTCTCTCTCTCTCTCTCTCTCTCGCCTCTCTCTCTCACCTCTCTATCTCTGTCTCACCTCACTTTCCCCCCACCTCTCTGTAGAGCCGCCTGAGTCATCGAAGACCATGGTGGAGCTCATCGATGTACAGCGAGCGCTGTTTCATCTCTAAACTTCGCTATGCAGCGAATCGAGTTTGTTGCTTCAATGTTTGCGTCACGGATCTGTAACGAGTCTGGCCAAGTGAACTGCGAGTAGTTGGAAAGGGAGCTTGTAAGAGTGCATGTGAAGCTTTCGGGAGTCCAGAGTATTGCTGTAACGGTGCGTTTAACTCATCTGCCACCTGAAAGCCGTCCGTTTATGCTCAGATGTTCAAATCTGCTTGTCCCAGATCCTATAGGGACACTTATGATGATCCTACCATCACTTTCATCTCATCTGGTACAGATTATATTATAACCCTTTGGTAGTGCAATAGTGGTGGTGGTTGCGGTTTTTGGGCTCATCGATTTGAGCGTCGCTGAGGCGAACTGTGAGCTCGCTCGCTCAGATCTTAGTGGCTGCATGGCATTCAGTCGCAGTGGTGGTGGGTGAGTGTGGATGTGGGTGGTGTTGGTGTTGGTGTTGTTGTGGGTTGATGGAAAAAGAGAAATACGTGAAAATCTTAAAACTAATTCTCTCTAAATTCAATTGGTGGCCATGAGCTGTTCGTAGTGTTGAAGTTATAATTTCTTCTTGTCGTGTAGATTTCTATTAGAAGTTGGACATCTGATCAGATTTGATAATTTGGGATCATGTATATCAAATTTAAAAATCGTCCCAACTTATGAAAATAGCCACATGTACATATCCAACCATAGATGCTATCTAAACACAATGGTGATCCGACTTTCGGATATTGAATTTTGTTGTTGACATACAAAAATGAGGCCCAATTAAATGGTCTAAAGAATAAAGCCCAGTTAGGAAGTTTGAAGGATAGACCTAAATGAGACCATGTAAAAACCTAAGACAAAGTTATGTAATGGAGGCCCATCATCGCTCAAGCTTACGAGATGCCCGATGCCCAAGATCAGGGCGAGCCCATCATCACTCAAGCATGTGAGAAGCTCAAGATCTTGGCGAATATAGTGTCTTGATTGCTATTCGAAGCAACAATTATTAAAGCAGTTAATGGGTAATCTTCTCACATTCCATGATCAAAGAATCTCGGTTGTAAGAAGTTAAGCGATGGGAGTAATGGCAACGGTTGAAAATGGTAGTTTCTTAATAAGTCATCCATTATGGAGAAATTGGATAGTTACAGGGCATTGAGCAGTTTTCAAACGATTCTACAAGAAAAACTGTCAAATGAGTATAAAAGAAAAAGAAGAATTTAGAAGAAAGTGAAACAAAACGATTCTCAAACAGAGAATTATGTAATTTCATTTCTTTATTCTTGTTAACTTTCAATTACTTTGCGAATTCAGTGTGCTTGTGCCCCTTGGAGGCATTTTGCTTTTTGCAATTTGTAATCTTCATAAATAAAACACCAATTGATAGGACTTTATCTAAAGGTTGTTGTACCTTACACAATCGTCTGAACCTTCTTTTAATTGTTAGCGAGACTCGATTTCCACGCGAAACAATTAGCACACCCAGTGAGATACTTGGTGTTTTGAAGATATGAAAAGTGAAGCAATATGCCTTAGAAAAATCTGATAAGGAGCCAAAAAGCCAACGAATAGTCCAGATTGTGATCGAACGATATGAAGAGCAGCTTCATGAATAGAGGGACAGAGTCAAAGTCGTTACAAGTCAATGACAAAATTAAGTTCTCGAACCATACGTGCATTGTTTGGGAACTCATACAAGATGTCATTGAATAGGTAAATTTATAGAATGTTCATAATATGGAAATGTTTGCTCAAAATGGAAATATAAACTATAACAACATGGCCAAACAACTGAACACTTTGAATGAAATCATGAACAAGTTAGTAGGCCAAATTTGTCAACCAGTTATGCCAAGTATAGGGAATCACTTTCAAGCCAGGACGATCATGAGACATGATTCTCCTGGGTATAAATCAAGGAGTAGAAACACCTTTTGGGCCATCTACTTCAAACCAGAGGGGTAGTGGAATGACAAATTTGAATAGCGGTAATAGAATATAAAACTTGTGGGGTAACCCAAGTGTAAGAAACAATGTCTAAACGAATGGACAAAACACCCCACGCGTTAATGATGGCTAAAGGTAATAATGGTTTAAATAACGACGTTTTTGTCGCAAACTAAGGATCAAACATTAGGCCTCAAGTAATTTCACTAATGAATCAACCTATAGGAGTTCTATATGATCCCAAGAATATGTTGATGAATCAAATTATGGAGATAGTACATGATAAAATGGCTTTTGGGATATGTCCTTGACTTACACAAAACCATATCTTGATTGGGTAGATCAAGAATATCCACGACCTAGAGGGTACGAAGTACCAGAATTTCATTGTTTACCAGTCTGAGAGAAGTTTCTACTCAGGAACAAGCGATTCACACTGCAAAGTGGTGAAGTGACTAATTATCATAAAATGAGAATGTTTCCTAATTCGTTAACAAGAGTAACTTTCTCATGGTTCATTAATTTGCCAATAAATTCTGTCCAAATATGGCAACAACTAGAACAATTGTTCCACGCTGAGTTTGACAAAACTGAATTTGAAGTTACTTTGGTCGATTTGGCAAATTTACCTCAAATGCCAAACGAATGGGCAGAAGGTTTCCTTTAGAGGTTTAAGATAGTTAGGAGTAAATGTTTTGTACCTTTGCCCGAAAAAGAATGTGTCAAAATCACTCAAAGTTGTTTGAGTTTTGATTTAAAAAAATAAATTCTAAGATAGAGAATTTCCTGACATTTTTCAATTGAGTGCTAACGTGATTAGATATGAACGTTTGATAAGAGACCCAAATTTTGATGTTCATGCTGTTAATGACGAATATTACATTAGACATAAGTGTGTTTGGCCGAATTGATTAAGGGATATGCATATGCTTGTCGTATAATGGTCAAATTTAGAACATCGGATAAGGATGAGCCTGTAAAAAATGAAAACAGAAAGGTTAGGATATTTTCATTCGATGTAACGAAGGGTTGACCTTATATTCGATCAATTGTATAAGGATAAACAGATAAAAATTGAGTGATAGGCATAAATTGTTAGACCCTGAACAAGTTAAGAGTAAAAAATATTGTAATTGGCACAATGCATGGTTACATATGACTAATAATTGCTTAGTCTTTCATCATGTGTTATAAGATGCCATTGAGTCAGGGCAAATCATATTCGAAGCTAAAAAGAAAATGGCAGTGGATGAAAATCATTTCCCACAACCACTTGGGGTAAACATGGTGACAACTGGTTTCAAGAATAAGTTGCCAAGATTCAAGTTGTTTATAGATGATAGAGAAGAAAATTATAAGTCACATCCCAGTGTGTGTTTTTAAACGTGTCAAAGGAAAGGAACTTAGAGACGACGAAAGCATCTTGTGTGCTAGATGTAAGGGAGAAGTGAATGCAAATATGGAAAGACCAGGAACATGTCGATATCATCATCGTCCTGATGTTGTCCCAAATTTTCAGCCCAGTGGAGGACGGAATATGTCATCTTATGGGAAACCACCTTTTGAGAGGCAGTTCAGACCGATAAAAAATGGGAGGACATTCAGGCCACAACCTCGCCAATCAAATGTATGGCATTCATTCCAGTATAATGCAGGAAGGGTTGTACCCTTCAACAAAATGACCAAGACCCAACAAAGACATTTTCAACTGAACTATGGACGAATGATAAGGCAACAATAGGGGTCGTCACGTCCTAAGGTACCTAAATTGATTAAGGTGGCTAACAAAAATGTTTTTAAAGATAATAAATAGACTGGTATGGGCGAATCAATGAAAGAATTACCAGAAAGTTCTTCTGGGAGATTAAAATTTGAGCATGGGAAGAAAGATGAAGAAGATAGTGTATGAAAAGGGAGAGGTTTTTGTGTTGGAGCACTCGAAAGCCCACAGCTGCTACCCCATCCTTCGACTTCACTTCAGTTGACCTCTCTTGGTTCCATCCCCCCCGTGAGAAGGTAGAGAGCTTTGTCTTTCTAGAAGTCTTCTTAGAGCTAGAGCAGTTTTTCCCTTCCTCTTGGCCATTATTAAGAAAAGTGACTCTCTCCCTATTGAATTTTGTGCTATCCAAAAGATCCAGAGCGATCCCTCACTATTCAATTTGGTACATTACCTTATGTTATGGCTAATAATTATTTACTAGCTAATAAATTCAAAAGTAAAGAAAATGAAGATGAGGATAATGAGGAAGAATCATATTTACTGGAATGTGAAGAAGGCAAACATCTCAGAAGGTATATGATAAAGAAGAGGATGACGGCATGACTAACATTGAAGAGAAAATTGACTTAGAAGCAGAGAGAAAAAGAAGAGCAATATCGCGCAACAATTTATTGAAGCAACCATCTGGGCCTTTTTTTGACTACTGTGTAATATATGGTTGATGCCCAAGAGAAAGGTGAGAGTGCCTCGTTCTGAGAAAAATGGATCACCTCCAAGAATATTACCTCTCCCTACAAGTTGGATAACTGAAGAAGTATTAGAATAAAGAAAGGAAGAAATCCAAAAGGTAGAAACTCAATGTGAAGTATTGCACGTGGACTTGTTACAAGGAGGTAATTCAATCGAGGATAAACATGAAATGGAAATAGATGCGGCTGAAAAGGTCATCTTTAAGAGACCAACTATGAAATTAACCAAACATTTGGGGTCATTCTACATGAGGCCTTAGTCAATGGTATACATGTGGCAAAAGTACTCATCGACAATAAAGCAGCCACAAATACCATCCCGTCCAGAATGATGAGAAAATTTGCAAAGACAGAAAGCGATATAATCCTAGCAGAAGTAATTCTCATGAGTTTCAACGGGAAAACAACTTCAGCTAAAGGGGTGATGCCACTGGACATAACTATGTGAACAACTACTAGGACAACTGTCTTCTTTGTGATAGAAGGTCCTACTAGAACAACGTGCTACTAGTAAGGGGTTGGATTCATGGGAGTCGTTCCACCAATGCCTAGTTTCTAGAATGATAAAGGTGAAGCAAAAGTGGTGCAAGTAGACCATAGGTCCTTTGTCGCAGAAGCAAACTTAGTAGAAAGATTCATGTATAAAGGAAATTATGGACTGTCAAGGTAGTTCAAGATGGGGAAGAGACTCAAATTATCGCACAGAGCGAAGAGCCATTTTCAATAAATGTGCTTACTGAAATGCTCAATCAATTAAGGTCAAACATAGTGGTCCTTGAAGAGCCAGTAATTGGCAAAATGATAATCAAGAACTCTAATGAATTTTCAGCAACAAGAAAATATAGCCGATGTTCAGGCCTTCAAACCCAAATTAATGACTTTCAATAAGGAATGTAAAGAAAAGGCAAAAGAAGAAGCAGTATTAAATACGTTGAGAAATGAATTAGGAGTGTTCGAATTGGAGCAGAATATTGGCCAAGAAATCAACAAGGTGGATCGTTTAGAAGAGGAGGTGCCTACAAGGAACCTAGATGATGAATTAATGAAGATCACAAAGCCCATGCATGCTCAAGCACAAGATCCTTTGATAAAGGTGAATATTTGCGACGAAGGGAAGATCGCCCAACATTTTTAGCCAGATGTACAGTCAAGAGGTAAGTAATAAATTAATCGCTTTATCAAAGGAATACAAGGATTGTTTTGCTTGGGAATATGAACACATGCCTGGTTTAGATAAAAGTTTGGAAGAACATAGGTTACCAATTAAGCCAACTTTTAAACCTCATAAACAACCTCCAAGGCGTTTTACCCCTAATGTTTTTCCTGAAGTAAAGAAAAAAATAGAGCAATTGTTAAAGGCAAATTTTATTAGAACAGCTAGATATGTTAAGTGGTTGTCTAACATCGTGGCGGTGTTAAAAACGAATGGTAGTATTAGGATGTGTATAGATTTTAGAAATTCAAACTTAGCAATGCCTAAAGATGAATATCCAATGTCTACGGTGGATTCTTTAGTAGATTTAACTGCTAGATATGTAATGTATTCTTTTATGGATGGATATTCAGGATATAACCAAATTTACTTAGTTGAAGAAGATGTACATAAAACTGCCATGTCCTGGGGCTATAAGATGCTTTGAATAGGTAGTTATGCCTTTCTACCTGAAAAATACAGGGGTAACTTATTAAAGGGCAATGAATTTATTTTTTCACGATATGATAGGCAAATTTGTTGAAGTGTATGTAAATGACATAGTGGTCAAATGTATTAAAGAGAAAGACCATTTTGAACAGTTAAAACGCTGATTTGAGCGAATGAGGCAATACAAACTAAAATTGAATCCTTTGAAATGTGCATTTAGTGTTACTGTAGGGAATTTCCTTGATTTTTTAGTGCACAAAAGAGGAATTGAACTTGATAAAAATAAAGCGAAGGCCATTTTAGAGGTTAAACCACCTGGTAACAAGAAAGAATTACAAAGGTTTCTAGGTCAAGTAATCTTTTTGAGACGTTTTATCTCTAATTGTGTAGGGCAAACAAAAGTTTTTCGCATCTTTTAAAGTTGAAAAATTAGGACGAATTCGTCTGGAAGGAAGAACATCAAAAGACTTTTGATAGCCTGAAGACATATTTGTCAAGCTCACCAGTGTTAGTATGACCTATCCAGGGACGGTCAATGAAAGTACACATATCAGCTAAACAAGAATCGATAGCCGGAATGGTCGTGCTAGAAGACCAATTTGGTTAAAAAATGGCTATTTACTATTTGAGTAGACAATTAACAAATTGTGAATGTAATTACCCAGCTATTGAAAAGTTGCATCTTGCTTTGTATTTCAAATGTACAAAACTAAGGGCTTATTTACGGACTTAGTTTCTAAAGTAAATTTAGTTAAATATATGGTTTCTCGCTCTGTTTTACACTAAAGGATAGGCCTTTAGACTTTGGCGTTATCGAAGTCTGAGATACAATATATATCCCAAAAGGCGATTAAAAATCAAGCGTCGGCTAAATTTTTAGTCGATCATCCATGTCTTGACATGCCCAAGGAAATTGAATTGGAAATTGATTCGTTTGAATTAAAACCTTGGGTCTTATACTTTGACGGATCAAAAACTTCTAAAGGCACAGGGGTAGGAATAGTTTTAATAAATACTCTAGGGGTTTATTATAAGTTTGCTTTCACTTTGGATAGAATGTATACCAATAATCAAGCTGAGTAGGAAGCATTGATTGTAGGTTTAGAGCTGTTACTAGAGTTGGAAATAAAGAATGTAATTATTAGGGGCGATTCCCAAATAGTAACTTACCAATTGATTGGTGATTTTAAATGCCAAAGTGATTCTATCATAAGTGAATATGTAATCGCCCAAGAATTATTAGAAGAATTTGATCAAGTGGAGCTTCAATACGGTAACAGGATGCATAAGGACCTAGCAAACAAATTAGCTCAAATGGATTAGGGTTATTTAAAGGTGCTAAATTTGGAATCCACTTGTGAATAATGGAGGAATATTGCCAGTAGTACAATGGAAGGCAAGAATGATCAATGTTTATTGCATACAAAATGGAGATGTAATAGATTGGAGGGCAGAAATAAAAAGATTCTTGAAAGAACCTGACAAAGAGAATAATAGGAAAATGAAGTAACGCTAATTAAATTACATATTGATAGATGAGGAGCTATTCAAGAGACGCTCAGATGGTGTGTTATTAGAATGTATGAGTTCGCAAGAGGCCAAAACAATCATGATTGAATTACATGAGGGAATATGCTTAGCCCATCAGGCCGGCCAAAGAACCAAATTGTTAATTGTTAGGAGTGGATAATTTTGGCCCAAAATGGGAGAATCGTGTGTTTAATACGCAAAGAATGGCTTAGTATGCCAAAACCATGGTCCGATATAAAGAGTACCAGCAAGAGAAATGACACCCATTATTAAACATTGGCCGTTTAAAGGTTGGGCGATAGACTTGATAGAAAGATTGATCCCTTGTCGTCCAAGCAATATACGTTTATAATAGTTGTAATAGATTTCTTCACCAAATGGGTAGAAGCAATACCTTCAAGATTTCTCAGAAAATGTTATAGACTTTATTTGTGACCACATTATTTATAGATTTGAAATTTCACAAACTTTGATGGTGTATCACGGAACTTCTTTGAATGGAGATCAAGTGAAGGAATTCTTGAGCAAGTTTGGAGTTAAGCTAGTAAACTCTACCCCTTATTACGCTCAATCTAATGGACATGCAGAATCTTCTAATAAGATTCTAAAAAATATCATAAGGAAAATAAAAAATGAAAATGCCAAAAATTGGCATGAATGTTTAAATAAAGCTTTATGGGCTTACAGGACGTCACCACGTTCAAGTACCAAAGTAATTCCTTTTCAACTTACTTATGGACAATTAGAGTAGGCTTACAAAATGACTTAAGTGATCGCGATTTTGCCGAATCATTAACCTAAAATTTATTGGAATTGGACGAGTTAAAGTTGGACGTCCTAGATAGATTACAGGTTCAAAAATGAAAAATAGCTAAATTGTATAACAAAAAAGTTATAGCCAAATCTTTTAGCTTGGACGATGTGGTTTGGAAGACAATACTCCCTTTTGATAGCAAAGATCAAAAGTACAGTAAATGGTCACCCAATTGGAAATGATCATATAAAGTGAAAAGTGTATTGCCCAATGGAAATTATCATTTGGAAGATTTAGATGGCATGCAGCATATGAGATTTATTAATGGTAAATATTTGAAGAATTATGTTCCTTCCATATAGGAAAATGAACAAATAGAAGAAAATTATATGCATAAGTAAACAAATAAAGTGAGTTAGACGATTATGTCCAAATAAAATAAGAGCGAAGTACGTTCAAATAAAATCTTTCATTATCAAATATTCTTTACAAATCAAGAGGTGTAAAATACAAATAAGCCACAGTTAGAAGCAGGCTATCATGGTTCTTCTATCAACTACTACAAGAAAATGGTAAATTAGCCATCGTTGCCTTCCTCAATGCATTTCTACAATGGCAAGCAAATGGTCTAAGAAGCACTCTAAGCTAGCAATTGTTTCACATCAAGAAAAGGGTACTGAGAAAACCTTCATTGACCAAAAAATATTTCCTCTATCTTCCATACCAAAGAAAATATCAAGACAGATAGTGAAATTAAAAAAAAAAAAAGATTACATGATTCATCTCTATTGAAAAATGAAATAATTGATCAATCATTTGAATGCCAGATGATGGCAACAAACTAGTTTTGTAGAGAACGAGGATGAAGATGAGGAATGTGTAACAATACGCAACTTTATAGAGGTTTGAAGGTGAAGGGACGGAATCTGAACGGTCATATATATGCATGGTAACTAAAATTGAAGGTCCAGATCTTGAAGAGAAAAAATCAGAATGCCAGAAGTTTCATTCCATGTAAAGATTCCACAACGGGAAATGTGTATGAATATGGCACGAGGTTAATAATTAAATTTTTTGGGGAGTATTGATGATTAAAACTTCAATTATGCTGTTTCAAAATCTATGCAAAAGCTACTACACAAGTGAATAAAATGGTCATTCCATTGATGAAATTGGCTACCATTACATCTCAGCCAACAGTACCTGCTATCATAAAATTAAAAATAACGTGTAAGATGAAATCGTTCTACAAGAAAGGACAAAACATTAATATCTTAAATACGATTTACTCCAAAACGAACACATCTGTTCTCTAAGGTGCTCCCATTCATCGTGCTGTTCAAGAGAAGCAGCAGATAGGTTAGTTATAAGTTCCTCATCAACTTCCAATTTCAAGTAACGTTCAAGCAAAGATTTGTCTCGCTCAACTTCTTAGGAAAAAGTAATCTTCTTAACGCCAAACCTCACCCAACAGTCGTTCATCCTTGCTTGAAATTCCTTCATCTCTGTAGCCAGGCTCATCATCAAAGAATCCTCAACCATAACCTCATAGGAGATTTCGTTTAGAGTGCTCTTGGTCTTTTCAATCTTTTGAAGCAAAGACTCATTTTCATTTATAGCACTAATATACTGAGTCTTATTGGCTTTTAATTCTACATTCATGGCTAGGAAAGAACTTATCTCTGAATGGATAATCTTCAATGTTAGCTTAAAATCAAATGAAATCTTAAGCGAAGGAAGCTCAAGTGCTTGAGCCATTTTTGCACTTGAAACTCAAACTCATCTCTTTGGCTAGAACATTGACATTGTTGATATCCATATCCATGAAGGAAACTTATGCAAACACTGATTGTTTGAGAATGTTCATGTTTTCATCTGAGAATGCAGCAAGGAAAGCAGAAGGACGACTGGCTGAAGAGGAACGAAAGGCAGCGCTTGCCCTTACTTGTTCCCAAGAAGTAAACAAATCTTGAATAGAGCGCAAAACGGCGTCAATGTCCTGTAAAGAAAAATGCAAGCATTTAGTGTTTTCATTACATTGAACGAAGTGAAGATGAAAGATAAAACAAATGCTACCTCATCAGTAGCTTTGGAAAACTAGGGCACACTACTGGTTGATTGGACCACTTGTGGGGACTTTCCTTTGTCTGAATGAGCAGGCCCTTCCACAACGGGTAGATTTATGGGAATTTCTACAAAAATCAAGTGATAATGAGTTAAAGGCCAACAACATAAACAAGGGGAAAGGCCATAAAATATGTATTACTTGTCAGTTCAATACTTGGGGGGTCAGTTCCTTAGAAGGTTAGAAGTTCTCCAGTTCGCTGTGCGATCAAAGACTCTTGGGCCTCTCCTTAGGTAAAGTCCCTTCATCAGATGACTTTGATGGAGAAGCTTTGGTGAAAGAAGGTGGAGCAAGAGCCAATGAAAGCAGAGTTTTCAGATGAGAAGTTGAGCTTTTCTGGAAGATCCAGGTAAAACATTAACATATTAAGGATTTTTTCATGAATAAACAAACTCGATTACCTTTCTCCTGATAACGAGATGGGCATCATCATCATCATCATCATCATTATCATCATCGGGCAAGACTGACAAAGCTGATGCTGGCCGTTTGCTGCTGGGAACACCTTTGGCTGTTCCAGTTCGTGCATATGAGGAATAAGATGGAATTGCAGGTTGTTTAACATGAGCAGGTGGGGATTTCAAAGGAGAAATATGATTCTCGATAGATACAGGAATGGCAGGAATAACTAGCCCACCGTTGCTTGCCCAACAGATTCAACATCATTAAATGACGGACCTAGGTAGAACTCATAGAGGACAGGGTTGGCTGGTGAAAGAGAAGTTGGATCTATGTACAGTTTGGTGAGGAGGTTTTGGAAGTCTTCAAAAATAAGGGAGTGTTGGAGGAGCTCTGTGAAGACTCCATTTACTACAAATTATAGTTTTTGTGAGGGTTTTTTGAGAAGCATAGCAAAGAAGCAAGAAAATGAATAGTGGTATTTATAGGGAAAAAATAAATGCGCGATGCAAGATGTGGGTATAATGGCATGATGAAGTAGCGTGTTCTTTGGTTTATAGGAGTCGTGTGATATTACACTTTTCAGGACGTAGATAGTAACTGTCAAACGAAAATAATGATTGGGATTCTCCACCCTTTTTGGAAAGTATAAAGGAGGAATATGACAAAAGATTAATAATTGATATTAATTTTGCATATTGGGGGTAATTGTTGACATACAAAAGTGAGGTACAATTAAATGGTTCAAAGAATTAAGCCCAGTTAGGAAGTTCGAAGGATGGACCTAAATGAGACCATGTAAAAACCCAAAACGGAGTTATGTAATGGAGGCCCATCATCACTTAAGCCTACGAGACTCCCAAGATCTGGGCGAGCTTATCATCACTCAAGCTAGTGAAACGCCCAAGATCTGGGCAAATATAGTGTCTTGATTATTATTCGAAGCAACAATTATTGAAGCAGTTAATGGGTACTCTTATCACATTCCAGGATCCAAGAATCTCGGTTGCAAATAATTAAGCGAATGAAGGAATGGCAATCGTTGAAAACGGTAGTTTCTTAACAAGTCATCAATTATGGAGAAAGTGGATAGTTACAGGGCGATGAACTGTTTTCATTTCATTTCTTTCTTCTTGTTAACTTTCAATTACTTTACGAATTCATTGTGCTTATGCTCCTTGGAGGCATTTCGCTTCTTGCAAGTTGTAATCTTCATAAATAAAACACCCCTCGTTGGGACTTTGTCTCGAGATATTGTTGTTCCTTACACAATCATTTGAACCTTCTTTTAATTGTTAGCGAGGCTCGATTTCCATGCGAAACACTTTTAATTTTCTGTATCCATGTTTAAGTAAATACCTGACATCCCCTGCTCTTTTGAGTGAATATATCGAGAGCTATGTTGGAATGTGGGATGGAGCACCGCGAAAGATATGAAAGGTATATGGAGGATGGACCAGTGAAGTGTAAGGAAGCCATATGGCTTTTGGAATATGATTCGCCGAATAGCAAAAGTTAATCATCCTGCAATAGGTATCAATTTTCCTTCTTTTAATTAGAAGGCGCACGTTTGTCCAATCTTGAAATGTATAAAAAAGTTCTGAATGTAACTTAGCCCAAGCTAGAAAAATGGAAATGCCATCCATCCTGGAATAATATGTTGGAACTAATGGTTTAATATATACTATTTAAATGTGAGTATTGAAAAAATCTCCAATAAGTGCACTGATTGGATGCGATTCTTTAAGTGAAAACGATACATAACAAAGAGTCACGACCTTTTGATAAAGTGCATTCTAGACCATTAGTCGTGATCTAAGAGGTTTTTTCAATTGTCCCAATGCACGTGTTCAGATGTGCGGTGGTAAGGAAAAGGTTTCAAACGGGGATGACCACTGCCTCAACAACTAAAGCCAAATATATTTCAAAAAAGAAAATAATAACAATTTAATTCGAGAAATTAATTATCTTAGAAAAGCTAATTAACACAAAATATTATTGCCACAATCCAAAAGATCAATACAACTTAATATTAAAGTCTACCAACATAACAAGTGAAAAGCCTATGCAATTTCAACAATATTATTATTAATGCAAAGCCACCATCAACAAATATTGATCGCAGCAGTTTATTTGATTCCGGAAAACGACGATTTTCCAAAACTAAGTGGTTAACTTCTTGATTTCCTCGTCTTGTTCGAAATAAGTCATATCTTCCTCATGCAAATGCACCCATGCTTCAATTCCATCATTTTCTTTGGTATTCATAAGCATGACAAGGTTCATTATCGGAATGTTTGCAACACTTGTCCAAATGGGTTTTCCAAAACCAAAATCAGCATCATAGAATTTAAACTTAGACCAATCAGTAAAGCGTAGACTGTTTTTGCCACTCTCGTTTATTTTTTCAATTGCACCCAAGAAATAATCTACGAGTATGGTGTGTCCATTCTTAGAATTGGATAATATATTGGCACAGTCAGAAACAGCTTTCTTGGCATTGTTACTGAGTAGAGGAATGAAGCTTTCAAAGTCTATGCTCTTGCTTTCTTCTGCATTGCATTCTACCGTTGTCAGTAACACTAAATTTCCACAAGTATACTTTGATAGAGGTGGAACTGTTCTTTCTCGAATGTTAACCTCCTGCATTATGACACAATCTCGCGATTTCCCATGTTTTGCGCGATCAGAGCGTAAAAAAGCCTCTGCTAAGAATGAAGAAACAACAACCACTCTCGATGGGGGACGGTCGTTGTCGCTTACTCTGTCTCTTAGAGTTTCTATTGCCTTTCTGTCAAATAAAATCCTTTTGGTCACAGTGCTAGTGTCCTTAGTACTCCTTGTGGTTCCAAAAACTGAATTTTCAGCTGGAAAATAGAATTGGGAATTAAATTTTGGACGAATTGGTTCGGTTTTGTCTCCTAGGCTGGCCTTGGCCCATGCAGATATGAATGTGCCAAATGAACATGCATCAATAATCCTATGTGAAATGCATATACCAATGGCCATCCCACCACATTTAAATTTGGTTACTTGAACTGATAAAATTGGGTTAGTGATTTCATCAGCTTCACCAATTTCCAGTGGGAGGAGATTGTTTAGCTCCACAGGTTCGACTCCAGACCCAATAATTTCATTTAGATCGCAGTCGAGTACCTGAGCTTCTACGTACTCAGCACCCTGGTCGCTACAATCAACGGAGTGATTCACCTTGTTGTATCTACCAGCAAAAGGATAAAATTGTGGCAAGATTTGCGCCAATGATTTTTCCAAGTTGTTTATATGTCCAATGTTATTGTCGATCGAAGGATAGTAGAGAATTCCAACCACGTTCATCGTTGTATTAAGCTTGTCCATGCACGATAACTTGTAGGTACGGAGATTTTCGGGAGATGGTATGCTTGGTTTTATAAACTTCCTGCTCACAATCTGGACCTTCATGGTTCTTCGAATGCAATCAACACTTGGTCTTCGAAACCTAATGCAATAAAAATAAAATGAACTTAATTAGATTTTGAGAAATAGTAGTGTGTGTGTGTGTATTATGGTTACGTTTCGCCTGAAAATAATGATAAGAGGATTGCAATGAGGGAGTTAGATGCAAGAAATTGTTGATTATATGGGTCACTGATGGAGACATTAAATACACGAGGACAATTGTTTTTAAATGATTGTCGGCCTATTTTGATGTAGGGCAAGTATCAAATGGCCGATTTCCCCCTAATGGTTCAATAGTTCGGGGAAATTATTTAAGAGTCCATTTGACATGACTTTCGTTTTAGGGCTTAATAAGAAAATTACTTTAATTTTTGTTTAGAAACTAATTTATAAAATAGCTTCCTATTTCGAAACTACTTTTATAAGAAGTCACGTTGTATTAGCTTTCTCTATTATACAAGTCCGTTGAACCGTAGTCGACACGAGTGAGAGTTTTCTTCTACTCTTGACCAATACCAACTACGGATAAATGCGACCGACGTATACTATGGTACAAATCTTCTAAACACGTGATTTTTGCCAGTTTTTATCTGTGGTATAGAGTCAGCTCCAACAATTAATGCAATCCAGAAGATTGACCAATCGAATTTACTCGCGACAACAACTTGGACAGGCATATTTAAATGTAGATGATGGGCTGTAAGATTCTCTCTATCTTTTGATTTTGAAGATATAAATTTGTTTGGTAAATCATGTAGGGCGACTGAGTTGTTTCTTAATTAGTCACAATTATGACAATAATTATTGTTTCCCCTCAAATCTGGAAGATATAAATTTGTTTGATACAAATAAATGTATAGTACAGCATACACCAATGTTTGGTGTAAATTAAAATTAATATTTGAATTTTATTATAATAGGTATTATGAGGCAAAATATGTTAGAAAAATTCAATACCCATATAAGTATGACTGTGTTAATCATAGATCCTCGGTCCATGATATTATGAGAAAATATAGTATGATGAGAGAAGGCCTCAATGGCGTTATCAAGAAAAAATAAATGACAAAACAAAGTAATAGTTATTGAAATCAACATTTTCAAAAATCAAGTCGACTTTTTCAATATGTATTTTAAATTAAGGGCACTCAGTAGTTAAAATTGTAAAGCGAGAGACGTGTGGTCTTGAATTGACACATTCTAATTACACGTGATTCATGCATGATAATTTATTAATAAGACCATAACGTAGTTGTAAAGTTCCATGCTCAAAAGATGGGTGATTACAGTATCGTTTGACACCCCCTTTTTTCTTTTATTTGAACATGAATTTGCATTACGTGTGGGCACCAGTGTCCTTGATAATGTCATACTCATCTGACAGGGGTCTTTTCATGTTCGTTGTTTGGTAAAAAGCTAGTGGCATTATTTGTGTCCTTGATAATATCATACTCATCTGACAGGGGTCTTTTCATGTTCGTTGTTTGGTAAAAAGCTAGTGGCATTATTTGTGTCCTTGATAATATCATACTCATCTGACAGGGGTCTTTTCATGTTGGTTGTTTGGGGAAAAAGCTGGTGGCATTATTTAATAAATCCCAATAATTCCCTTCAATTTTGCCTTTGATATTTGTGGTAGGTGCCGGCACGTGATAATCAGCATGGTTAAAATTGTAGGTGCATTGATTAGTGTTGAAAAGTCATACAATTGATTATGCAACAAAGAAATCATTTCATTAATGCAAATTCGTGTTGAAAAGTCAACAAATTGAAGGATTACACCAAGAAACATTTCCGTTCGTAAAAACTTCGGGAAGCTCCAGCTCGAAATTATTTCTAGAAATTTAGCATCCGAAGAGTAAAACACGAATAAAACAAACATAAGTACCCAACTATGGCTTCTTTCACAAGCACTAACGTAACGCCTGTGCTATGTAATCACGTAGTTGTTGCCACGACATATCCTCTTCAACTAACGTAACGCCTGTGCTATGTAATCAGGATTGATGGTGCCCATAATCGATTGTCTCCACTCCGCATTGATGGGCATCTTGTCGCCTCCGTACTCTCTGTCACTATCTGTGCTAAAGTCAAAACCACGCTGCGACAACTTCGTTGGGGACATCGCACATTTCGTCGAGTCACCAGTGCCGTCGAAAAATTTCCCATATGTGTTATATATCTTACTGCAATCAAAGTTTTTATACTTCGCGTATTTTGGGTTTTCCTGCACGAACAAGATAGGTAAACAATTAGTCATATGTAGTAGAAAAGTCCTAAATTTCAAACATAAAATAAATAGGTAAATTTAAACTTTCAATTACTAACAAAAACACATAAAAAGAGTAAGTTGCTTCACAAGTTAGTGTTATTATAGCTAGCTCGGCGGCAAATTTGATGCTTGATATCGACGCATGTAATCAACTATCCCTCTAAGGTATCGAAATATATATTCCACTACTTCCTATGAGCAAGATCAATATTCAACTACAAGCACAACTATCAAGTTGAGTACACGTAACAGCGTTACATCATGTTTTTCAAATCTCAATTAACAAGATATGTAGAGTAGAAGAGATTATCTTAGGAGAGATTGTCTTAGAGTTTACATCGATTAACTACTTTAAATCGTGGACACGTAATGTAAACTCCAAACGATCCCAAATTTACATCTCGAAATGAAATTCCAAACAGCCTGACTATGTTATTCAACCATTTTCTGTTATATTGCCTCTATGATTCTGGGCACCATCAATCCTGATTATCAAACGTCATTGCAAATTCGAATGAAATGAATATTTATATCTATCCATTTGAAAAGCATTTTGACCACCAATACCAACACAACCAACATAATCACAACCCACCAAAAATCCTTAAATCGTTCTAAGTAATTTCTGTAATTCAAAGAATCAACAAAATTCATAGTAGTTCCATATCCATGAAGACTGAAAATCCTACAAAAATATAAATAAAACCGCACAAATAACTGAGACAGAACAACAAAGTGAAGACATTAACAAAAACCCCGAAATATTTATATCTCAATCGAGCTCGGCGGCATTTCGACCACCAATACCAAAAGAACCAAGATAATCACAACTCACAATTTCCATCTCGAACAACAGCAGTCGAACTTGCATAAAAAAAGAACACACCTTAATTTTTGCTTCCACCAATGGTCCAGGGCGTGAATTCTTCCAGTACCCGAGCAGTACTCAATTCCAGTGCATTGCAGTAGCTCGAACGGGTGTTTGTGTTCTGTTCGCAGTTTATTCCAATAGTTCTTCATCTGGGATGTAGTCCAACTCTTTCCAGTTGAGGCGTTGAACAGGTCTGCGATACGAGCCCATCCTTTCGGGGAAAAGCATTTGCCTCATTGATGGCCTTCGGCGATGACAAGTTTGCAGGTGTCGATAAACACTTTGTGCTCTGTTGGGTTCCATTTTGCCCACTTACGTACCACTGGCTGAATCTCATGAGGGTTGGAAAAGGTATGATTCTAGTTGGGTGACGCTGTAAGGGGAAAAATGGGTTTAAGAGTTATGCGACAGTTGGACGGAAAAGAAATAGAAGGAGCAAAAATGGCGATTTCGTCTGTTAATTATAAAAACATGTGCACACAGTCATTCAGCCGAGAAGATGCAAATAAGAAATATCTTACCGTGTCATCAGGGTAATAGTTCCACTGGGATCGTCGTTCTCCATAGAAGGCAAATATGGTTTGAAGAGAAATATGATTGTCGGGCGGGCGGAGCTTTAATTGATGGTTCAAATACAACGTTTGATTTTCTGTCAACAAAGACGTTTGGCGTTGGTCGGTTGGTGGCAAGGTGTTTCACTCTATGTTTTCAGTGGATCGAACCGGCGATACTTTCCCAGCAGCGGTGCCTTCTTCCTTTAAGTGGTGCTTTTCCTCATGTAGGGTAAATTGGTTAAGGGGTGTTGTGTACATTTGCAAATTGATTTGAGGGTAAAATCGATAGTGTAATACAACGGTCAAATGAAATGAATCTGTGCTCTGACACAATAAATTGAATTCTTTTGTGTTTATGCACGGTAGAAAAATGAATTTTCCCCCAAGGAATGAGATTCAAACGGGGGCATTGTACTTTTATTTCTCAAGAGATTAGTGTTGTATTAATAAAAAAATTAATGGGATAAAGAAATAGAAAAGTCAAAAGTGATAGCTTGTGATGCGAACTCGCGTAGCAATAGTAGTTACGAAACTCACACAAGATTGATTCAATCCTAAAAAAGCCAAGAATCAATGTTTAACCTTGATTCAAAAATATTGAACCAAGGAATCAATACAATTGTCGACAATATGTTTGATAGCCCAAGACTAGCTAACCAAGAGGGGGGTGAATCGGTTTTAAAAACTTTTTAGAATTAATCTAAATTCAAACAAGTAAAGATTAAATAGATTAATTCAAATAATGAGCATAAATATAAAAGTAATAAGTGAAGAGGGATAGAGAGTGCAAACGATATATTAGGTTCGATCCAATGCAATGATCTACGTCCCCTGTTACCAAGCTCTCCGGCATGAGCAAGACTAATTTCACTATGTTGATTGACTTGTGGTGCAATCCAACCCTTTACAATGCTTTCGATGACTTACAAGCAAGGAGTACCGATCCTTTTACAAACGTTGAGCTTTTCGAGACCTCAACACAACCCCAAGTTTAAAGAGAATTGAATTTACAAATTGAAGACTTCTCTTTTAATAAATGATAGAATAACAATTAAGTACCAAGAGAGAAGTAGGTTAACACTTTAATGAATAGCAATGAGTGAAGCTCAAGTGTTAGGTTTAAAAAAACTTTGTTGTGTCTAATGATTTTCAAGAATTGATTTGATCAAAATTTTTTCCAAACAAACTGATTTTATAATAATAAATAGGATGAGAAACAATGCTATTTTGCTCAAAAGAATCTCACTTTAATGTACTCAAGTTCTTATGATAAATGGTAAGTGAGTTGATATTTATAGAAGTAAAATCGTAAATTCTCTGTCCAATCGGATGACCCATATCGAACGTTCGCCATTGTACCGGATGATTGAACTAGACGTTGGGCGTCAGAAATCAGAACGGTCAAAAATTTGACCATTGAGCTGCCGGACGTCCACCAAAATCGAAAATCTTTGATTTTCTACTTTCTTGATTATTTTGCAAATCCTGTAAATTCTTTAGGAACATTTTCACTTACTTTTTCAAATTAAGTGTCATTGAAAACGAGTTCAAAAATCGAGTGAAGGTTTTTTTGTCACATCAAAAATATTTTTTATGCGAGTGCTTTTGTGCAAAAAAAAATTCGTGCATGAAAAAGTAACTTACGAGCCTTTAGTGATTCATTGCTGTGAATTAAAGGGTTTTACCTTTACATATGAATTTGAATTATCTAAGTCTAATATCTTCGATAGATTTGGCGTGAGTGTGCGTTTTGTTGCTCGGTTTTGAATTTGGTGCCAATACTTAATTTATCTTCGATTGTTCCTTATGCAAGTGCTTGATTTCCAAGTTTGATTCTGAATGCTTGATTTCCACCCGGTTCGTAATATGTATCATTGAAGACTTAAATAAAAATGTTAGAAATGAGAATAATATTTTTGTTATAATCAAAACTCGAAGTCAACCATAGGTCAACAATTTCCCCCTTTTGATTATGACAAACAAGATGATTTGTAATGTATGAACAATTTAGAGGAATATATATTATCATGGAATTCATGTTCCCCCTATCTTTTACAATTAGATAACCACACATTTAAAGTATGAGTTCCCCCTTTTTCATTTATTGATATAATCATTTGTAAATATGCATAATCATCTCTCTTTTCATGCATTTTCCTCCTTTTGGCATAAACAAAAAGCATAAGGCAAAGCATGGATAAAAATCATAGATAAGTCAAAATCATAGTATTAAGTAAGAAAGAACATAACCATAGACAATTAAGTTAGGCCATAGATAAGTCAAAAGAACATAAAGATAATCTATACTAGCAATAAGAGCGAGACATATGGCTCCGGAGGAGAACATAAAGATAATCTATTCTAGCAATAAGAGCGAGACCTATGGCTCCAGAGGAGATGGTGGAGGAAAGAGTACATAGAAATGAGCGTAGAATGCATTCTGTTGAGCTTGCATGTCCGCATATTGTTCTTGAATAGCATCCTGTTGAGCCTGTATGACGTCCTACTAAACTTTCAATTCCTAAAGCATCCCACCAAGTCCATCCACAGAAGAGGTAAGAGAACCAATACAGCCATTTAGGAGGTTGTAGTGATCCTCGATAAACGTGAAACTATCGAACGAAGAATGAGGTACACTAGTGGCAGGAACATCGTAAGTCGGTTGTAGTGGATCATCATTATCATCATCATCCTTATCACCTTCAAAAGATAGAGTCGATGGACCTAAGGTGGGGTCAAACCCTTTTGTGTGTGACATCCATTGACCGTGTGCTTTTATTATTTTCATCCTCTTGAGGGTTTGAATGTTGATGGTGTCGGTAGGGCAAAGTTTAATAAAAGTCTCATCGTGAAATGGAATCTCAAAATGTTTAAAAAACTTCTTAAGAAGTATTCCATAAGACAAAGCTTTAAGATGTCGTGTGGAATGTACAAGTTTCATGAGACCGAGGGCAATAGTTGGAAAGTTGAGTTTTTGGCCAACAAGGAAAGAATCGAGGACAAAAAGATAAAAAAAGTTCATCTCATCTCTATGACCCTTCCGAGAAAGAATTACAAGTGCAGTGATGTTTGGACTTTACATGGAAGTGTGAGATGATTTGCACTAATTTTCGTGATATTTTCAAAATTCTTTCAGGTTACCCGACGACATGCTTACGAGGGGTTGTACCCTTCAAGAGTTGGATGTGTTTTATGAAGAAAAAATTGAGTATCACACGGTTCAAGCTCAAAAATTTCACGAATGAGAGTTTTGTTGACGGTGATATGAACATTTTTGATTAAGCATGAAAGTTCATCCGAACGAGGTGAAATGACTATGTTTTGGTAAAATTCTTTCATAAGACGAGGATAAGCGCTCTTCAAGAGTAGCAACGACACCAAACCCATGTTTTTGAAATATTCTTCAATATGAGATGCGGGTGCTTCAATGGAAAAATCAGCAAAATCAACATTCTTACCTATTAGAATGGGTGATTTTTCAAACGAGTTAACCGGTACCTCGGGTTCCATATCAAATTCCTCGTCGGCTGATGGTGGAGAAGATCGCCACACCGTGCTCTTGAATCTCTTCCCCATTCTTCTAGATCCCAACCTTTTTAAAAATAAGAGTGGAAACAAATGGGTTCAGATTTTGGGAGAAAAGGGGATTTTGGTGGATGAAAAGTTGAAATTCTTTGAGATTGGATGATGAGAAGGAGTGGGTTCAATGATTTCAACTAGAAATTGAGAAATAGATTAAGGCAGTGTTTGCTACGATGGTTTTTCCCTAGAAAATGGAAAAGGTTTTCCACTTCCAGCAATTTGTGGTGTTTGATGGGTTACATTTTGCCTATTATTGGTTTTCTTTCCTGCCTCCTCACGCGCCACTTTTCCAGGCGTGAAAGGTTTTTGTTTTCTTATGGTTTGGTCAGATTTTTGTTTTCCAGCTTTCCTTTTTTTTTTTCTCTCTTTTTTTTTTTGGTAATAGAAAAAAATCTAGACACAATGGTAAAAAAAAAATTTCACTTTAATGGAAAATTTTCATGTAAAACAAAGCCAAACGAATAGAAAATTTAAAAATTTTCTGGGTAGAAAATCATACCAATCAAACACACTTGAAATCATTTTCCCTACAAAATATTTTCTAGGCAAATCTTTTCCCTGTAAAACATTTTCTTTCCACCCATTTTCCACCCTTTCAATCAAACGCACCCTAAGAATTTGAGTGATTTGGACTGTCTTTAGGGAGAGAAATGAGAGAAAAGAATGATTTTTTTTTCTGTTTGAATTGACTTGGTTCGCAAAACCAGGTTTTAAAAACACCCAGTACCGGACGTCCGGTTCTTAAACATGGTCTCTAAGGAAGTGATGTCGAATCTTAATATGTTTCTTCCTTGAGTACAAAATAGGATTTTTAGATAAGTTAATAGCACCAATGTTATCACACATGATGGGGGTATGATCAAAGGATAAGTGATAATCACTAAGAGTTTGTTTCATCCATAGAACTTGTGCACAACAACTTGCGGTCGAAATATATTTGGCCTCGGTGGTAGATAGTGCTACCGAGTTTTGTTTCTTGCTAAAACACGAAACAAGTGCAAAGCCTAAAAAATGACAAGTTCCGCTAGTGCTTTTAAGATCGATTGTGCATCCGGTCCAATCGGCATCCGAATAGCTAAGTAGATAAATGTAAGTGTCCTTAGGATACCAAAGTTCTAAGGTTCTAGTGCTACTAAGATATCTAAAGATTCATTTTACGGCCTTAAGATGTGATTCTTTAGGATTTGATTGAAATCTGGCACATAGACATACACTAAACATAATATCGGGTTCACTTGCGATTAAGTAAAAAAGAGATCCAATCATACCTCGATATGTTATTATATCAACAGAAATACCTTGTTCGTCCTTCTCCAATTTTATGGATGAGCTCATAGGTGTGTTAATTGAATTCAAATCATACATGTCGAATTTCTTGAGCATATCCAAAATGTACTTACTTTGATTAATGAACATTTCATTACAAGTTTGCTTAATTTGGAGACCAATGAAGAATTTAAGTTCTCACATCATGATCATTTCAAATTCCATGCTCATACACTTAGAAAATTCCTCACAAAGATGAACGTTAGTGACACCAAATATGATATCATCAACATAGATTTGAACAATGATCATATTGTTCTTATGCATTTTAACAAAAATAGTGGTATCTGCTTTTCCAATTGAAAAATCATTTAAAGTTAGAAACTTTCTCAATCGTTCGTACCAAGCCCTAGGGGCTCGTTTTAGACCATAGAGAGCTTTTCGAAGTTTGAAAACATAATCCAGTTTTTTATGATCTTTAAAATTGGGAGGTTGTTCAACAAAAACTTCTTTTTGAATGAAACCATTTAGAAATGCACTTTTAGCATCCATTTGATAAAGAGTGAAATTTTTATGGCAAGCAAAAGCAAGAAGCATACGAATGGATTCTAATCTAGAAACCAGTACAAAGGTTTCCTCATAATCGATGTCTTCTTCTTGATTGTAACCTTGGGCAATCAATCAAGCCTTGTTATGTACAATTGTTCCATTTTCATGCCCTTTTTTTTTTTTTTTTCTAAAAACCCATTTTGAACCAATTACGGTTTGATCATTTGGTCTAGCAACTAAATCTCAAACATGATTCCTTTCAAATTGATTTAGTTCTTCTTGCATTGCTAGTATCCAAAATTTATTAAATTCGACTACTTTAAAATTTTTGGGTTTAATTTGCAAAATGAATGCACAACTTCCTATGTGATTTCTAAGGGAGGTTCTAGTAGTGAAACCTTTGGATGGATCACATATTATTAATTCCTTTGGATGAGATGGAACAAACTTCCATTCCTTTGGTAGCTGGGGGTCACTTGATTCTCGGTTGATTTTTCTTCACTTTCTTGAACATTGGGTTCCTTCATTTTTTCTTCATTAGGTACTTCCTTATTTTGATCTTGAATGTTTATTTGTTCAAATGGAGCTTCCAAACCTACATCATCATCATCAATGTCTTTCTCATGACCAAGAGGATTAGTCTCTTCAAAAGTAACATGCATGGATTCTTCAACGACTAGATTTCTTTTGTTAAATACTCTAAAGGCTTTACTAGTAGATGAATATCCTATGAAAATACCAATATCGGATTTTGAATCAAATTTTCCCAAATTATCTTCTGTATTCAAAGTAAAAAATTTGCAACCAAAAACTTTAAAGTAGTTAATATTGGGGATTCTATTTTTCCAAAGTTCGTATGGAGTTTTGGTTTTCTTGCGACTAATCAAGACTCTATTTATAATGTAACAATCGGTATTAACGGTTTCGGCCCAAAAATATTTAGGTAAGTTATTTTCGTTAAGCATGGTTCTAACTATTTCTTGTAATGTACGATTCTTCCTTTCTACTATACCTTTTTGTTGAGGGGTTCTAGGAGCTGAAAAGTTATGTTCTTATCCATTTTCATTGCAAAAATTATCAAACGCAACATTATCGAATTCTCCACCATAATCACTTCTAATGGTTGAAATTGAATATCCTTTTTCATTTTGAACCTTTTTGTAAAAATGTTTGAAAGTCTTTAGAGCTTCATCCTTCAGATTCAAGAAAAGAACACAAGTGAATCTTGAGAAATCATCAACAATAACGAAGGCATAGTGTTTTCCTCTTAAACTAGCGGTTCTAAAAGGTCCGAAAATATCAATGTGGAGCAATTGAAGTGGTTTTATAGTCGATGAATGTAATTTTGATTTAAATGAACTTTTTATTTGTTTGCCAAATTGACATGTCTCGCAATTTTTTTCCTTTTCAAATTTTAGATTTGGCAAACCTTTGACAAAACAATTTTTGGAAATTTTTGAAAGGCGTTCCATGCTAACATGGCCTAATCTCCTATGTTATAGCCAAGTATTCTCCTTTAGACTCACTAAACATTTTTCATTATTTTCAAAATCGATATTTATGATATAAACATCTTTGTTTCGGATTCCTACAAACAATACCTCTTTAGATGTAGCATCCTTAATGAGACATTTGGAATAATCGAATTTAATATGAAATCCTTTTCACATAATTGACTAATACTAAGTAAATTGTGTTTGAGATTATCTACCAATATGACATATTCAATGGAGGGTGAGAGATGGTTACCAATATTTTCAATTCCAATGATTTTTCCTTTAGCATTGTCCCCAAAGATGACATGGCCCCCATCCTTCCTTTTGAAGTTTGATAGCAAGGTTTTATCTACGGTCATGTGCTTTGAATATCCGCTATATAGGAACCATTTACTTGTTGTCTTCCTTGGTGCCTACAAAAATAATTCAATTTTTGATTTTTGAGTCCTTGGCAGTTAGTTTTAGTGGATTCTCGAGTCCACTGTTGTCAAAGTATAAATTCTTTTTTGTTAGACAATTGTAGGCCACATGTCCATTTTTATTACAAAAGTTACAAGTAATTGTTGAGGAAATTGAATTTGAGGCTTTGACAAATAGATTCTTAAGAGATTTTTGTTTTAAAAATGGTTTATATCCGATGCATCCTTTATCAAAAACACATTTTTTGTTGCCGAGCATTAAGTCAAAATTCTTTTTCCCTTGAGTAAATTTATAAATGATTTTTGTTAGATTTTTGACTTTTCCCCTTCAAAGAACAATTTTCTTTGAATAAATCATACTTCTCATTTTCCCTTTTAGTCTCTATTTCATTTTTATAGTAATCTATGCTTCTTTTTAAGAATAGAATGACTAAGGGCTAATTTTCAAAATTCTTCTAAAATTTCATCAAAAGAGGAAGATAAATCGTTGTATGAAAAATGTTCAATAGATCTTACCTCATCATTGATTGCCATGAAGCACATGTTGGCGAACTCTTCTTGACTTTCATCTTCATCGTGATCTTCATCGTCGCTTTCATCCCATTTTGCTTGGACTACCTTTTTCTGGAAATTTTTCTTTTTATTTGGACACTCGATTTTTTGTTGCCGGGTTTGTCACAATCATAGCAAATAATTTTCTTGTTTCTTTCTTCATTCTTGTCTTCCTTCTTTTGAAATTTTCGATTGTTTCAAAACCCTCTCCACTTCTTGACAAGAAGAACTGAATCATCAAGCTCATCATCATTCATGTTGTTGCTTGTTGTTCCTTCATCAATTGCCGATTTTAAAACAATTTGGCGTTTAGGAACCTCATTTGCTTCTTCTTTGCTCTTTCTCGTCTTCTCTTTGATTTTGGCATTGTTGAGGTCGTAGGTCATCAAGGTTCCATAAAGTCCTTCCAAAGGATATGTGTTCACATCCTTGGCGTTCTCTATTAACATCCTTATGGGGCTCTATCCCTCCGAGAGAGACCTAAGTATTTTGCTCACAAGTTCACAGTTAGTAAATTTGCGATTGAATCATTAGGCCATTTATAATATCGGTAAAACGAGTAATCATATCAACAATAGATTCATCTTGTTTCATAAAGAAATTTTCAAATTCCTTTACTAACATATTAATTTTTGTTTCTTTAACTTTACTAGTGCCGACGTGAGTAACTTCTAATGCATGCCAAATGTCATATACGGATTCACAAGTGCTAATGTTATTAAATTCATTTTTATCCAATGCACCATAGAGTAAATTCTTAGCTTTGGCATTTAAGGATAATTTTCTTTTGTCATCTTCATCAAACTCTTCTCTAGGTTTGGTGATAGTTTGATCGGGTTGACCATCTATCTTAATGGTCTTGGTAGGCTTATAGGGACCATACTCGACTACTTCCCAAATATTATAATCAATAGTTTGAATGTAAATCATCAATCTAAGCTTCCAATAATTATAGTGTGTACCATTAAAGAAGGGAGGTCTATTTGTGGAGTGCCCTTTATGATTTTGAAAGATTGGGTTAGCCATTACTCAAGATTGTGAAATCTTTAAAAATTAGTACCTTTCTGTGATACCAATTGATAGCCCAAGACTAGCTAACCAAGAGGGGGTGAATTGGTTTCAAAAACTTTTTCGAAGAACTAATCTAAATTCAAACAAGTAAAAACTAAATAGATTAATTCAAATAATAAACACAAATATAAAAGCAATAAGTGAAGAGAGATAGAGAATGCAAACAATATATTTGTAGAGGTTCGATCCAACACATTGATGTACGTCCCCCGTTACCAAACTCTCCGGCACGAGCAAGGCTAATTTCAGTATATTGATTAACTTGTGGTGCAATCCAACCCTTTACAATACTTCCGGTGACTTACACGCAAGGAGCACCGATCTTTTTACAAACGTTGAGCTTTCCGGGACCTCAACACAACCCCAAGTTTAAAGAGAATTGAATCTACAAATTGAAGACTTCTCTCTTAATAAATGATAGAATAACAAGTAAGTACCAAGAGAGAAGTAGGTTCACTTTAATGAATAGAAATAAGTGAAGCTCAAGTGTTAGGTTTAGAAAAACATTGTTGTGTCTAATGATTTTCAAGAATTGATTTGATCAAAAGTTTTTCCAAAAAAAAATGATTCTATAATAATAAATAGGATAAGAAATCAATGCTATTTTGCTCAAAAGAATCTCATTTTAATGCTTATGATAAATGATAAGTGAGTTGATATTTATAGAAGTCAAAATTGTGAAATTCTCTATCCAACCGGATGACCCATACCAAATGTCTGCCACTGTACCGGACGACTAAACTAGCTATTGGGCATCAAAAATCAGAATGGTTAAAAATTTGACCATTGAGCTACCGGACGTCCGCCAAAATCGAAAATCTTTGATTTTCTCTTTTCTTGATTATTTTGCAAATGTAAATCCTTTAGGAACATTTTCATTTACTTTTTCAAATTAAGTGTCATTGAAAAAGAGTTCAAAAATCGAGTGAATGTTTTTTTATCACATCAAAAATAATTTTTTATGCGAGTGCTTTTGTGCAAAATTTATTTCGTGCATAAAAGATTAACTTACGAGCTTGTAGTGATTCATTGCTGTGAATTAAAGTGTTTTACCTTTACATATGAATTTGAATCATCTAAGTCTAATATCTTAGGTAGATTTGGCACGAGTGTACGTTTTGTTGCTCGATTTTGAATTTAGTGCGAATACTTGATTTGTCTTCGATTGTTCCTTATGCAAGTGCTTGATTTCCTCCCGGTTCATAACATGTATCATTGAAGACTTAAATAAAAATGATAGAGATAAGAATAATTTGTTTATTATAATCAAAACTCGAAGTCAACCATAGGTCAACAATGTTGACTCCATGATTACGTGACTCAAAAATATCACTCGATTCGTTTGAACGCCACAAGAAATTATCTTGATAAGTTCAGAATTAATTAGATAAAAAACAAGAAGAAAGTATAATATCTTGCAATTAATCTCTCGATTTTTTGTCTATTGTACAATGAAAATGGAATTAAACTCCAAAAATAACAAAAGATATCACAAAATAGAGTTTTAACTAAAGTAGAAAATTGCACGAAATTTGAAAAATTAACGACCGAAAATATACTATACGGCCGCATAAGCCTTCTGAACTCCTCCACTGTGGGTTCGGTAAAGGGGCATGAACAACTATGTGGTCACATAGTTGTTCTTTCCAGCTTCTCTGTCCATTGCTTGAATCAAGTTGCTCCACTTTGTTTCATCTCCCATGCCCAACATGAAGCTTGCCATGATCAATGTTTCATCCGTTGTGACTAGAGCAAGTAGTCACATTGCTTTTTTGACCCACTTCGATCGCGATCTAGTCATAGGCCCTTCCTCAACGATCAATGGATCATTACCCTTATATCATGGATCACATCATCCCCTCACTTTTTGAAAGGATTTGACCTTGAATCTGTACCTTCATAAAAGAGAGAAAGATCAAAGACATTAAAGGTAGCCGAAACATTATAATCACCCGGAAGAACTAATTTGTAGGCATTGTCATTGATCTTTTCAAGGATTTGGAATGGACCATCTCCCCATGGCTGCAACTTCGACTTTCTTTTTTCTGGAAAGCGCTCTTTTCTCAAGTGCACCCAAACCCAATCTTCTAGTTCAAATGTAACACCCTTTCGTCCCTTATTTGCTTAAGAAGCATAATATTCATTTTTCTTCTCAATTTGGCACTGTACCTTCTCATGGAAGAATCTTACCAACTCGGCCTTCTTACTTCTATCTAAGCTACCTCTCTCATTAACAGGTAAAGTAATTAAAAAGGTGTTAGTCGATTAAAACGATAAACAATTTCAAATGGAGTATAAGAAGTAATAGAATATGTGACCCTATTATATGCAAATTTTATGAATGGCAAGCAATCTTCCCAACTCTTCAAGTTCTTATTTACTATAGTGCACAATAATTGTACCATAATCTTATTAACAACTTCAGTTTGCCCATCAATTTGTGGGTGACAAGTAGTTGAAAACAATAACTTAGTTCCTAACTTATTCCACAAAATCATTCAATAGTAACTAAGGAATTTAACATCCCTATCCGATTAAATACTTCTAGGAATCACATGTAAGTACACTAGTTCCTTAAAGAATAAGTCTGCAATATTGGTAGCATCATCAGTTTTATGACATGAAATAAAGCCCCCGTTTGGCACCCATTTTTTTTTCTCATTCTCATTCTTTTTCTCTTTTTTCATTTCAACCACACATTCTATCAAGAAAATAATATTACACATAAACCTAAAAATTCTCCTTACTTTTTAACCACATATTCTTCCATCAATCACTATTCAAAAACACATTTTTCCACAAAAATGGGTGTCAAATACCCCCAAAATATGTAATCTTACTAAATCTATCTACCACGACAAATATAGAATCTCTTCCTTTCTTAGTCCTAGGTAAACCCAACATAAAATCTATAGACACATCAACCCAAAGTTCATTAGAAACATGTAATAGCGTATATATGAGATAAAACCGTAGATTTAGCCTTTTTACAAGTGATACATCTACTACAAACTCAATCAAATTTCATCTTAGGCCAATAAAAATGTTCACCTAGCATCTCTAAAGTCTTCTTAACCCCCAAAATGACCCATTAGACCTCTTCTATGTGCCTCATGTACTAATAATTCTCTCATTGAACATTTAGTAACACATAACTTATTTTCTCGAAATAAATACCCATCATGCCTAAAGAATCTATCCATAGCACCCTTATCACTTGATTCGTATATATTAGAAAAATCTGGATCATTAGCATACATGTCCTTAACATATTCAAATCCTAGCAATTTCGTACCTAAAGAAGTTAGAAACATGTACCTCCTTGACAAAGCATCCGCTACCACATTTTCCTTACCTTGTTTGTACCACATAAAGAAATGTCTCAAGTAACTCCATCCACCTTGCATGTCTCTTGTTTAGTTTACATTGACCCCTTAAATACTTCAAGGACTCATGGTTGGTGTAAATCACGAACTCCTTTAGCCATAGGTAATGTTGCCATGTTTCCAAAACTCGAATGAGTGCATACATCTTCTTGTTACATGTAGGATAGTTGAGAGCTGTTCCACTTAGTTTTTCACTAAAGTAGGCTATTGGTCTTTTATCCTGCATCAAAACAACTCCAATACCTATACCTAAGGTATAACATTCAATCTCAAAAGTATTGTTAAAGTTAGGTAATGATAAAATAGGTGCGGTGCACAACCTATCCTTAATAGTGTTAAAATCATGTTCTTGTTTGATGCCCCAATAAAATCCTACAGTTTCTTTTACAATCTCCGTGAGTGGTGTGGCAAATGTGCTAAAGTTTTTAACAAAACGCCTATAAAAATTAGCTAACACATGAAAGCTTCTTATCTCAGTTATGCTTTTAGGTGTTGGCCACTTCTTGATGGCTTTGATTTTCTCCTCATCAACTTCAATACCCTTTGCACTAACGATATAACCAAGAAAATTAACTTTTTCCATACAAAATATGCAGTTTTTAAAGTTAGCATAAAATTTTTATTGCCTTAACACCACAAGCACACATATTAAATGCCATATATGTTCATTTAGATACTTACTATATACCAAGATGTCATCAAAGTGAACTACTATGAATTTACCTATGAATGCATGTAAAACATGATTAATTAATCTCATAAATGTGTTAGGTGCATTAGTAAATCCAAATGGCATGAATAAGTATTCATACAACCCATATTTAGTTTTAAAAGCGGTTTTCCATTCGTATCATTCTCTCATCCTAATCTGATGATGACCACTTTTAAGATTAATTTTACTAAATATGTATGATTTATGTAATTCATCTAACCTAGGAATAGGAGGGTGATACTTTACCGTTGTATTGTTGATGGCCCTGCAGTCGACAAACATCCTCCAGGTTCCATCTTTCTTTGACGCAAGTATCACTGGCATGGCACATGGATTAATACTCTCCCTCACATATCCTTTACTCATTAATTCTTCCACTTGCCTTTGAAGTTCTTTAGTCTCCTCGGGATTACTCTGATAAGCTAGCCTGTTTGGAATGATAGCTTTAGGTACGAAATCAATTTGATGTTCAATACCTCAAATGGATGGTAGCCCACTAGGCATGTCCTTTGGGAACATGTCTTCAAATTCCTACAACAAAGAAGTAGCCAAACTAGGGAGGAGTGTTTAGATTCCTTAAAGTTGAGGACTGATTCCTTATAAACCAACAAGACCATAGGTCAGTTCTCAACTACTGCCCTCTTCAACTCACTTACTTTTGCAAAAAAATTCACTTTCAACTTTCCTCTCCTCTCATAAGACTTTTTCTCTTTTGCGGCTCTAGTATTTTTCTTCACAATTAGCCACCTCACTATTTTCTCTTTCTCTCTTGTTGTAAAAGATCAATCACACTATCTTTTTCTCTCAATCTTTTTTCTCCCTCACTTTTCAATTTGATTTGATCTTCATACACTTGTTATGATGTTAATGGCATGAGAGTAATAGATTTCATATCTTTAGTAAAGTTGTACATGTTTTTGTACCAATCTGAATCACATTCCTATAATATTGTCATGGTATTCCCAACAAGATATGCCCGACATGCAAGGCGCTACATTACACATCACTTCTTCATGATACCTCCCAATTGAGAAACTCACCAACACTCTCATATTCACCTTAAGCTCTCCACATTCATTTAACCATTGCAATTTGTAAGGCATATGATGTTTTAGCATAGTTAATCCTAATTTTTCAACAAGTGTAGTGCTAGTCACATTGGTAAAACTACCCCTATCACTAATCATACTACATACCTTATTGTTGACGTGGCATCTTGTATGAAATATGTTCTCATTTTGTTGCTCTAAGTCATCCATTTTGATTTGAGCACTAAGTGCTCGTCGTGTAACCAACAGCTCTCCCACTGCATACACCACTTTCTGACTATCACCAGCATCTTCCAATTTTGACATGTCATCATATTCACCCTCACTATCATTTACCACTTCTCCATTATGTCGCAAAATCATCGCCCTTTTGTTGGGACATTGAAAAGCAATGTGTCCCATTCCCAAGCACCTAAAACATTTGATATCCAGATTCCTAGACGGTTGAAATCCGCCATGGGTGTAGGTTTGCTAGCAACTTCATCTCTTCCCTTTGGTAGTTCAGTCCTACTTTTTGAAATACCCAATTACCTTTATTGTTATCCCACTTCAGTTTCCAAGAAGAGTTAGAACCCGAAAAACCCAATGAATATCTAGTTGTCTCATTCATGTTGAATTGTCTTTCCACCTTCATAGCTACATGTAGTATGGCTTCCTACTTTACATAATGTTGTAACTCTACCACATTAGCTATCTCCATATTCAAACCATTCAAAAATCGGGTCATGGTGGCCTCCATATCTTCCACAACATTCGCTCTAATCATATTAATCTCCATCTCTTTGTGATAATCATCCACACTCCTAGAACCTTGGTAAATGCTTTGCAATTTTTGATAAAGCTTCCTATAATAATGATTAGGCACTAACATTTTCCTCATGGTAGCTTTCAATTCTTCCCATGTATTAATAGGCCTATCACGGTTCCTTCTCCTAGATGTTACTATTTGATCCCACCAAATGATAGCATAATCGATAAACTCAAGTACCACAATCTTTACCTTCTTTTCATTCGAATAGTTGTGGCAATCAAATATCAACTCTACTTTCTTTTCCGACTCCAAATATGACTCCGGATCATTCATTCATTTGAATGAAGGAATTGTCATTTTGATAGTGCCCATACTTCTATCAACACCATCTCCAATAATATCTCTAACTTTCCTTTCATGATTAACTCCTCTACCCGCATTCTTCCTAATTCGACATCTATCAATGCATCTTCATTAATGTCATTATCTACTTCACATTTCTCTATGTTTATCCCTATGTAAATTAGCAAGCAATGTGTCTTGTCTATCCAATTTGTCTCTCACATCCTCAAACAACCTTTAAAACCGTTGTATCACCTCATCCGACATATTGACTTGATTATTATTCATGCTTGTCTCTATCCGACATCCTAAATCTAATTTAATATTTTGCCTCACATATATACACTCGTGTATCTCTTAAATTGATTTTTTTCTCTATTAGTCTCACCACTCATCTTTTTTCACTCAATGCTTTCTTGCAAGTGTTTCAAAGAACTAATTCAATCTCAATCAAAATTCAATCCTTGTAGAGTTTCAAACAAAGATTTGAGTAAGAAAAATTGACTGTGGTATGACTCAAGAAGTAGGAATTGACACTTTGAATAGAACACTAAGGAAAAATTTAAGAAGGTGTTTCTTGAGTTTGAATTGGACACTTTTGAATTTGGGTTTTTTTTTTTTTTTTTAAAATAAAAATATATGTTGTTGGCAATTTTCCAAATTTTTTATTTTTTTGCTCGAAAATTCAACTAAATACCAACAAAAGAAACATAAATTGATTTGAATGCTAGATTAACACACAAATAAGTTTTAAATTTTTTTTTAATATATTTTATGGATTGGAGACTCAAAAATAAAGAATGTGAAGAACACGAAGAATGGAAAAAACAAAGACTCAAAAAAAAAAAAAAAAAAAAAGAATGTAACCTTGATTTTTGGAGCCTTGCTCAAATATCAACTGATGCGAACCCACGTAGCAGTAGTAGGTATGAAATCCACACAAGATTGATTCAATCCTAAAAAAGTCAAAAATCAATGTTTAAGCTTGATTCAAAATATTGAACTAAGGAACCAACACAATTGCTGATAATGTGTTGACCCCGTGATTACAAGACTCGTGAATCTCAATCATCTTGTTTGAATGCCACAAGAATTTTTTTTGATAAGTTCAAAATTAATTGGATGAAAAACAAGAAGAAAACAAGAATTCCTTACAATTAATCTCTCAATTTTTTGTCTGTTACACAATGAAAATAATAATTCTATTTATATGAAACCATAAAACCCGAGAAAAAATGGAATTAAACTCTAAAAATAACAAAAGATATCAGAAAAATAGAGTTTTAAATAAAATAGAAGATTGCGTGAAATTTGAAAATTTTGCTATCAAAAATATACTATGCGGCCACATAGTATACACGTATGTCGTCGCATAGGCCTTGTGAACTCCTCCACTGTGGGTTCGGTAAAGTGGCATGTGACCGCATGCCCTGAACAACTATGCGGTCGCATATTTGTTCATTCAAGCTTCTCCATCCATTGCTTGAATCAAGTTGCTCCACTTTGTTTCGTATTCCATGGCCGACATGAAACTTGTCCCTTTACTTGTCGTGATCAATATTTCGTCCACCATGACTTGAGCAAGTAGTCCCGTGGTTTCTTTGACCCACTTTGCTCGCGACCTAGTCATAGGCCCTTCCTCAACGATCAATGGATCCTTGCCCTCGTATCATGGATCACATTAGCTTGCCACTTATTTGTCTCAATTTTAATACCTAAACCACCCAATTTGCAAATTAAAAATCCATAAGAGATTCCCTTTGCCTGCGACCACGTATGCGGGTGTTCATTGCCAGGTATAAGATCGGTGAGTATTGCATAGGACAAATCATAAACTTCTCCAGTTTATTGCGTTAATTAAAAGCTGATATGCTCTGATTTCTAATTGAGTGTAAGAGTAGCTCGAGTTTAGCTTTACCAAAATTTTGATCTGTAACAGTGAAATCCAATTTATATGTAATGTAAGAAAGAAAAGGAAGGGGTAGTTCCATTCATTTCATTAACTTAATTATTGTTTTATCACACTATTCAACTTTATGATTTGTGTTGTGAAAGTGGAGATGATACTGGATTAATCAAATACCAAATTGTTAGAGAAAATAAAAAATTATAGCCACAATATGAAATAATTGATCACATGAACAAAATAATTTGTAGAGATCAAGATTTTATTATAATATGGAGAAAGCATACAAAGATTCGTGTTTACAATGTTTTTAACTTCTTGCTAAATCATAATGAAGAGTCAACTATATATAGGGAACAAATAAGGGACGTCCAAACCTTAATAGTAGAATTGTAGTTGAAGTAGAATACAAGAAACAGAGTCCAAAATGGAACAGGAGGAAAAAAACATCATTGTGGTGCCGCTGCAGCACACTACCACCTCCCGGCGCTGGGGTGCCAGTTCCCTGTCTTAAGTCTCCATCGCAAATACCTTCCAAAGATGTTTTTCTTCATTTCAAAGTTTTCTTCAAATCCAAAATAAATTTCAACTCTCAATTAGACTTTGAATTAGAATTTGTCAAGTAAACTTGAATATGATTGTGCAATAGCATTCCGAGCCTCTTAACGTGTAATTTAATTAGAAATCTCAATTATCTTTAACAAAGAATTTGGGTCACACCCAACTTCTAACAATTTGCTTATATCATCTAGTTTTTTGGATAGTATGCTATGATAATTGTTCCTAATCCATAATTCTGGGAAAAAGGGTGAAAACTGCGGGAAATTGGATTGGGACATTGATTGACTAAGTTATCTAGTTACTTGTAGAGGTCCACATGTTAATTTTATGTTAAGCACTGATGGCATATTATATACATCCATTGGTGGATTTTAGATTTAATGTTGAGGTTCATCATAAGTTTATTCACCAATGGTTGTATATGTCATATATGCCAATTGGTGCTTAACATACTCATCTTATGTTAAGTACCGATGACGTGTCATATACGCCAATTGGTGGATTTTAATTTTAATTCACACGTTGAGATCCACCATAAATTTATCCACCAATGGATGTATATCATAAGTCATCGGTGCTTAACATAAAATGAATAACGATGCTCATTTAATCATTCCTATACACACAGACACATTTTAGTTTTTGACAAAAAAACCAGAGTTATTAATGATTTATTGTTGATTACAAAAATAATTACTTTTGTTTTTTTTTTATGAGGCACTATATTTCTTTTTACTATTACTAACACACAATATTGATATCGGTTTTGGTATTATAGTTATATCACTTCAATGAATTAGTTGTTCCAATCGAAAGTGAAGTAGTCATTTTTTATTCAACTTCTTACGTTGCCTTTTATGATTATGTAACTTATAAGTTTTCATAAATGAGTCAAATTGATTCATTTGAAAGTTGAAGTGGTTAGAGGAACACAATTAATTAAATATTATCTTTACGATGTTGAATTATATCCTTTACAAGCTTAAGTAATTAAAGAAAGAACACGTTTATGATTTGACACAACTTGTTAGTATTAATGTAGTTTGACACTTGGTCCTCATCAACGAAAAAAAGGGAATTTCTCTATCATTTAAAAGAAGATATGTACGACGAAAATTGTAAGATTATAGGGAATAACAAAAAAAAAATGCAAATTTCAGAATTAGCATTAGACAAGACATAAAGCCCCAGTTTGATAGAAAACAAAATTCAGAGTTTAATTTAAATCAAAATCAACAATTAATTTTAACTACATATTTTATGAGACTCGTAACTTTTCAACCACACATTTCATCAACTTTTATCAAAATCTACAAAAAAATCTAATTTTAATCCTTCTAGGCAAAGTATAATAATCTCAAATTACGTATATTATTAAGAGAGAGTCCATAATATCACAAAGTAAGATGAAGGCAATGTAGAATGAAACTCTTATGTGTAAGAAAACAAAGTTGAAGACTAATAAACTAACTCATATATTGAGTGCTGAGCCTCATCTAGTGAGGCACCAGTCAAATAACACATGGCAGAATAATACAGACCTACATTTCACATCATCCTGATAACGGCAATTTTGGCTGAACCGATATGGCTAGGCCGAACCCATTGGCTACAGCTGAACCTTAATAGCCGAGGCCTATTGGTAGAGGCATCCCAAAGGAGATCTTTAGGCAAGATCCTACAACAAGTGGGTGATGTGACACCTCATTGAAAATGTGACTTTACTGAACCAACTTGTCAAGTCTAGTCTTATATGACAAGCCTAAAATTGTACAATTGTCGCAACACTTTAGTGATGTATAGACTAGGAATGATTGATTGACACTTATGGTCAGAGAGTCCAACCACATGGATGAAGTCACGTGCATCTTCATCCAACTGTTTGTATCCATCATCTTCTACTATAAAAGTTCATAGTTGTTTCCATTTAAAGGTAGTGTAAGTTTAAACTCTCACTACTGCTTTGTTCTTAGATATATTATTGTCCCCAGTTCCCAACCCCTTTTACTTGTCGTGGAATGTGTCTTAAATATAGGCAAGATACGCCACTTGTTCTAGTTAGAATCCATCAGCAGCCACCTCTCGAGCTCCAGCAACAGAATCAGTGAAAATGCATGTCCTAGATTCTAGGAATGGAATCAAACCTTGTTAGCCAGCTGTACAATTAGTTAGAAAATTGTTAGCTCCATTCTAGAATATTCTTGATCGATTATATAAGGATGTAGTCTGTATTGTTAATTTAATTAAGAAAGTTACCTTTAAACACTTCAATTCTTTCACTTGGTATCAGAGCCAACCATGGCCAATATTGAAACTGGAAATCAATCCACTCCATCTGAGCTCAATACAGCACAAGCCACACATTCTGCAGCTAGCCAGAACACATATGGAATGCACATCACCCAACACTCTCAGTCAAGCTTGACCGCAACAACTTTCTTCTATGGAAGAATATGATAATGCCGGTCATCAAGGGACATAATCTCGAAGGGTATTTATTGGGGACAAAGGAGGGTCCACCAGAGTTCATTGCTACTCAAACAACCGTCGGATAGGGAGAAGCAATTGAAATGGTACAGAACCCAGAATTCCTGAAATGGAGCTCATCTGATCAGCTCCTTATGGGATGGATGTATTCGTCCATGACGCCAGAAATTGCTATGAAAGTTATGGGGTGCACCAGCTCCAATAAACTTTGGATAGCTGTGGAGGAAAGCTTTGGGATATTGAATAAATCTCGAATGATATTCCTCACAGGTGAATTACAGAGAGTCAGAAAAGGATCCATGACAATGGATCAATACCTAACCACAGTTAAGCAATTGGCAGACAATCTGGAAATAGCAGGAAAAACCATCGATCACAGTGACCTTGTTGTGCAGGTTCTATCAGGTCTAGATGATGAGTACACTCCAATAGTTGTTCAGATAAGTAGCAGGGAGAGTATCTCATGGTATGAACTTTCCTCTGTATTGATGACTTTTGAAAGTCGATTAGAACATTTGAATCAAGTCAGGAGCAACTTCACCTCCCTCAATGTGAACCAATCTAGTGTACAGTTAGCTCACAGAACAAGTTCAAACTTTGGCAGAGGTATCAGGGGACCTATCAATGGTAGATCTCCAAGTTATAGAGGCAGAACAAGGAGAAGAGGCAGATTTGCAAATGTCAGACAGAATGAAGGCAGAGGATCATGTCAAATCTGTGGATTGAATAATCACTCTGCAAGTTGGTGTTATAACAGATTTGATGAATGTTATATGGGCGGCAAACCACCTAACTCGGGGCAACAGAACATAAACCCAGGACCATCTGCTTATGTAGCATCACCTAGAAGCCTTGAGGATCCAGCATGGTTTGTGGACTTTGGAGCAAGCAATCATGTCACATCTGAAAAAGGTAATATAAATGCTGCAACTAGATATGAAGGTAAGGAAAAATTACTTGTTGGTAATGGTGATATGTTACACATTGCTCACATTGGAAATGGCAAAATTCATGCATTAAATGATAAGGAAATCAACTTAAAAAAAAAGGTTGCACGTTCCAGATATTAAAAGGAATTTGATTAGTGTCTCTCAACTTACAATCGACAATAAAGTTTTCATGGAATTTTACTCAAATTGTTTTGCTGTCAAGGACCTCAAAACGAAGAAGACTCTGTTGCTAGGGAAACTTAAAGATGGGTTGTATCAGTTGCAGCTGCCATCCTTCAAGTCAGACAGCACCACCTCTCAGCCAAACCACCGAAATAATTTTCAGTGTTTTTCAACTAAGGCGTCTAGTAATCAATCATCTTCCTTCAGTCAAATTTCAGCAACTCAACTTGATCTCTGGCACAGAAGGCTGGGTCATCCGTCAACTCAAGTTATGAGTCAAGTGTTTAAATCATGTAATAAAATTCTTAAGTCTAATGAAATTCCAAATTTCTGTGAATCTTGTAAATTCGGCAAAGCACATGCATTACCTTTTAACACTTCAACTTCTCATGCTAAAAACTCCTTGGATCTTATTCACACTGATGTCTGGGGACCAGCCCCTGTAACTTCAACCAATGGATTTAAGTATTATATAATTTTTGTTGACGATCATAGCTGCTATACCTGGATTTATCCAATGAAACAAAAATCAGAGGCCCTCACCATTTTTACCCAGTTCAAAAACCTGATAGAAAACAAGTTAGAAAGGAGGATAAAAGCTTTGCAATCGGATTGGGGGGGGGGGGAGTTCAGGAACTTTAACAAAATAGCTTCAGATTTTGGTATAGAACTTAGACACTCTTGCCCCTATACTTTAGGCCAAAACGGGAGGGCTGAACGAAAGCACAGACACATCACCGAGACTGGGTTAACCCTCTTAGCTCAGGCTCAAATGCTACTGTTTTATTGGTGGGAGTCCTTCAAGGCAGCCACTTTTCTGATCAACAGATTGCCTACTCCTGTGTTGCATCACTAAACTCCTTATCAAACCATGTTTGGCAAAACATTCGACTATAATCAGCTTAAAATTTTTGGTTGTGCTTGTTTTCCATGCCTCAGACCCTACCAAAACATAAACTTAGCTTCCATTCCCAAAAATGCGTTTATCTCAGCTATGGTGACTCACACAAGGGTTATAAATGCTTAAGTCCTAGTGGTAGGATCTACATTTCCAGACATGTTACTTTTAATGAACTAGAGTTTCCATTTAAAACAGGGTTCCTGAACAAACACTCTCAATCACAAGCTTACGATATTCCAGACATCAGTTCTCTTCCTTTCTGTAAATTCAACCATGATACTATACCTACAAATGCAGCAGCAACAACTTCTAAAATACAACTTGAAGTTCCACATACAACAGAGTCTGGTAGTGAAGGTGTAAGTACTAGAGTGGAAAGTGATGATATGTTAAGCTGTGGTCAGAAAATAATAGCAGGTAACGAGGTTTCTGAGAATGATCAGAAAATGGTAGCAGATGATGAAGGTTCTGAGTCTTAGCAAATCAGAACTGGAAATCAGAATGAGACAGAAGAACATAATTTGCCAGATAACAACGGGTCTCAGAACTTTGGACATCGAATGGTTACAAGGAGCAAGGCTGGAATTTTTAAGCCTAAGGTCTATACTAGTCATCTGATAGATGAACTAGCCACAGTTGAGCCTACCAGTGCAGAAGAAGCATTAGCAAGCAGAAATTGGAAGAATGCTATGCAAGATGAGTATGATGCACTTATGAAAAATGATACTTGGACTTTGGTCCCATATAAGGCAGGAATGAAAGTGATTGGAAACAAGTGGGTTTTTAAATTGAAATTTGACTCAAGTGGAAAGGTATCAAGGCATAAAGGGTTCCTTCAAACACCGAGAGTTGATTTCAGTGAGACTTTCAGCCCTGTGGTTAAAGCTGCAACCCTGAAGATCATCCTCACCTTGGCTGTTTCAAAAGACTGGCAGATAAGACAAGTAGACATAAATAATGCTTTCTTTAATGGATCTTTGAATGAAGTTGTTTATATGAACCAGCCGCAAGGATTTATCAGTGAAAAGCATCCAAGCTATGTTTGCAAACTGAAGAAAGCATTATATAGGCTAAGGCAAGCACCTCGAGCTTGGAATGACAAACTTAAACATACCTTACTGAAGTGGAATTTCAAACAATCCAAGGCTGACAACTCTCTATTCTTTCTGGCAAGTAAAACAAATATTTTATTCGCCATGGTATATGTAGACGATATAGTGATCACTGGTAACAATAGCCAACATCTACAAGAGTTTATAGATAAGCTGAATATCAGCTTTGCACTTAAAGACTTGGGTAATCTGAAACAATTTCTGGGAGTTGAAGTAAGAAGGGATGATACTGGCTTATACCTCAGGCAAACCAGATATGCTATGGACTTACTAAAGAGACTTGGCTACGAGCATCTCAAACCTAGTCCAACTCCCATGGCCATAGGCAAACCAATCTCAAAGGATGAAGGTAAAGCAATGAAGGACCCTACTCTATACAGGAGTGCTCTAGGCGGTCTGCAATACTTAGTCCATACAAGACCTGATATAACCTATGCTGTCAACAGACTTAGCCAATATCTTCAGCAACCAACTAATACTCACTGGAAGGCACTTAAGAGAATTTTCAGATATATAAAAGGGACTCTAACCTATGAACTAGCAATTCAAAGGAACGACAGCCTTGAAATTACTGCCTTTGCTGATTCTGATTGGGCATCCAATCCAGATGATAGACGTTCTACAGCTGGGTATTGTGTATATATTGGTGACAATTTGGTGTCATGGTGCTCCAAGAAGCAACATGTAGTGGCTAGATCTAGTACCGAAGCTGAATATAGAGCACTTGCCCATTGCACTGCAGAAGTAACCTGGATTCAATCTCTACTGAAGGAACTGGGAATATCTCAGCAGCATGTTCCAATTATCTGGTGTGACAATCTAGGTGCAAGTGCACTTGCCTCAAATCCAGTATATCATGCTCGTACAAAGCATATTGAGCTGGATGCACATTTTGTGAGAGACAAGGTGCTCGACAATCAATTGAAGATACAATATATTCCATCTGCAGATCAGACAGTAGACCTTCTGACTAAACCCATGTCACATTCAAGATTCCAGCTGCTTAGAGACAAGCTTGGCGTAATAGAGCACACTCCACCTTGAGGGGGGGAGTTAGAATCCATCAGCAGCCACCTCTCGAGCTCTAGCAACAGAATCAGTGAAAATGCATGTCCTAGATTCTAGGAATGGAATCAAACCTTGTTAGCCAGCTATACAATTAGTTAGAAAATTGTTAGCTCCATTCTAGAATATTCTTGATCGATTATATAAGGATGTAGTCTGTATTGTTAATTTAATTAAGAAAGTTACCTTTAAACACTTCAATTCTTTCACTGTTCTGCATGGGATTAGTTGCAAATTTAGAGGAGGATATAAAATTGGTATTGTTGGTCAAACGGCAGTGGGAAGACTAATCTCATCAGTGCCTTGTTTCGTCTGGTGGAGCCCGTGGGAAGGAAGATCGTGGTGGACGAGTCGACATCTCAACAATTGGGCTTCATTATTTGAGGTCTCATTTTGGGATTATACCTCAAGATCCTACCCTTTTCAGTGGAACCATGAGGTACAATTTGGATCTGTTGACTCAACATACTGACCAAGAAATATGGGAGGTAATTATTGGTTGCTATCATTGTATGTTTGGCATGTACAATGAACAAGATTTTATATTTTTTTCATTAAACTTGTCTAATACTATTTAGTCCACGTTACCAAAGATGCTAATGTCTTTATATTCTTGAGAAATGATTGTATTGACAAGATGATAATTTACTTTTACTTTGAAATCTGAAGGTACTCAGTAAGTGCCAGCTCAAAGAGAGAGTTGAAGAGAAAGACAAGGGCCTAGACTCTCTTGGTAAGTTTTAGGACCTGTGATGCAGATATCAATAGTTGAAATAATAAAGAACCAAAAATGTGTCATTTCAGTTGTAGAAGACGGAGCAAATTGGAATGTGGGGCAGCAACAACTGTTTTGTTTTGGACGTGCTTTATTAAGGAGAGGCAAGATATTAGTACTTGATGAAGCGACCGCATCAATTGATAATGCTACTAATTACATCTTGCAGAGAACGGGGTTAAATTCACCAATGGTCACCCAACTTTATATTTAGTGTTACGATGGTCACCCAATTTGATTTTATTTCATTATGGCCAGCCAACTTTTTCACCATTTTCACTAATTTTAAAAGGGGTAAAACAGTAAATTTGCATTATATATGTAAAACAATTTTTTTAAAAATAAAATAAAGACTTATTTTGAAAATAAAATAAAATAAAAAGTTATTTTAAAAAAATTTACTTAAAAAAATAAAATAAAAACATATTTTTTAAAAAATTGGTACTGAAAAAAATAAAACAAAATAAAAACTTATTTTAAAAAAAAGTTACTTAGAAAAATAAAATAAAATAAAAATTTATTTTAAAAAAATCTTTCCTTAAAAAAATAAAATAAAAAATTTCTGTTAAAAAAAGTTTTGAAAATTAAATAAAAACTTATTTTAAAATAAACGTTTTTAAAATAAAAAAAAAAACTTTTATTTTTGCTTTTTCATAATTTATTTTATATATATAATATAAAGTTACCGTTTTACCCATTTTAATATTAGTAAAAATGGTGAATAGAAATTAGGTAGTCATGGTGAAATGTTATATAAAATTAGGTGATCAAGGTGAAACGTTATATGAAAATTGGTGGTAATTGTGAAATAAAATCAAATTGAGTGATTATGGTGACACTAAACCCCCGTTTGGTGCACATTTTTGGAAAAAGAATGCATTTTTACAGTTGATGTGATGAGAAATATGTGGTTGAAAAAGAAGGAAAGTTATTGATGTGATGAAAAATATTATTTTATTAAAGAATGTGTGGTTAAAAATGAGTAGAAGAATGAGAATGAAAAAAATAATGTGGCTCAAACAGGGCCTAAGTATAAAAATTGGGTGGCCATTTGTGGCAGAAAACTATTACGGTGGCTTATAGAATATCAACAGCGGTGGATTGTACAAATGTTTTTGCTATAAGTGAAGGTGAGTTCTCTTACTTCAACATTTATGTTCTTTAAAATGCCTCTTCTTATGTATGCAAGATTCATTTTCTCATCACGCATAAAGCGAACTGCTATGCTACCATATTGAATCACCATGTTTGAATAAATTGTGAAACATTTTATTATTTTAAAATAAAATAAAAAATTATTTTTAAAAAAGTTTTTAAAATAAAAAAACTTTTATTTTTTTTAAAATTTATTTTATATATATAATGCAAATAAGCAAATTTACCATTTTACCCATTTTAAAATTAGTGAAAAAATGTTAAAAGAAGTTGTATGGCTTGGTGAAACATTATATGAAATTGGGTGGCCATAGTGAAATAAAATAAAATCGGGTGGCCATGATAACACTAAGTATAAAGTTTGATGGCCACGGTTAAACAAAATAAATTGGGTGGTCATGATGACATTAAGTATAAAGTTGGGTGGCCATTTGGATTTAACAATCATCTTTTATGTCATTTCTTAATTGATCTAACATTGGTGTTGTGCTTAGGAAGCTCTGTAAACCAAGCTAGTTAAAAAAAAACCTCCACTTCGAAAAACTTGTGATCGTAGGGGAATCACGCATGTAAAGGAACAAAGGTCTAATCCCTTGGTTTTCTAATAAATCTAGCATAAAATGTCAATGTAATAGCTATATGTATTTTAGGAAGTAGATATGCTAATGTGATCCATGATACAAGGATAAGTCCGGGTAAGGATCCATTGATCGTTGAGGAAGGACCTATGACTAGGTCGCAAGTGAAGTGGGTCAAAGAAACAATCTGATTACTTGCTCAAGCCACAATGGACGAAACATTGATCACGGCAAGCAAATGAACAAGTTTCATGTTGGGCATGAAAGACGAAACGAAGTGGAACAACTTGATTCAAGCAATAGACGGAGGAGATGAAAGGAACAACTATGCGATCACATAGTTGGTCAAGGCATGCAGTTGCATGTCCCTTTACCGAAACCCCAGTGGAGGATTGATCTATGCGACCGCATAGATTTACACTATAAGGCCACATAGTACAATTTCGGACGCAATTTTTCCAAATTTCACACAATCTTTTATTTTAGTTAAAACTCTTGTATGATATATTTTTGATATCTTTAGGACTTGATTCCGTTTTCTAGCTAGGTTTTATGGGTTCCCTATAAATAAGACTCATTCTATTCATTGTAAAACACACAATTTGAGAGATATTATTGTAAGACATATTGCTTTCTTTTTGTTCTTCATTGAATTAATTTTGAACTTATCAAAATTATTTCTTGTGGCATTCAACAAATCGAGTAAGACTCTTGAATCTTGTAATCACGGGGTCAACATATTATCGGTGATTGTGTTGGTTTCCTGAGTCAATATTTCTGAATCAATCTTAAACATTGAATTCTTCGCTTTTTTGGGTTGAATCAATCTTGTGTGGGTTTCGTAGCTATCATTGTTACGTGAGTTCGCATCAATTGGTATCGAGCAAGGCTCCAAAAATAAAGGTTATATCCTTTATTTTTTTTTCCCTTTTTGTTAGTCTTTTGTTTTTCATTCTTCGTGTTCTTCGCGTTATTATTATTATTATTATTTTTTGTCTCCAATCTATAAAATAACAAAAAAAATTCCAAAACTTGTTTGTGTACTAATATAGCATCCAAATAAGTTTTTGTTTCTTTTGTTAGAATCTAGTTGGATTTTCGAATAAAAAAGAGTGCCAGCAGCATACAATTTCATTGTTTTAGTAAAAAAAATATTTCAAATTCTAAAGTGTCCAATTTAAATTCAAGAAACACTTTCTTGAATATTTACTTAGTGTCCATCCAAATCGTCAATTCCTACTTTTTGAGTCATTCTAGAGTCAATTTTTGTTACTCAAATATTTGTTTGAAATTCTACAAGAATTAATTTTGATTAAGATCGAATTAGTTCTTTGAAGAACTTGCAAGAAAGCATTGAGTGGAAAAAGACGAGTGATGAGACTAAAAGAGGTAAAATGCCGCCAATTTTAGTGATTCATGAGTTTATACACGTGAGACAGATATTAAATTAGAATTAGGATGTTGGATAGAGACAATTCTACTTCGAACAGGAATAATAGTCACGTCAACATATTAGATGAGATGATACGATGGTTTGAAAGATTGTTTGAGGATGTGAAAGACAGATTGGATCGATAAGACACATTGCTTGCTAACTTACGTAGGGAACAATCTAGAGATAATCTTAACGGAAAGAGGCAAAGAAGGCGGATCATCGATCGAATTTTGCTGGTGAATGGAAACGGATAGTGACATTAATGAGGATGCATTGGTGAATGTCGAATTAGGAAGAATGAGAGATAGATGAGTTAGACATCAAAGAAGGGGTAGAGATCTTGTTGGAGATGGTGATGATAGAAGTATGGGAAATATTCCTTCATCCAAAGGAAGGAGTGATTCGAAGGCATACTTGGAGTGGGAGAATAAAGTAGAATTGATATTTGATTGCCACAACTACTCGGTGGAAATGAAGGTAAAGATTGCGGTGCTTGAATTTATTGATTATGCTATCATTTCGTGGGATCAAGTAATAATATCTAGGAGGAGGAACCGTGAGAGGCCTATTAATACATGGAAATAATTAAAGGCTATCATAAGGAAAAGGTTCGTGCCTAATCATTATTATAGGGAGCTTAATAAAAAATTGTAAAGCCTCTACCAAGGTTCTCGGAGTGTGGAGGATTATCATAAGGAAATGGAGATTGATATGATTAGAGAGAATGTAAAGGAAGATAGGAAGGCCACCATGGCCTAGTTTTTGAATGGTTTGAATAGGAAAATAGCTGATGTGATAAAATTACAACATTATGTGGAGTTGGAAGACATACTGCATGTAGCTATGAAGATGGAAAGACAATTGAATAGGAATGGGACAACTAGATATTCATCGGGTTCTAACTCTTCTTGGAAACCGAAGTGGGATGATAATAGAGGTGATGGGGTTGTTTTGAGTAGTAAGACCGAACCACCAAGGGAAAAGAATGAAGTTGCTAGCAAAATAACACCCAAAACGGAATCCCAACATCTAAGACTAGGGATATCAAATGCTTTAGGTGTTTGGGATCGGGACACACTGCTTCTTAATATCCAAACAAAAGGGCAATGATTTTGCAAAACAATGGACAAGTGGTGAGTGATAGTGATGGTGATGGTGATGGTGATGATGATGATATGCTGCATTAGAGTATGCTAATTATGTTGGTGGAGTAGAGTACCCGCTAGGAGGTGAGTTACTTGTGGTGATGCGTGCTCTCAATACACAAATTAAATTGGATGATGTGGAGCAGCAATGGGGGAATATCTTTTATACTAGATGCCATGTAAAAAATAAGGTATGAAGTTTGATTATTGATGGGGGTAGTTGTACCAATATTGTTAGTACTACACTTATTGAGAAATTAGGATTGACTACGATAAAACATCCTAAACTTTATAAATTGTAGTGGTTAGATGGAGAGGTTAGGGTATGTAGGCAAATTTTGGTGAATTTCTCAATTGGGAGGTATAGTGATGAAGTGATGTGTGATGTAGTTCTTATGCATGCTGGGCACATTTTGTTGGGAAGGTCATGACAATATGATAGGAAGGTTAAATATGATGGATTCAAGAATAGGTACAATTTTGCAAAAGATGGGAGAGCTGTAACTCTTATACCATTAACACCACAACATGTCTATGATGACCAATTGAGATTGAGAAATGAGGAAGAAAAGAAATATATAGAAAGGCAAAAGGAGATTATGAGAGAAGATAGTCAGGTGGCTAATTGTGAGAAAAAAAGATCAAACTCACAAGAGAGAAAAGAAATAGAGTCTATTTAGAGGAGGGAAAAATCAAAAGTGAGTTTCTATGCAAAAAAAAAAAAAAAAAAAAGTGAGATTGAGAGGCTTTAGTGGGAACTAACAAACTCATCACCAGTTTGGATATTTCTTTATTGCAGGAAATTAAAGACTTGTTCCATGAAGACTTATTTAGTGGGATACCACCTATTGAGTATCCAATTTGATGAACATTGAAAGAGAAGCATTCAACTATGACATGATAAAGAATCAATACCCCATACATAGGTTAGATGGTGATCTAGTATGTAGTAATATTTTTTTACATGGGGCATGTACTTTTACACATATTAATACATCTAATATTTCTATGAGAATAACCAGTCGTTTCTCATTTGCATTCATATGCAATCAATTACTAGTCAATGATATTCTATAATGTTGCAAGAAATTAACGGATCATGATAGACATTTGGGATGCATTGTTGGTGATTTGAGGCATGAGAATCTATATTTCAATCTTGAAGTCCTTAACTATTTTGGTTCAAATTTATGGAACATATTGGGAACAAATTTAGTATACTCTACTACTTGCACTATACGATTTGATATGGTTTATGGTTTAAATCCACTAAATTTGTTTGGTTTAATTTCTTTAACTATTATTGTAAGTGGTGGCTTAGATAGAAAGCAGTGGATTGAATTATATGCATCTCAAGGTAGCAAAAGGATGGGGTGCAAAGTATTCGGATCAGGTGATTAGGTTTGGGTGCTTAGGCAAAAATGGTTTGCTCGAATGCAAAGAAGGTCAATATCTCATCCTAGAAGAGATGGACCATTCCACGCCATTGCAAGGATTGAAAACAAAGGCTACAATTTGGATCTTCAAGGTAAGTTTGTGAAATTTACATTTCTGTTGTCTCTTATCTTTCTCTCTTTGATGCACGTACATATTCGAGGTCGAATCCTTTCGAAGAGGGAGAGAATAATGTGATCCATGATATGAGGACAAGTTTGGGCAATGATCCATTGATCGTTGAGGAATGACTTATGACTAGATCATGAGCGAAGTGGGTTAAAAAAGTAATGAGACTACTTGCTCAAGTCACGATGTACGAAATATTGATCATGGCAAGAAAAGAGACAAGTTTCATGTCGAGCATGAGAGATGAAACGAAGTGGAGCAACTTGATTCAAGCAATGGATGGAGAAGACGAAAGGAACAACTATGGACCACATAATTGTTCAGGGCATGCGGCAACCAAGAGGGAAAAGTTCATATCTCCGACGAAATTCTTGGTGGCTTCCGGCGGATTTATTTCTTGGTACATCCATTGGCATTCCCGTGGACTCAGTGCATGATTCGGTGTGGCAAAAATCCGAGCTCAAAGCCATATGACATTCCATTGATGGTGTTGAAGAAGCTTTGGGTTTATTGGTTCGATTTTTACACTTTAAGAGTTTATGTTTCCGCATTATAGTTGTTATTATCATTTTTTCACTACATTTTAAACTCTACAAATGGTATCAAAGCTTAGGCTAGTGGTATAAAGTGTTAAAACAACCTAAAAATTGAATTGGAAGTCAAAGGGGTTCGGGTTTGGTCGAAAACTAGTAAACCCGAATCTTTAAACCCATTTTTTTGACAAAACCACGCACTTGGTAGACGAACAGCAACCACCATTTGACTCCAGACGACAAGTAGAAGCTCTCAGTGCCATGCGTAAGATATACGCCCCGACAGTGAAGGCTGCGCGATAGGACCACGTGCAGACAAAGAAGATGTGCGTGAGGGCATGTATGATAGAATTAGTCGGAGTTGAAAAAAGATAGTTTGTTCCTTGTGATATTTCTGACCTCCTGGTGGTGTTGGATTTCAATTTGGTGCACTGTGGAAGCAGATATAGTCTCGGGAAGAAAGGTGAAGTGGAAAAAGTTTTTACATTGGCTGCTCGGTGGTGTTTCCTAGGGTTGCAGCAGTTGTTCGATAACTTATGGCTTTTATTTGAGGCTCAGATCGATAAAAACTCGCATCTCTCCTTAAAATATGAATCAACATATGATTCTCTCGATTTGCGCATTCTAACACCCTCTCGAATTTACAATTGAGATATTGTGTTATTTGCTACCATATTATTATTTAACTCTTGTGATATTGTCTATATGCTACTTGTTGTGATATCATCACTTGTGTCATCTTGAAAAGTAATTTACACATAAATTGGTTTGAACTTGCATTTGTGTGTGGGTAAATTGGGTAAGTAAAAGTTTTTCGAAAAACATTATTTTGCTACCATGATCTCTCAAGTTGAGTTTGCGCAATTCAATGGTAAGGAGATTATTCCATTTGGAAGCAAAAAATAAAAGCTATTTTAATCCCAACAAAAAGTTTCTAAATTTCTTGACTACCCGAAAAATATCCTAATGCATTAAAAGCTAAACCGGGTGAAATTACTGAGATGAATCAAATTGCACATAGCTTAATTATAATGCATTTATCTGATGATGTGTTAGGACAATTTGAACAACATAAGACTGCCAAAGAGTTGTGGGAAGCACTTGACAAGCTATTTTTGGAAAAATCTCTTTCAAACAAAATACACTCGCTTCAAAAAAATTTCAACTTTAAGCTGGACTCGGGAAAGGATCTTGAATCCAATTGGGTGACTTTAGTAGACTCGTCAAGTGTTTGGCCCACAATGATAGGAAATTTGATGATAAGTATCTAGCGATTATATTTTTAAATGCTACGCCCAATTCCTATAGAGATGTTAGGAATGCTATCACGTATGCTAGGGATACTTCAACCCAAGATATTGTAACTGATGCTTTGAGGGCTATGGAGCTAGAGCTTAAGAAATAGTCGAATGGTAGCTCGAGGGAAGAGAGTTTGTTTGTTAGAGGAAGAAATGAGACTAGAAAGAACTATTTTTAAAGTAAGAATGGCATAGAGAAATCGAAAGGTAGGTCCAAGTCTAGAGATAAGAGTGGTAAGAAATGCTTTCATTGTAGTAAGTTAGGGCATTTAAAGAAAGACTGTAATGACCTTAAGAAGAAACAGAGACTACTACAGAGTGATGATTAGAACTTAGTTGTTGTAGATGATTCTATTGATTGTCTACATGTTATGACCATGTCAGGAGATTTTGACACTAATGTAGATCATGCCCGTGATAACATATATGTCATGAATGTTACTAAAATTGATTTCGACACTGAGTGGATTTTAGACTTGGGTGCCACTGTTCATATGTATCATGTTAAGTATTGGTTTTAACTACAAAGATGTGAATTCTAGGAAAGTATGCTTGCGGGGTGATCGTACACTCAATGTGGAAGGAGTAGGTAATATTGCTATTGGGATGCATGATGGCATTATTAGACCCCTTAGAGGTGTTAGCTATGTCGCGAACCTGGCAAGAAATCTTATTTCCTTAGGTACTCTAGAAGAAGAAGGTTATGGGTTCAGATCTCATGTAGGTATTTTAAAGATTTGTAAAGGGTCTCTAGTGGTTATGAAATATCCCAAGAGGAATGCGATATATGTCCTTTAAGGTGAAACCTTAGGTAGCAAGGAGTCAGCATGATCTTCTGTTTGTGAAGATAGATCAAATCTTTTGCACAAGAGAATGGGACACATTGGGAACAAGAGGTTGAAATATCTTAGTGACCAGAATTTACTTGGTAAGGATAGTGTTATACCTTTAAGTTTTTGCGAGACATGTGTTCTAGAAAAGTCACACGGGGTTAACTTTGGGATAGGTGAACACAGCACTAAAAGACCATTGAACTGCATTCATGTAAATTTGTGGGGTCCAAAAAAAATCCCACGCATGGAGGGAACAAATTTTTTTTTGTTCATTTTTTATGACCACTCGAGGAAAGTTTGTGTGTATCTCCTTAAATCCAAATCTGAAACTTTAGTAAGTTTAAGCCCTGGCTTGCCTTAGTTGAAAATCAAATGGTAAATAGTGAGAAAACTCTTAGGACAGACAATGGTTTAGAGTTTTGCAACTTTGAATTTGATAATATCTGCGATGGAAAAGATATAATGAGTCACAGGACTGTAAGGCATACCTCCCAACAAAATGGGGATGGCGAAGAGGATGAATCGGACTTTAGTGGATAAAGTTAGAAGTATGATGATTAGTTCAGGATTGTCTAAAGGTTTCTGGGATGAAGCCGTATGTATTGCTGTCTATTTGATAAATAGGTTACCTTCTAGTTCTGTTAACTTCAAGACTCCCCAAAAGTTGTGGTTTGGAAAACCCTAGATTTGTCACACTTTATAGTGTTTGGTTGTGCGACTTATGCACATCAGGTTGAGGGCAAATTGGACCCTAGGGCTACTAAGTTTGTCATGTTAGGTTATCCAGAAGGAGTGAAAGGATATAGAATGTGGGTTTTAGGTGTGAAGGGCATTAAAATTATTAACTGTAGAGATGTGAAGTTCAATGAACTTGATATGCTTTACCTTAAAAACATAGGCAGTAAAAAAAAAAAAAAAAGACTAAGCAAGGGGAGTCTTCTACTGAAAAGAAGATGGAGTTTGAGGTGAAGAGATTAGACTATCATCTAGAGGATACTAAAATCCAACCTCAAGAAGAATCTGACCAAGAAGCAGTGATAGAACAACCAGAACTTGAAATTCCTAAAACTATTGTCCCTAATCAAGAAACATCTGCAGGTACTAATTTAGATTACTACAAATTAGTGAGGAATATGGAGAGAAGACAAGTGAAACCCGATATGAAATATACATCTTCAAATTTGATGAACTTGTCCTCATTTCAGGTGAAGCCTTAGAATCGGTTGAACCGGCTTCATTTAAGGAAACGGTTACCTATAAAAATTCTGAAGGTTGGAAAAAGGCTACGATAGAGGAGATCCAGTCTTTAAAATAAAAATGAGACTTGGAAGTTGGTTGAAAAATCAAAGAATCAAAAGGTAATCCATTGTAAATGGATCTACAAGTTGAAAGAATGAGTAGGATCTAAAGACCCTTTAACATATGAAGCTAGGTTGGTTGCAAAGGGATTTATTCAAAGAGAGGAAATAGACTATAATGAGGTGTTCTAACTGGTCACTAAGTATAAAACTATCAGGTTAGTCTTAGCCTTAGTTGTCCAGTATGATTGGGAGTTGGAGTAACTAAATGTTAAGACGGCTTTTCTTCATGGGGAGTTGGATGAATTGATTTACATGTCTCAACCTCAAGGGTTCGAGGTGAGGGAAAATCAGAACTTGTGTGTTTGCGTAGAAATTCCTTGTATGGTCTTAAGCAAAGTCTTAGGCAATGGTATAAAAGATTTGATGCTTATGTTCTTAAAATTGGTTTTAAGAGGAGTGAATTTGATACATGTCAATATTTTAATAAATCTAAAATAGGCTGTGAAGTTTATTTATTGTTATATGTGGATGACATGTTGCTTGCTAGTTCTAGTAAAGCCAAAATCATAAAGATGAAAAACCTTTTAAAGTCGGAATTTAACGTGAAAGAGTTGGGCAAAAAAAATTCTTGGCATGGTTATTAAAAGGAATAGAGTTGATAGTAGGATGATTATTAATCAAGAGTCTTATTTGGACAAAATGATAACCAAATTTGGTATGAAATTTACTAAGTCTTTCAATGTACCATTGGCTACACACATGAATTTGTCATCTGTACAATGACCTAAAACTGAAGAAGAATTGCATGAAATGAATAATGTTCTCTATGCGAATACCATTGGGTCTGTGATGTATTATATGATTACCATGAGATCGAACCTTGCATATGCAATTAGTTTCTTGAGTAGGTTTATGACCCAGGTAAGCCTCATTGGACTACACTTAAATGGCTGTTAAGATACCTAATTGGAACTTTAAAAGGGAGATTAGTGTTTAAAAAGGGAAGTGATAAGTTAGAGCTAAAATGCTATGTAGATTCTAATTTTGCGAGGGATAAAGATTAGAAGAAATCTACCACTTCATACTTTTTCACTTTATGTGATAATTGTATCACTTGAAAATCACAGTTGCAATCTATAGTTACACTCTCCAGCATAGAAGTAGAATATGTTGCATTTTCTTGAAATTGTAAAAGAATGCATGTGGCTGAAAGGCCTTCTATGTGAATTAAACTTCATGAATGATAATGTTATGATTTTTACTGATAGCCAAAGTTCATTGATGTTGTATAAAAATCATATTTATCATGAACGTTCTAAGCATATTGAGGTAAAGTATCACTTAATTAGGGAGAAGTTAGTTTCTGGTGATTTTATTTTGCTTAAATTTGCAACTGATGATAACCATGCACATGTTGGAACAAAAGCACTTGAGGTTGGTAAGTTCAACAAATGTTTATCAATATTGAGTATTGATAATGGTTAATTGTTGTGAGGGTACTGAGCTGGAGTGAACGATGATGATAAAATAAGACCACACTAATGGATAGCACTTGTAATCGAGGAATTTGGCGGTGGATTATATGTGATCCAAGGTGAAAATTTGTGAGGTAGATCACTTAATTCCACTTGGCAAATGAGTATTTGTCTTGAGCACTTTGAAAGAATTGTGCTAGTCGATGTGTATTATGGATCATAGATTAAATCTAATCATTGGATTTAATCTTGTGGTCAATTACCATAGTAGCCATGTCTCTTTCATAGTTCAATATTTAAATTTGAATTAGAATTCAAATGGTTCTTTTGGCCCTATAATTACAAGTCTCCTTCACTTGTTTCACTTGGACTTGGCATAACAAAAGAGAGAGCATAGAGAGGCAACCAAGTGGGAGAAGTTCATATCTCCGACGAAATTCTTGGTGGCTTCCGGTGGATTTATTTCTCGGTATATCCATTGTCATTCTGATGGACGACGGTGCATGATCCAGTGTAGCAAAAATCTGAACTCAAAGTCATATGACACTCCATTGATGGTGTTGAAGAAGTTTTGGGTTTATTGGTTCGGTTTTTTTACTTTAAGAGTTTATGTTTCCGCATTGTAGTTGTAATAATATTTGTTCACTACATTTGAAACTCTATACTTAGCATTCAAAGCACTTCTGAAATGAGGCACCTTGGAAAACTATAGTCCCATGTGGAGTCGAAGTGTTATTCAATTAACTTAATTGGATATTTTGAGATTACGACGCAGCCCATTTGATTAGGGTAGCTGGTCTATTTGGAAATTTGTGAAAGACACTTATCTCAGTTCCCTTAAGTTCAAGAGGCCAATCCCACTAAAAAAATAGTGTTAACAATTAATTTGGTATTGATTGAAATCTAAATTTTAATCTAACTCAAAGTTGACAATTAATTTTAATAACATATTTTATGAAATCCATAATTGTTTAACTTTTATCAAAATTTACTAAAAATTTGATTTTAATCTCCACAAAAAAGGGGCAAAATCACAATAAATTTGAATTTCGATAACATGTTAATTTTAAAAATTCTCTGACGATCGTACGCTAATCGAATCTACCAATTGCTTATGTTTTCTCAAAGTTTATTTTGAGAACTACATTATGGGCATATCGAATAGTTCAAACAGATATCAAAAATAGTTAAAAATACATTAAACGCGAGTCTTAAAAAAAGACGTCTAACTCACTTTTTTTTTAAAATTCAATTATTTCATTAACATTTATTATTTTTGCGATACAAATTTCTCAATATAATTTTTCATCATTTTATTAGGAAATTTTATATGGAATATGACATCAAAAATTTTCGAAATTTTACATCCAAACAAGTCATATCTCATGTAAATTTTCGGATGTAAAATTACATGGGGTATGATTTTTTTGGACATAAATTTTCAATTGTAAAATTTCTCCCAACTTCTTTACAAGTTCGATTGTGCCTCCCTAACTTTTAAGTTCTACATCCGCCCTTGTCAATAGTCGACTTGCTTGGCGAGGTCTTGGCTACAACAAGGAAGGAAAGTGGTTCGTGCAGGTTTTCCTGCCGAACTTATATAAATGAAGATGTAGCTCATACAAGTTATCCCCTATCAAGACGTACCCAATAGTCTGACTCACTTGGCCAAGACCTTGATGACAACGAGGAAAGAGAAGTGGTTTGTGCAAGTTCCCCTTGCCGAACTTAAATTATTGAAGATGTGGCTCGTGCAGGTTACCCCCGCTGTGATATACATCAATATTGACCCGCATGTTGAGACCTTGGCCATGGCAAGGAAGGAGAAGTGTTTCGTGCAGGTACCCCCAATCCTGTCGAACATATATGAATGAAGATGTGGCTCGTGTAGGTTACCTCATTTCGTGACTTACACCAATAGTCGACTCGCTTGGCGAGTTCTGGTATATTGATATATATTTCATTAATTAACTAAAGTGGAATTTATCTTTAACAATCTACGCATGCGAATCTTCAAATACCAACATTTCAAGAATCTACTTCTTTATTTTAATTTTGTTTAATTATTTACTAAATTAAATTTATTGTTTTAATATTTTCTATACACAATTCCAGAGACTTCAGAACATATTCCTTCTTCATGATTTGATCCTGACTTTTTCTTTTTTCCTGCTTCAGCCATCCTCTCCTGGTGGAGTGGACCGCTGCTGCATTATCAAACAAAGTGAGCAACTAATTTCCTCCACTTAGCTATGGTTGCACTGCTCACCTAAGCACTGTTGGCGGTTGCCTGCCACCGCCAGGATTGAGACGAGAATGACACATGATAAAGTCGATTTGCGATGATGATTGGCAAAGTCTAAAGTGCCACAACTTTTCGAAAGGAACCCTTTAAGAGGAGAAAAATGTTATATGCATTTTTTTCTATGAGGCGACATTTTAGCTTTAGCCAGTGATTCTAGTATGACTAATAATTGTTACAAGGGATCTACCTACCTGATCAAGAACTTCACCTCTTCACCTAATTTTATCGTTGGGATTAAAACATATTCAGAGGTTCATAACAAGGCATCTAAACGAGGTCTAGGGAAATAGATGAGTAAAATATTCAGCATGACATACTTGACTGGAGCTACAGAAGATCTAATAAAATAAAATGATTTGAGACGATATTTTGTAAATGTGACTTCGGTTCGAAATTGATTATTTGTAACTTTGACGAACTTTATAATAGTACTTGGAACCGCAAAACTGTGAATTATAATAAGTAATAGTTTTGAATGGGTAATTAAAATTAAAATTTAATTTTGTCTGAGTAAGAAAAGTAACTTTTAAATTACTAATAATGTTAGGTGGGAGTAATCAAGAAAATTCCAATGGCGCGACTAGAATATATGAATTTGATGGTCGCTGAGGTCGTAATGAGAAGATTTTCTAATTGAACGCATAAAAAGAATATAAAGTAAGGTCATTTAGCACTACTGCTACTACAATGATAATATAGGCATGCACTTGATGATATGCGCAATTAAGTGGATTTCATATTCCTACTTTTTGTTGACATATCATTTAATGCCATCTATAATGGTGTTGTCACGTCTATTGTATTAGATAGCATTATCCAAGAAATATTATTTACTATAATTATAACCTTAGTACTATATGCTAAATACTTTTGCTTTGCACTTCATTTAATTTAATACTGCATGCTAAACATATCACGTAAAATGCCCAACATATTGTATATGTCTGACAGATAAAGTTTTAACAAAGCTTTTCTGGAAAATGTTTACAATCGATTTTCTTTACAAATAAATGAAAATGAGTGGAAGATTAGTGGATAGTACTTGTGAATCCCATTAAATGCGATGATAAAAATTGATTTGACCATTTTCACACCGTTTCAAAACACTTGCCCGACATAACAAGACCACTTACATCCACATGACGTGTAAATTGTAATCAGGACAAGTTACTATTGAAGTCACAAGCCTTTCCCTTTCGATTGATACCAAAATTGAATACATATTATTGATAAAAGTTGGTCCAATCATTTGTCTTGCTCAGTGCTGGTTTGGTTTTGTTAAAAATAATCTTTTTTTTTTTTTCGTAAATTTTAGTAAATGTTGATAAAATATATGCTTGAAAAGTTAGGAGTTTCAAGAAATATGTGATTTAAAATTATTTGTTAACTTTAATTTAGATTTTTATCAATTTTTTTAGTTAAACCAAATAGGGGCTCAATAAATACATACACAAATACTAGTCATTTTCGTCTCATCATATTTATTTTTTAAAAAAATTCAGTCATCTCAAGATTAGAGAAAATCAAATAAAAAGAATGCATAATATGCACTTGTTTGGATTCCATTTTTCCAAAAGTGAATTTTTTCGAAATTCATTTTCAACGACATATTCTCTCCACAAAATAATATTACACATAAATCTAAAACTCATTCTTATTTCTTAACTACACATACTTAAAAAAATTACCATTTTAAAATATAATTTTCACCAAAATCTCGTTTTAATGGAGCTCAAATTTGGTGGTATCGTATATATCTATATACACGATAGATTGTCGTGAGATTTGATTACGATAGCTTGTTATATACATTATAGAACGTACTCATCTAAAATTTTAGATTAAAGAACAATACAGCGACAACAACTATAAACTAATATTTTCAAAAGACTTGAGGTAGTCTATATAAATCATATTTTTGCCGATTATTTTGCTTTATCACTAGAGCTATTGAAAAATCTAGAACATATGGATTCTTGGCAAATACAAAAGTCGCGTTAGTTTTGTAACTTTTGTCGACTTTTTCAATTTTATGCAAAATATGTCATAACCTCTTGAGTCGTCCTTTAACAAGTGCTCAATCGATGCCAATTTGCTTGTTGATGTATATCTTCAATCTACGTTTCTTTAATTATAGAAGGTGTAGTGACTATTCTCTAGAGCTAACTTCTATCCATATAACAATATTTTGGCCCCACAAAATTCACGTAGCACTTCTCGACTTTATTCAACACAATATTTTGTTAATAATCGAACACATAAAAATGGCAAGTGACATGAGCCATTGGTACCACCAACCCCCATCCAAACTACAAAACTAATTTTGCAACCATATATGACAATATGAGCACATACTTATCTTCTGGGCTTCGTCAAAACATGGTTTCAAAATGCCTTCAGAGAAGATGTTGAAACATATCGAATGATTCGATTGATAACTTGAAACTAGTAAGTGCATGGTATCTTAGGCAAGAAATAGGGTGTGAAGCAAGAATCGATCCCATGATAACTTGTATTTAGCTATGGAATCCATTAAATCGAACATTAACTGAATTAGCCAAGTTTTGAGTAAAATTTCATTTTTTAACTTGAGAACTGAAAGTTGGATGAGAATTTTGGAGAAGTTTCTAATATGAAAGATGCACTAGGACTTCGACTCCACCTATGTTTTCGATTTAATTCTCAATTTCCTGTATATTCGACCACTACTAGCTCGAGTAGGATTAAATATATTTTACGTATGAACCTCTTATATCTCTGTGGAAGTTGTGAATAAAAAAAAATGCATTCAAGACTAGAACATTCAGTCAAATATTATACTAGTATATTTATATTCCTTGTCGGAAACTTATGATGTTTACTACAGGTATTAGAACTTATTCTTGACATCTTAGAAGCAAATAAATCACAAATCATTCAAATTGTGATCAAGTATCTAAGTCATTAATCATAATAATAAACATTCAACCAATCAAGTAGTTAAAGTCTCAAATGGAAATTTTTTTTTAAAAAAAAATCACATTAAAGCTTCAAAACTTCAAAAACACAGTTTACATTGTTGTAGTAGATAATTTAATTTTAATTATGCATATTTGAATGACTAAAATAATTCAAATATATAATACAAAATGGATTTGGTAATTATAAAGATTTGGGCTACTCCTCTTAATAAGATTGATCTTTTAAGATAAAATTCCAAATCTTAACATGATATCAGAGCTTATTAAGCTTTAACGAGCAATTCAATCCGATTAAGACCAAAAAAATGAGCACACGGGTTTCAAGACTGGTTTGTTTAAACGAGCTACCATTTTGGAGGGCATATTAAACGATAAAATCCTATATCGAATAAAAATGAAAAATTTATAAGGGTTTATGTTAGTCCTATCAATAAAGTTGAGTTTTTAAAATAAAATTTCAAATCTTAACAAGGACCGCTACTGCATTGTAGGAAAGTGAGGAGGCTTCATCATTTACTCCACTTAGTTATGGTGGAATGGTTCACCGAGGCACTGTTGGTGGTTGCGCGCCATTGCCAGGAATTCAGGATAGAGACTAGAGAATGACAAAGTAGATATCCAAGCATTTTTGACTAATTTCGCTTAAAGTTAATCTTGGAGAGTGCTATTTTGCAGTAGCACAACTGATGCAAAAACATTAGCATAATTGACATTATAGCATTAAGCCCAATTAATTGAGTCACATATTTTATTTTATTTTAATTTAACTTTAAAACTTATCTTGCAATGCCAACTTGATTAATGGTGTTCTAGTACGGTAATGCTAGTTATCATTTTCTATTTTGAAACATATCTGCTCTTTAACGATTTAAACTTTCCAATAAAAAAAATCAACATTGTATTAGAAAAAAATTTAAGTACGCTTTAGGAAAAAATGAGTTTTACATGCACGAGAGATGCCGTCGTAAAGATACAAATTATATAAATATATTTGTCCGCTCTCTAATCTCTATTACCTTGAGTTTTTAGATGTGTGTCACAAAAAGAATTTTATGTTCTTCTTGTTTTAGACGGTTGAGTTGGAGTTATTTTAAAAATAAGTAGCTTATTTTTGCCCATCAATCAAAAACATTACTTCCTCATTTTCAATTATATAGGCTGAGTTTCCTTTTTTTCTTGTCCCAAACATATAGACTTGTTTCCTAATATAGAATATGTTGTTGTGTTTCTTTACTAATATACCCTTATTAAATTTTTCCCCACTTAATATGCCAACTTCTTGAAATCATCCAAATACACACATTTCCCACTTCTTGAAAACATGGAACAACTCTCATTTCTTCTTCTTCTTCAAATTCTTTATTAGTTTCAACAATAATTTAGTTTTACATACTGAAAATTAAATAGGGGTAAATTAGGAAAAACCTTGACAAAAATTAATTTTTCAATGACATTAAAGAAAATTTCTTAATCCGTATGAAAAAACGAAACAAGCCTATAATTGAGACGAGGGAGTTCTATTTACTTGTAAGTAAATTTTATAAGGTTAGCCAAACACGAGTATGGTTGGCCATGGAGAATTTTAATCTTCACACTCCAATTATTGAAAGAATGTAGACAGAGTGCCCCATTTTTACGCATTCCACTAAAGTGCCACAAGGAATTCAAGAATTGAAAGTAGGTGGGCAAATTTGTTCTTACATATTGAGTGAGAATCTTTTTGATTGTATATGCTTTTCTACCACGTGATCAATGGTTTTTTTGTACAAGGAATAATTGAAAAAAGAGAACCCTACTCAAAAGTAATTGACAATTAAACAACATTTGTAGGTCGATAACAAAGACTATGAATGACTTCTCAGAAGGCCTACAACTCGTATACAAAAGTCATGTTCCTCTTTAGCTCTAAAAAAATAAAATATTTTGTACTAAGATTCTTTATTTGAGCTAGATTGGTATGCTTCGCTCCTTTTTCTTCATTTTTGTATTCGAAGGTTACAACCATATTCATATGCTCATAATACGGCCTCTAAATGATCGCTCCTAAGGCTAAAAAAACTGTTGATCGAACAAAATATTTTGGCTCGACATTTTTTATACAAAGGAGTTAGACTGGTTCTAATGAAATAGAATGAATTAAGACAAATTTTAATGTGATCAACGAAGATTACAATATCATGACTAATACTATATTTTTAAGTTAAGATTGTACAATTATGATACTATATAGTAATTAAGCCCCCAGTTTGACAACCATTATTTTCAAACTTTTTTTTTCTACTTACTCATTTTTAACCAAACATTCATACAGTAAAATATTTTATACATAAACCCAAATTTTTTCCATACTTTTGAACGACAGTAAAAATCACTATTCAAAATATTATTTTTATGAAAATAATAGCAACCAAACAGGGGTAAGTTTCCATCAAACTTAAATGAAGAGTATTTATATCCAAATGATGGGTGAATTGTAATTATGACAAGCTACTTGTTAAGCATTGTGCTTTCCTTTTCGATTGATACTGATATAAAAATGCACCTTAATAATAACAATATACAATAAGGCCCTGTTTGATGGCCTTGATTTTTCATTTTTCCCACTTTTTGGCTGTTTAATGACAATAATTTTCCATGGAAAATCCCCCCCCCCCCCCAACCCCCCCACGTGCCTTATTTCCTTGTTTTGGATTGGTGGGAAAAAATTTTCCATGAGGCTGTCAATTTTTTTTTTTGACAATAGAAACAAATGTCATACCCAATGGTAAAAAAAAATATTTCACTTTAATAGACAATTTTCATGTAAAACAAAATCAAATGAACACTAAATTTTGATATAAAAATGATTTTTTAGGAAAATTTTTCCCTTTTTTTTTATTACTTTTTGGCAATGGAAACAAATTTTATAACCAATTGTGGAAAAAAATTATCATTTTAATAGACACTTTCCATGTAAAATAAAGTCAAACGAATAGAAAATTTAAAAATTTTTCGGGTGGAAAATTATGCCAATCAAACACATTTAATTACCAATTCCCTGCAAAATATTTTCTAGGCAATTGTTTTCCCTGAAAATCATTTTCTTTCTACCCATTTTACACTCTTGCAATCAAACGCACCCTAAAGGAAATTTGGTATATGCATATAGTTTCATGCTAATTAAGTGATTGTTTGACAAAACTTTTATAAAAGTCTTACCACATTTTGATAAAAGTTAATAAAATATGTGGTTAAGAAGTAATAAAGTTGTGTGTTCAATGAAATGTGTTGTTAAAATTAATTTTCAACTCTAATTTTATCCCCTGTTTGACAACTATTATTTAAAAACTTCTTTTTCTACATATTCATTTTCAATTATACATTCACACAATAAAATATTTAGCACGTAAATTCAAAAAAAAAAATTCTACTTTTTAACTGCACATTCTCCTAGAAATGATTATTTAAAACTTTGTTTTTCCTAAATAATGATTGTCAAACGGGAGACTAACTTTTTAACTATTTTTAAGCTATCCAAAATAAGAACTAATTATTCAAATAGGCTTTACTTCATACAAATTAGCATTGAGAAATGCACTCATTATTAGGGATGTCCTACTCAATAGACACATAATCAAATGAATGATGCACTTATTAACTTGAACACACACGTACCTTTCAATCAACATGTTTCCAAAATCCCTTTCAATCAGATGCTGGTGTATATGAAATGATTTGATCATATGCATAGAAAAAAATATTACAAAAACTTACATACTCTTGAATTCTTGCAACAAAACATAAGTTTTCCACTTTAAAAAGAATATAAACATCCGGGTTTCGACGACAACTAGCCTCTCTCCGGTTAGTCTCCACACAACCGTAGCTTCTTACGTGTTTGGTTGTGCTTAAGAAAGATTTTCTGGTAGTAGGTCTTTACTTATTGTCCAGAAAACCCTTTAAAGCATGGCCACTAACATTCTTGATTTTCTTTATTTTTCTTGCATGGGTATTCATTGCTGTTTTTGCGAAAAATAAACACACGTTTCAGGTTGAATTATGGTTCTGTCTGAGTTTCAGATTGTCACTTTGTTCTTAGTTTCGTGCAGGCAACCAATTTACTTAAATTAATATTCATTCACTTGCCGTTCATGGTTGGTATTTCAAGTCTGCATTTAAATATTTGAATCCCACCTGCTCATTTTTTTAAAGGAAACATATCTGTAAAGACTGTGGTAAGTAAGATCTAGCCCCTGTTTGGTAGACATATTCTTGGCATTTTTAGCATTTCTTTGAATGTTGGAACGTAAGGTGGGCCATTGCAGCCCCTTTTTTTACTCAGCAGCATCTGAATTCTCAAAAATGACACTCTCAACATACAATGAAATAAATTTAAACGGGACAAAGGTAATTTCACGTGGATTAGCAACAAATGCAGCTGTGAAAAGGACACCTAACAGTTAGAATTTCTCTACAAAATAAATGACAATGGCTACCATACAAAGGCCTAGTAGGATTATATATGATTGAACATATAAAATTATAATGTATACTGTCATTCTCATCATTATTTTAACAAAACAACAAAAAGAAATAAAAGAAATTGTTCAATTACTGGTTGAACTATCTAATTAAGTTTGACTCTTCAGTTTGCTTGCTAGTCCTAGGTATGTATTTAGATATTATGATACCTACAAATACACTTGGCCAAGAATTGTGACAAGTGAGATTTAGCAAGATGGTGATGAACTTGTAGTTAAGCATGTCATCTAAAACCTATAATTATTAGATGACAGTTGCGTTTATTTATTTAAATTTAGTCTTCAACGCATATTGTCATGCGGATGCCAAATTCCATAAAATGTTTGGCAAGTTGACAATTTTCATAAATCAAGGAGGTGGTGGTTTATTTATTGTTAAACATAGCAAAGTTATCACCAATTAGTTTCGAAGCTTATGTTGTAGCTTACTCTTGAATACTGCCGAGAAAAAACTTAGGCAAGTGAGAAAGCTATAAAGAAGAAGTCTCTCTTTGTTGACACTTCTTCTACCAAGAATCCCAGAAATGTGTTGTATTTACTTCTTGTTGTAAGTTTGTTTTTCTGTATGTAATTCAGGTTTTCCAAGTTTTGAAGGGAAGGAGAGATGGAAGATCTTTGGACAGTGTTTTGCGGGGCATCTGATTGTTTGGACAGCAATGATATCCCTTGTGGTGTTTCTTTGATCTTCATGACATGCCCTTCTTCATGTATCAATCACGTGTTAGTAATTTGTTTCGATATTCTACTCGTTATCACGTTTTTGTTCTCTTTGTTCTCCAAGACAGCATTAAAATCCCATCATACGCCTGCCTTTCGTCGCATTTCAAATTTGCGACTGATTTCAGCCATTTATAATGGTTTCATTGGAGTGATTAATTTGTCTCTAGGAATTTGGATTTTAGAAGAGAACTTGAGGAAAACTCAAGCTTTTCTACCTCTAAATTGGTGGATAATGTTCATGATTCATGGACTAGTATGGTTGTTGATTGGCTTATTTGTGAGCCTTATGGGATGGCATTTTCCAAGGACGCTGTTGAGGACGTTGTCCATTCTAACTTTCCTGTTTGCTGGAATTAATTGTGGTTTTTCACTTTATCTTGTTATTCTTGAAAAGGAGATGTTGATCAAGATAGTTTTAGATATATTGTGTTTTATAGGATCTGGTTTGATGTTATTATGTGCTTACAAGGGGTACAAATACGAAGATGGTGAAGAAAATGATATTCTCACTCCATTTGTTGTTGCTGCCAATTGCAGCAGTAAAACTCGTCCTGTTACTCTATTTGCCCAAACTGGCTTTTGGACTAAAATGTCGTTTTGGTGGTTGAATCCATTGATGAAAAAGGGAAGGGAGAAAACTCTTGATGATGAGGATTTACCTGAGTTGCACGAGGATGATAAAGCGCAGTCATGTTACTTGCAATTTGAGGAGAAATCTAACAAACGTAAACAAATAAATCCATCAGCTCAACCCTCAATATTAAAGACACTTCTGTTATGCCACTGGAAAGATGTATTCATTGCAGGGTTCTTTGCACTACTGAAGACTACTTCTCTCTCTGCTGGTCCTCTGCTTCTAAATGCCTTCATTAAGGTTGCTGAAGGTAAAGCCAGTTTTGAATACGAGGGATATTCACTGGTTGGGTTACTTTTCTTTACTAAGATAATTGAATCATTATCTCAAAGGCAGTGGTACTTCAGGATGAGACTAATTGGCCTAAAGGTGAGATCTTTTCTCATAGCAGCCGTTTACAAGAAGCAACTGAGATTATCTAATGCTGCTAAGCTGATGCATTCAAATGGTGAGATAATGAATTATGTCAATGTTGATGCATATCGGATTGGAGAGTTTCCTTATTGGTTCCATCAATCATGGACACCAATTCTCCAGCTTGGCCTTGCACTCATTATTCTCGTCCGTGCTATAGGGTTTGCAACTATTGCTTCCCTGGCAGCAATAATTCTCACCGTCATTTGCAATGTTCCCCTAGCAAAATTACAGCACAAGTTTCAATTGGGGCTCATGGTGGCACAGGATAAAAGACTGAAGGCTATTTCAGAAGCTCTTGTGAACATGAAGGTGTTGAAGTTATATACGTGGGAAACTCATTTCAAGCACGTAATACAAAATTTGAGGGAAGTAGAAGAAAAATGGTTATCATCTGTTCAGTCGTGCAAAGCATATAATGTTTTCCTTTTCTGGTCATCTCCGATTTTAGTCTCTACAGCTACCTTTGGGGCATGTTATTTTCTTGGCATCCCGTTAACTGCTAGTAACGTTTTCACGTTTGTAGCAACACTGCGTCTGATTCAGGATCCTATTCGACTAATTCCCGATGTCATTGGAGTGGTTATTCAAGCTAAAGTTTCATATGCCAGGATTGTGAAGTTTCTTGTAGCACCTGAGCTGGAAACTGCAAATGTCAGGGTGAAGTCCATTGTACGTGATACAAATCATAGCATTTTTATTAAGTTGGCCGATCTGTCATGGAGTGAGAATCAATCGAAGCCAACAATTAGAAACATTAATTTGGAGGTTAAACCAGGCGAGAAGATTGCCATCTGTGGAGAGGTGGGTTCCGGCAAGTCCACACTCCTTGCAGCAATTCTTGGAGAGGTTCCAGTTACCCAAGGAACTGTAAGTATGGTATAGAGTTCTTGACACAATTGGAAGGCATAATGAACAAATTTTTAGCTTCTATGTTTTCTTAATATATTCTAGTGCAATCCATCCTCCCTACTAACATGCCATTAATATTCATTTCAATTTGGTAATTGAAAGCACTGCAATGTTCATTATCTTTCAATGTCCTGTATACAGTAAGTAGCCAAGTTCCTGACATCTGTCAATTATTTGGATTTATGGTTTAGCTGAACACCTGCCCAGTTAATCTTTGTCCCTATCATTTTTATCAGGTCCAAGTGTACCAATCTATTGCCTATGTCTCTCAATCAGCATGGATTCAGACAGGAAGTATTCGAGAAAACATTCTCTTCGGATCAGCATTTAATGACAAGAGATATCAAGATACAATAGAGAGGTGTTCGCTAGTAAAGGACTTTGAGTTGTTACCGTTTGGTGATCTTACTGAAATTGGAGAAAGAGGAGTCAATCTTAGTGGTGGTCAGAAACAGAGGGTTCAACTTGCTCGTGCGCTGTATCAGAATGCTGATATATATCTTTTGGATGATCCTTTCAGTGCTGTTGATGCACACACTGCCACAAGCCTCTTTAATGTAAGAGCATTCTTAATAACATTAAGTTTTTCTTTATTGTTTATCCCCTAAGGTAAGCTACAAGATGGACTGATGTCAGGTCCTATTCCCCGTTGTTAGGGAATTATTGAGAGCAATTACCCAAAGCCCAAGCCCACACCATCAGGCCCAAGTAAGGTTCCATCCCAAAACCAATTGGTAATGGGTGGAGTAGCTCACTTGGGTTAGATGGTGGATTTATTTTCTTCCCACAACCGATGTGGGACTTTTTTGCCCCAACAATCCCTCCCTCAAACAAGGCTCATGAGGTAAATCACCACTCATCGAGATAATCCATCGTAGCCTGCACTCACTACGTTACCATGGATCTACCATCTCATGAGATGAATTTTTCACCACCTCGATTTATCTAGCTACACAACCTGCGCTCTAATACCACTGTTAGGAAATTATTGAGAACAATTACCCAAGGCCCAACCCACACCACCAGGCCCAAGTGAGGTTCCATCCCAAAACCAATTGGTAATGGGTAGAGTAGCCCACTTGGGTTTTATGGTGGATTTATTTTCTTCCCACAACCGATGTGGGACATGTTTGCCCCAACACCCGTACAATGTTTTGATTTTCTGCTTTATTTCTTTCTAGTAGTTTGATTAAATTGAATTTAATCTCGGCAGGAATATGTCATGGGAGCCCTCTCAGGGAAGACTGTCTTACTTGTGACACATCAAGTTGATTTCATTTCTTCATTTGATACTGTCTTGGTGCGTTTTATCGTCAGACATTCTGTTTTATGTTTATGATTCTATGTTCATTATTTTGTAAATTTCCAATTTCCTTTACTAATATCATGATTGCATCAAGTGGTTGATAATTTTTTTTTTTATCATTAATCACAAATATTAACAATTTGTCTACTCTTCGTAACAGTTGATGTCAGATGGGGAAATTTTGCATGCTGGTCCTTATTCTCAGTTGCTGTCCTCAAGCCAAAAATTTTGGGACCTTGTTAATGCACACAAAGAGACGGATGTTTTGGAGAACGTTTCTTCAAAAAGGCATGAAGCTTCTTCCGGAGAGATTCGCAAAATTTATGCAGAGAATAAAAAGGAAAAATCTGGACATGATCAGTTGATAAAGCAAGAAGAAAGGGAAGTTGGGGACACTGGATTTAGGCCTTACATTCTGTATTTAAATCATAACAAAGGCTTTTTGATCTTCTTCTTGGCTGCTTTCTTTCATGTTACATTCTTGCTTGGTCAGATATTACAGAACTCTTGGATGGCTGCAAATGTTGATGATCCAAATGTTAGCACATTGAGGTTGATAGTCGTTTACTTGCTGATTGGAATTGTATCGAGTTTGTTTTTGCTCTGCAGGTCCCTCTTAATGGTTGCTTTAGGCAAGAAATCATCGAAATCAATATTTTCACAGCTACTAAATTCTTTATTTCGTGCCCCCATGTCGTTTTATGATTCTACGCCTTTGGGAAGAATACTGAACCGGGTAAATATTTCTTGGCTTGAAGATATCATGAAACTAATGTTTATACGTCTATAATATAATATCAGCCCTGCAGGTCTCTTCCGATTTGAGTCTCGTGGATCTTGATGTTCCCTTTGTCTTGATGGTAGCCGTCGGAACAACTGCAAATTTTTATTCTAATCTTGCTGTGGTAGCCGTTGCTACCTGGCAAGTTTTATTTGTCTCCATACCCATGGTCTTTCTTGCTATTTGCATACAGGTAATGATCATTGTTGTAAAAGTAAACTGCTCAACTTTATAAGAATCATTGAGCAGTATATAAGGCTTTACAAGGAAAACAAACTTGAGAAAACCACGGTCTCTAAAAGACAAAAATTTTCGCACTGTGAAAAATTGTTTACAAGCGGGTTTGGAAACTGTCTTCCTATTTTTTTTCCTTAAAAGTTCATCTACTTTAAGTAATATTAACTGTTCCACCCACAGAGGTACTACCTTTCATCTGCTAAAGCATTGATGCGGATCAATGGCACCACTAAATCTCTCGTAGCAAACCATATAGCTGAATCTGTAGCTGGAGCAACTATAATAAGAGCTTTTGAAGAGGAAGATCGTTTTTTCGCCAAGAACCTTGAACTCATTGACACAAATGCCAGTCCTTTCTTCCACAATTTTGCTGCAAATGAGTGGCTAATCCAAAGGCTAGAAATACTTGCTGCTGCCGTTCTTGCCTCCTCGGCTCTCTGCATGGTTTTACTTCCCCCAGGAACTTTGAGCCCGGGTGAGAGATCGCTGATACATCAGTTCGTATTATGGAATCAAAAAATATAAAAATACGCTAATCCTGTTTGATATTCATCGTTCTATTACTTCTGAAGATATAACCTTGAACCCTTCACTTCATTATTTTCAGGTTTTGTCGGAATGGCTTTATCCTATGGTCTGCCTCTAAGTACGTCCATTGTATTTTCGATGCAATTTCAATGCCAGATATCAAACTTAATTGTTTCCGTAGAAAGGATCCACCAGTATATGGACATACCAAGTGAGGCTCCTCCAGTTTTAGAAGAGAACCGTCCCCCTGTGAACTGGCCAACCAAGGGTAAAGTGGATATTCAAGATTTGCAGGTAAATGTTACTTGAATTAATTATCGTTCTAATAAATATGTTCTGACTCTTAATTTGAAAAGCAGATTAAATATAGGCAGGATATGCCACTTGTTCTACATGGGATTAGTTGCACATTTGAAGGAGGACACAAAATTGGTATTGTTGGCCGAACTGGCAGTGGGAAGACTACTCTCATCAGTGCCTTGTTTCGTCTGGTGGAGCCCGCGGGTGGGAAGATCGTAGTGGATGGAATTGACATCTCAACAATCGGGCTTCATGATTTGAGGTCCCATTTTGGGATTATACCTCAGGATCCTACCCTTTTCAATGGAACTGTGAGGTACAATTTGGATCCGTTGTCTCAACATACTGACCAAGAAATATGGGAGGTAATTATTGGTTTCCATCATTGTATGTTTATATTGTACAATGAACACGATTTTTATATTTTTTTCAATTAATATTGTCTAATACTACTTAGTCCACCTTACCAAAGATGTGGGTGTCTTGATGTTCTTGAGAAATGCTTCTATTGACACTAGATGATGATCGACTTTTACTTTGAAATCTAAAGGTACTCAGTAAGTGCCAGCTCAAAGAGGTCATTGAAGAGAAAGACGAGGGCCTAGACTCTCTTGGTAAGTTTTAGGACGCTTTCAATGCAAATATCAGGAATTGAAATAACCAAAAAAACTTGTCATTTCAGTTGCTGAAGACGGAGCTAATTGGAGCGTGGGGCAGCAACAATTGTTTTGTTTGGGACGTGCTTTATTAAGGAGAAGCAAGATATTAGTACTTGATGAAGCGACTGCATCAATTGACAATGCTACTGATTACATCTTACAGAAAACTATTAGAACAGAATTTGCTGATTGTACTGTGATAACGGTGGCCCATAGAATATCAACAGTGGTGGATTGTACAATGGTTCTTGCTATCAGTGAAGGTGAGTTCTATTACTTCAACATTTATATTCATTAAAATGCCCCTTCCTGTATCACACCCGATGCGTACAGCTATGCTACCATGTTGAATCACCTCGTCTAAATACATTGTGACACATTTTATACAAAAACTTTAACGGAGCTTACGCAATTCTGGATATGAATACAGGGAAACTGGTGGAGTATGACCAACCCAAGAAGTTAATGGAGAGAGAAGATTCGTTGTTTGGGCAGCTTCTCAAGGAATACTGGGCTGACTATCATTCTTCTGAATCACATTGATGCAAACTACATCATCTTTTATGTCCTTTCTTGATTGATCCGAAATCGCTGCTCTGCTTAGGACGTTCACATTCGATAAGCCTAGCCAGTCCAAAAGAAAACCTCCACGTCGAAACAAGTTGGGGATCTGAGGGGAATCATGAAAGTAAAGGAACAAATGTCTGATACCCTGGTTTTCTAATAAATCTAGCATAAAATGTCAATGTAATTGTTACATGTATTGAGGCAGTAGTTATCCTGTAACAATGTATTTATCTGTAGTGTTTACTAGTTCCCAGTGTGAAATGAAATCTTTTGCCATTTTGGTGTCATCTGAATCCTGAGTTTTCCTGTACAATAGGGCTACTTCGGACAAAAAAAAATGAAATAATTTGCTAAGAATACTCTATATTTATTTATTTTTCTTTCCGAACACCACCCATGCCCAGGTGGAGGGCTAGATGGACAATAATTAGAATAAAGTACGAGGGAGGGGACATAGTCCTCACCTCCACAAGTGTATCAGACTATTGCTTATTTCTCACAAGCAGCACGGATTCAGACAGGAAGCATTCGAGAAAACATTCTCTTTGGACCTGCATTGAATAACAAGAGATATCAAGACACAATAGAGAGGTGTTCACTAGTAAAGGATTTTTATTTGCTACAGCATGGTGATCCTACTGAAATCGTACAAAGAGGAGTTAATCTTAGTGGAGGTCAGAATCAGTGAATTCAGCTTGCTCATGCTCTGTATCAGAATGCTGATATATATATATATTTTGGATGATCCCTGTTACGTGAAAATCTCGCAAACGTATGAGTTCGTTGACAAGTAAGAATTGTGATGAGTGAGTTATCGTCCCACAGGAATAAGGCTCAATTTAGCCCCGTTCGAAACCCTTTTTTCATTCTCATTCTCATTTTTTTCATCTTTCTTCATTTCAACCACACATTCTATCAATAAAATAATACTACACATAAACCCAAAAATTCTCATTACTTTTCAACTACACATTCTTCCATCAATCACTATTCCAGAATTTATTTTTCCTTCAAAATGGGTGTCAAATAGGGGCTCAGTGTATTCGATATATCTAAATTCACAAAAGTAGTAAAAAAAATGGTTGATTTATATTTAACTACGCTCTATAACTACGAAAGCAATAAAAATGGTTTTAAATCAAATGAGGGTGAGTGTATTGGATTTCAGACTCTACTAATCAATTCTTAGTTTCAATTCTAAACCAGCGATAATTAATTTAATTCATGCAGTTGTGACAATTGATAATTCCATTTCTATTTACTATTCTTTCCCAAAATATAATAAACCTATGATTGTCACGAGACGATACTATTCTTAGTCCGAATTCATATGACGAGCATACATTGACGTTTAGGATTACCATACATGATCGCATACGTCATAAATATTCTGCCGAATTCTGCTCAATTTTTCAACCCCTGTTCCTCTCTCTTCTGTGCAAAGTTGCTGCCTTACATATATATAATATAAAAAATTCAGCAATCCCTTCTTTTTGTTTCCCAATCTGCCGACGTGTGTGTTTATATATATGAATTGATGCCTCAAATCTTGTCCTCCAATCTCACCAAATATATATTTCGGCAATAGGCAACCCTCTCTTTTGTGGCCCAATTAGAATTTCAAAGGTCCAATTAATTTTATATTTCTCCAAGTCATCCAATTTTTCAAATTAATGCAATGTAGTCCTTCAACTTCTATAGTGTAGACTTTGATCCCTTACTTTGGATTTTTCCATTTTTCCGACACATTTTGCTTCTTTTCTCCAACTCTTCATTCAACATTGAGTTTTACCTGCAAGATGCAATATAACACAATTTAGGTTGTATTTTGCCAAAATAACAATAAAATTATATAGTTTCAAGCCCCCGAATAAGTGTAGAAAATACACTTATCAATCCCTTTAATGTTGTTGATGTGCATTGCCAAAAGCCTGTTTAATATAAGAAAATTCTTCATAACATCAAGCTTTAACTTAATTGCTTATTCCAAGTTATAAGTGTTGGGAAAATTATTTACCGTCATATTGATCGTTCATGTTGGATCATCAAGAATTTGTGAACTGAAGCGGAAGCATACCTGAATTAGACATGGTTATCGCAATGGATGAATCATCTGATTTTAGTCTTCCAGATCAACACGTAATTCTTTATTTCTCTCTGATGATGGGAGTTAGAATAGAATGAACAATTCACGTGTGATCCGGGGACCATAACCGTGTATATATACTATGGCACATTGACCTAATTCGGCCCATTGTGAAATTAGGAACTGGCCTGGTCTCTACACATAAAGGCCCACATTTTAATTGGATGCTTCAAATCTCAAAATACCGAAACTTCATTAGATCAATTTAAACGGGTTTAACCAAAATTGATAGCATTTAATTTAATACACAATATTTCACATATAAACCCACATGTTCGATTAAAATTCTTACAATCTCCCACTTAGGCTATATGTGTTACCTTATATTTGTACATCAAACAAATTCTTATGAGTACTCAGAATTTTGCTATCATTACCAAATGCATCTTCGAACAATCTGATCCATCAATCATATCAACATAGGATCAAAGCGGCTTTCGCTACTTATATCGTAACTAAACCCATCAATGGTCACGTATATTGATATAACTGAATGACATGGATCAAGCATTGATGTGTAGCATGGAAATTACATGTGATGTGATCTTAACATGTCAATTTCCAAGTGGTCCACCTTAATACCTAGTAAGATCATTTTCAAATGAGTTCAGAGATAATAAATCAAAAAAAATTTTAACCGAAAGTAACTTTAACCATAAACCATATCCAAAATGACAGTACATATGTTTAATATGAAAAGAAAAGAAGTACAAATTCTCACTAAAACTAGATAGCTTCAAGAGACATTAAACTTATATGAGCAGTGTGCTCACAAAAAACCTTGGGTATCAATCCCTTAGTAATCGGATCCGCAACCATGAAGTTTGTCCCGATATGCTCTATTGACACATGTCTACTTTGAATTTTTCTTTAACAGCCAGGAACTTGATCTCTTTATGTTTTGACTTCGTCGAGCTCCTATTATTATTGGAATATAGCACTCCTGATTTATTGTCACAAAATAACTTGAGTAGTCTTTCTGTACTGTCCACAATACGCAGCCCAGTGACAAAATTTCGCAGCCATATTCCATGGTTTGATGCCTCATAACACGCTATAAACTCCGCTGCCATGGTGGAAGTAACTATGAGTTTCTGCTTTGCACTTTTCCATGAAATAGCACCTCCAGGAAGCAGGTAAATATAGCCTGAAGTGAATCTCCTACTATCTTGGCATCTTGTGAAATTAGAATCAGAATAACCGATGATCTCCAACCGATTTGATTTCCTGTATGTGAGCATGTAGTCTTTTGTTCTCTGTAAATACCGCATGACCCATTTGGGTACTTTCCAATGATCCATTCCCAGGTTACTTAAATATCTCCCTAGCATCCCAACAGTGTACGCTATATCCATATGCGTACAAACCTAACCATACATCAGACTCCCTATAGCTGAAGAATAAGGAATCCTCTACATTTCTTTAATTTCCAAGTCATTTTTAGGGCATTGACTTAAACTAAACTTGTCTTCTTTAGCCACGAGGTGTCACCCGGTTTACAATCTTGTATGACATATTTTTCAAGTGCCTTTTTGATATAGCTCTTTTGTGATAATCCAAGAATACCCCGAGAACAATCTCGGTATATTTGAATTCCTAATACAAAAGAGATGTCGCCAAGATCTTTCATCTCAAACTTCCTTGCTAGAAATCTCTTGGTTTCGTACAATAAGCCTATATCGTTGTTGGTAAGCAATATGTCATCAACATATAAAATCAGAAAAATATACTTAGTCCCACTGAACTTGTGATATATACAATCATAGACCAAATTCATCTCAAAATCATACTAGATGATCATTGATGAAACTTGTAATACCATTGACGAGAAGCATGTTTGAGTCCATAAATGGACTTCTTTAGTTTACAAACCATTTTCTTTGAATCATCCGAAACAAAACTTTCTGGTTGTATCATATAGGTTGTTTCATCAATGTCACCATTGAGAAATGTTGTTTTAACATCCATCTGATGTAACTCAAGATCGAAATGCGTTACAAATGCCATCATAATCCTGAAAGAGTCTTTCGAAGAAATCAGATAGAAAGTCTCCTTATAATCGATGCCTTCTTTTTGTGTAAAGTCCTTTCCAACAAGACGACCTTTATACTTCTCTACATCACCCTTCGAATCCCTCTTGATCTTAAATATTCATTTGTAACCAATGGGTTTCACACCTTCAGGCAATGGAACGAGGTCTCACACGTCAATGTCCTTCATTGACTTTATCTCTTCATTCATGGAATCGAGCCACTTTTGAGAGTTAGAACTTTCCATGGCTTGACGGAAGTTGATCGGATCATCTTCCGCCACTCAAATGTCAACTTCATGTTCATAGAGAAATACGATGTAATCATTTGAAACTGCACTTTTACTCTCTCTAGTGGATCTTCTTAATGGCATTAGTTCTTGAAGATGTAGAGTTTGGTCTTCTGGAACAAGTACAACGACATTGTCTTGATCCAGAGTTATTTCTTAAATAATGTCAGGGATAGAAACCCAATCCTAATCATTGTCAATGGCAATTAAAGAAAGTTCAACATATTGATCCTCAAAGACAAGGTCTGTAACCCTTTCTTCCCTCCCCCTCCGGCAAACTCAACATCCTCAAAGAACCGTGGATTTCCTGTCTCAAAAATTGTCTTATTTGTGGGATCATAAAACTTGTAACCCTTGGACCTTTCAAAATATCCAATAAAATAGCAACGGATAGTCTTTACGTCCAGTTTCTTATAATTTGGCCTATAAAGCCTTGCCTCATCTGGACATTCTCAAATG
>JAVHZT010000117.1:0-281353 GCA_035079005.1 Fraxinus americana | reverse complement strand
ACTCCTTTCCCAGTCAACGGATTCATAGGACTCGGCAATTTTAGAGAAACCTCTATGAATCGCCGATAATATCCGGCTAATCCAAGAAAGCTTCTCACATCTCCAACATTCGCAGGTGTTGGCCAATTCATACAATTTCAACTTAACTAGAAGGATCAACCTCGATGCCTTTAGCAGAATAATGTGACTCAAGAAACCTACTCTCTCAAGCCAAAATTCACATTCTTCAATTTGGCATACAACTTTTCTGTTCTCAGTGTTTCCAACACAATCCTCAAATGTTCTTCATGTTGCGCAAAATTTCTAGAATAGATCAGCATGTTATCGATAAAAACAATAACGAATTTGTCAAGATACTGATGGAAAACTATGTTCATTAAGTTCATAATTATTGCAGGTGCTTTCATGAGGCCGAAAAGGCATCACTACGAACTCATAATGTCCATATCGTGTCCCGAACGTCGTTTTTGTACGTCACTCGCGAAACCTTTAGTCGATGGTACCCATATCTCAAATCAGTTTTCGAGAAGATTGCTGTACCTTTCAACTGATCGAATAAGTCTTCGATCCGGGGGAAGGGGATACTTATTCTTGATCATCAACTTGTTAAGTTCTCGATAGTCGATGCACATCCTCATGCTTTCGTCCTTCTTCTTCACAAATAGAACAGCGCTCCCCATGGAGATACACTTGGCCCGATGAAACCCTTCTCGAGCAATTCTTCGAACCGCACCTTCAGCTTCTTGCAACTCCTTCGGGCGCCATTCGCACGGAGCCATAGAAATAGGAGCAGCTCCGGTACCAAATCGATGGAAAATTCCACTTGCCTATCCGGCGGAGTACGGGAGTAGATCGTCTGGGAAGACATCACCGTACTCACGTACTACTGGCACGAAATCCAAAGTGATCTCTTCTGCGGGTTTGTCTTGAAGACTAACCACATAGCCATGACAATTGTCCTTGGCTAATAGCTTCTCTGCTTGTAAAGCCGAGATAAGGCTAGGAAGTGCCTTAACCTTCGTTCCATAAAACCTGAACACTTCTTCACCATCTTTACGAAAAATAACCTCCTTCTCGTAGCACATAATTGCAGCACGGTTGGTGCTGAGCAAATCCATACCCACATGATATCGAAGTCTTCCATTCGGGTAATATTCAAGTCTGCCTCTAAAATTTGACCATCAAAATCTATTTGTACTGTTTTGACTATCTTATTGGTATCGATAGTTCCTCCAGACGGTAAACTAACCTCGAGGGTACTACCAGTCTCTTCTCCTATGAAGTTCACTCTTTCCAAACATGCATCAGCTATAATTGAATGCGTGGCTCCCGAGTTTATTAGAGCATATACGGGGATACTAGAAATAGCTAGTATACCTGTTATCATATTATCATGCTCAAAATGGGAAGGAAATACAGTATGGAGAATAGTTAAGACTCTTGTGATCGGTGTGGATCTTACATTTACTCCCATATAGATAGCGTGGCCAAATCTTAAGAGCGTGCACAACAGCTGCGAACTCTAAATCATGTGTCGGGTAATTCTTCTCATGTGGCTTCAACTGTCTTGAAACGTATGCTATCACTTTGCAATTCTGCATCAATACGCAACATAAACCATGTTTAGATGCATCGCTGTAAATAACGAAACCATCAGACCCATGTGGTATAGTCAGCACGGGTGCTGAGACGAGTCTGTTCCTAAGTTTCTGGAAGCTTTGTTCACATGGTTCTTCTGTCCACTGAAACTTAACTCCTTTCCTGGTCAACCGAGTCATAGGACCTGCTATTTTAGAGAAACCCTCTATGAATCGCCGATAATATCCAGATAATCCAAGAAAGCTTCTCACATCTCCAACATTCGCAGGTGTTGGCCAATTGCTACAATTTCAACTTTAGAAGGATCAACCTCGATGCCTTTAGTCAGAATAATGTGATGACCCAAGAAACCTACTCTCTCAAGCCAAAATTCACATTTCTTCAATTTGGCATACAACTTTTCTGTTCTCAGTGTTTCCAACACAATCCTCAAATGTTCTTCATGTTGTGCAAAATTTCTAGAATAGATCAGCATGTCATCGATAAAAACAATAACGAATATATCAAGATACTGATGGAAAACTCTGTTCATTAAGTTCATAAATATTGCAGGTGCATTCATGAGGCCGAAAGGCATCACTACGAACTCATAATGTCCATATCGTGTCCTGAACGCTGTCTTTTGTACGTCAGCTGGCGAAACCTTTAGCTGATGGTACCCATATCTCAAATCAATCTTCGAGAAGATTGCTGTACCTTTCAACTGTTCGAATAAGTCTTCGATCCTGGGGAAGGGGATACTTATTCTTGATCATCAACTTGTTAAGTTCTCGATAGTCGATGCACATCCTCATGCTTTCGTCCTTCTTGACAAATAGAACGGGTGTTCCCCATGGAGATACACTTGGCCTGATGAAACCCTTCTCGAGCAATTCTTCGAACTGCACCTTCAGTTCTTGCAACTCCTTCGACGCCATTCGGTACGGAGCCTTAGAAATAGGAGCAGCTCCTGGTACCAAATCGATGGAAAATTCCACTTGCCTATCTGGCGGAGTGCCAGGTAGATCGTCTGGGAAGACATCACCGTACTCACGTACTACTGGCACGAAATCCAAAGTGATCTCTTCTGCGGGTTTGTCTTGAAGACGAACCAAATAGCCATGACAATTGTCCTTGGCTAATAGCTTCTCTGCTTGTAAAGTCGAGATAAGGCTAGGAAGTGCCTTAACCTTCGTTCCATAAAACCTGAACACTTCTTCACCATCTTTACGAAAAATAACCTCTTTCTCGTAGCACATAATTGCACCACGGTTGGTGCTGAGCAAATCCATACCCACATGATATCGAAGTCTTTCATTCGGATAATATTCAAGTCTGCCTCTAAAATTTGACCATCAAAATCTATTTGTACTGCTTTGACTATCTTATTGGTATCGATAGTTCCTCCTGACGGTAAACTAACCTCGAGGGTACTACCGCCTCTTTCTCCTATCAAGTTCAGTCTTTCCAAACATGCATCAGCTATAAATGAATGCGTGGCTCCCGAGTTTATTAGAGCATTTACGGGGATACTAGAAATAGCTAGTATACCTGTTATCATATTATCATGCTCAAAATGGGAAGGAAATACAGTATGGAGAATAGTTAAGACTCTTGTGATCGGTGTGGATCTTACATTTACTCCCATATAGATAGCGTGGCCAAATCTTAAGAGCGTGCACAACAGCTGCGAACTCTAAATCATGTGTCGGGTAATTCTTCTCATGTGGCTTCAACTGCCTTGAAACATATGCTATCACTTTGCAATTCTGCATCAATACGCAACATAAACCATGTTTAGATGCATCGTCGTAAATAACGAAACCATCGCACCCATGTGGTATAGTGCACGGTGCCGAGACGAGTCTGTTCTTAAGTTTCGAAAGCTTTGTTCACATGGTTCTTCTCGTCCACCGAAACTTAACTCCTTTCCCGGTCAACCGAGTCATAGGACTCGCTATTTTAGAGAAACCTCTATGAATCGCCGATAATATCCAAACTTAATCCAAGAAAGCTTCTCACATCTCCAACATTCGCAGTGTTGGCCAATTCGTTACAATTTCAACTTTAGAAGGATCAACCTCGATGCCTTTAGTCAGAATAATGTGACCCAAGAAACCTACTCTCTCAAGCCAAAATTCACATTTCTTCAATTTGGCATACAACTTTTCTCGTTCTCGGTGTTTCCAACACAATCCTCAAATGTTCTTCATGTTGTGCAAAATTTCTAGAATAGATCAGCATGTTATCGATAAAAACAATAACGAATATATCAAGATACAGATGGAAAACTCTGTTCATTAAGTTCATAAATATTGCAGGTGCATTCATGAGGCCGAAAGGCATCACTACGAACTCATAATGTCCATATCGTGTCCTGAACGCTGTCTTTTGTACGTCAGCTGGCGAAACCTTTAGCTGATGGTACCCATATCTCAAATCAATCTTCGAGAAGATTGTCAGATTTTTTCAACCGATCGAATAAGTCTTCGATCCAGGGGAAGGGGATACTTATTCTTGATCATCAACTTGTTAAGTTCTCGATAGTCGATGCACATCCTCATGCTTTCGTCCTTCTTCTTGACAAATAGAACAGGTGCTCCCCATGGAGATACACTTGGCCTGATGAAACCCTTCTCGAGCAATTCTTCGAACTGCACCTTCGCTTCTTGCAACTCCTTCGGGCGCCATTCTGCACGGAGCCTTAGAAATAGGAGCAGCTCCGGTACCAAATCGATGGAAAATTCCACTTGCCTATCCGCGGAGTGCCGGTAGATCGTCCGGGAAGACATCACCGTACTCACGTACTACCGGCACTAATCCAAAGTGATCTCTTCATGCGGGTTTGTCTTGAAGACTAACCAAATAGCCATGACAATTGTCCTCGCTAATAGCTTCTCTCGCTTGTAAAGCCGAGATAAGGCTAGGAAGTGCCTTAACCTTCGTTCCATAAAACCCGAACACTTCTTCACCATCTTTACGAAAAATAACCTCTTTCTCGTAGCACATAATTGCAAAGCACGGTTGGTGCCGAGCAAATCCATACCCACATGATATCGAAGTCTTTCATTCGGATAATATTCAAGTCCGCTCTAAAATTTGACCATCAAAATCTATTTGTACCGCTTTGACTATCTTATTGGTATCGATAGTTCCTCCGTGACCGTAAACTAACCTCGAGGGTACTACCGCCTCTTCTCCTATCAAGTTCGGCCTTTTCCAAACATGCATCGCCTATAAATGAATGCGTGGCTCCCGAGTTTATTAGAGCATATACGGGGATACTAGAAATAGCTAGTATACCCGTTATCATATTATCATGCTCAAAATGGGAAGGAAATACAAGATGGAGAATAGTTAAGACTCTTGTGATCGGTGTAGATCTTACATTTACTCCCATATAGATAGCGTCGCCAAATCTTAAGAGCGTGCACAACAAATGCGAACTCTAAATCATGTGTCGGTAATTCTTCTCATGTGGCTTCAACTGTCTTGAAACATATGCTATCACTTTGCAATTCTCGCATCAATACGCAACATAAACCATGTTTAGATGCATCGTCGTAAATAACGAAACCATCGCACCCATGTGGTATAGTCAAGACGGTGCCGAGACGAGTCTGTTCTTAAGTTTCTGAAAGCTTTGTTCACATGGTTCTTCTGTCCACTGAAACATAACTCCTTTCCCGGTCAACCGAGTCATAGGACCTGCTATTTTAGAGAAACCCTCTATGAATCGCCGATAATATCCAGCTAATCCAAGAAAGCTTCTCACATCTCCAACATTCGCAGGTGTTGGCCAATTCGTTACAATTTCAACTTTAGAAGGATCAACCTCGATGCCTTTAGCTGTAACAATGTGACCCAAGAAACCTACTCTCTCAAGCCAAAATTCACATTTCTTCAATTTGGCATACAACTTTTCTGTTCTCAGTGTTTCCAACACAATCCTCAAATGTTCTTCATGTTGTGCAAAATTTCTAGAATAGATCAGCATGTCATCGATAAAAACAATAACGAATATATCAAGATACTGATGGAAAACTCTGTTCATTAAGTTCATAAATATTGCAGGTGCATTCATGAGGCCGAAAGGCATCACTACGAACTCATAATGTCCATATCGTGTCCTGAATGCCGTCTTTTGTACGTCAGCCGGCGAAACCTTTAGCTGATGGTACCCATATCTCAAATCAATCTTCGAGAAGATTGCTGTACCTTTCAACTGTTCGAATAAGTCTTGATCCTGGGGAAGGGGATACTTATTCTTGATCATCAACTTGTTAAGTTCTCGATAGTCGATGCACATCCTCATGCTTTCGTCCTTCTTCTTGACAAATAGAACGGGTGTTCCCCATGGAGATACACTTGGCCTGATGAAACCCTTCTCGAGCAATTCTTCGAACTGCACCTTCGCTTCTTGCAACTCCTTCGGGCGCCATTCGGCACGGAGCCTTAGAAATAGGAGCAGCCTCCGGTACCAAATCGATGGAAAATTCCACTTGCCTATCCGGCGGAGTGCCGGTAGATCGTCCGGGAAGACATCACCGTACTCACGTACTACGGCACGGAATCCAAAGTGATCTCTTCGCGGGTTTGTCTTGAAGACTAACCAAATAGCCATGACAATTGTCCTGCTAATAGCTTCTCTCGCTTGTAAAGCCGAGATAAGGCTAGGAAGTGCCTTAACCTTCGTTCCATAAAACCCGAACACTTCTTCACCATCTTTACGAAAAATAACCTCTTTCTCGTAGCACATAATTGCAAAGACGGTTGGTGCTGAGCAAATCCATACCCACATGATATCAAAGTCTTCCATTCGGGTAATATTCAAGTCTGCCTCTAAAATTTGACCATCAAAATCTATTTGTACTGCTTTGACTATCTTATTGGTATCGATAGTTCCTCCAGACGGTAAACTAACCTCGAGGGTACTACCAGTCTCTTCTCCTATCAAGTTCAGTCTTTCCAAACATGCATCAGCTATAAATGAATGCGTGGCTCCCGAGTTTATTAGAGCATATACAGGGATACTAGAAATAGCTAGTATACCTGTTAAGACTCTTGTGATCGGTGTAGATCTTACATTTACTCCCATATAGATAGCGTCGCCAAATCTTAAGAGCGTGCACAACAGCTGCGAACTCTAAATCATGTGTCGGGTAATTCTTCTCATGTGGCTTCAACTGTCTTGAAACATATGCTATCACTTTGCAATTCTGCATCAATACGCAACATAAACCATGTTTAGATGCATCGCTGTAAATACCGAAACCATCAGACCCATGTGGTATAGTCAGCACGGGTGCTGAGACGAGTCTGTTCCTAAGTTTCTGGAAGCTTTGTTCACTTGGTTCTTCTGTCCACTGAAACTCAACTCCTTTCCTGGTCAACCGAGTCATAGGACCTGCTATTTTAGAGAAACCCTCTATGAATCGCCGATAATATCCAGCTAATCCAAGAAAGCTTCTCACATCTCCAACATTCGCAGGTGTTGGCCAATCTGCTACAATTTCAACTTTAGAAGGATCAACCTCGATGCCTTTAGCTGTAACAATGTGACCCAAGAAACCTACTCTCTCAAGCCAAAATTCACATTTCTTCAATTTGGCATACAACTTTTCTGTTCTCAGTGTTTCCAACACAATCCTCAAATGTTCTTCATGTTGTGCAAAATTTCTAGAATAGATCAGCATGTCATCGATAAAAACAATAACGAATATATCAAGATACTGATGGAAAACTCTGTTCATTAAGTTCATAAATATTGCAGGTGCATTCATGAGGCCGAAAGGCATCACTACGAACTCATAATGTCCATATCGTGTCCTGAACGCTGTCTTTTGTACGTCAGCTGGCGAAACCTTTAGCTGATGGTACCCATATCTCAAATCAATCTTCGAGAAGATTGCTGTACCTTTCAACTGATCGAATAAGTCTTCGATCCTGGGGAAGGGGATACTTATTCTTGATCATCAACTTGTTAAGTTCTCGATAGTCGATGCACATCCTCATGCTTTCGTCCTTCTTCTAGACAAATAGAACAGGTGCTCCCCATGGAGATACACTTGGCCTGATGAAACCCTTCTCGAGCAATTCTTCGAACTGCACCTTCAGTTCTTGCAACTCCTTCGGGCGCCATTCGGTACGGAGCCATAGAAATAGGAGCAGCTCCAGGTACCAAATCGATGGAAAATTCCACTTGCCTATCAGGCGGAGTGCCGGGTAGATCGTCTGGGAAGACATCACCGTACTCACGTACTACTGGCACGGAATCCAAAGTGATCTCTTCTGCGGGTTTGTCTTGAAGACTAACCAAATAGCCATGACAATTGTCCTTGCCTAATAGCTTCTCTGCTTGTGAAGCCGAGATAAGGCTAGGAAGTGCCTTAACCTTCAGTCCATAAAACCTGAACACTTCTTCACCATCTTTACGAAAAATAACCTATTTCTCGTAGCACATAATTGCAGCACGGTTGGTGCTGAGCAAATCCATACCCACATGATATCGAAGTCTTTCATTCGGATAATATTCAAGTCTGCCTCTAAAATTTGACCATCAAAATCTATTTGTACTGCTTTGACTATCTTATTGGTATCGATAGTTCCTCCTGACGGTAAACTAACCTCAAGGGTACTACCAGTCTCTTCTCCTATCAAGTTCAGTCTTTCCAAACATGCATCAGCTATAAATGAATGCGTGGCTCCCGAGTTTATTAGAGCATATACGGGGATACTAGAAATAGCTAGTATACCTGTTATCATATTATCATGCTCAAAATGGGAAGGAAATACAAGATGGAGAATAGTTAAGACTCTTGTGATCGGTGTAGATCTTACATTTACTCCCATATAGATAGCGTCGCCAAATCTTAAGAGCGTGCACAACACTGCGAACTCTAAATCATGTGTCGGGTAATTCTTCTCATGTGGCTTCAACCGTCCTTGAAACATATGCTATCACTTTGCAATTCTCGCATCAATACGCAACATAAACCATGTTTAGATGCATCGTCGTAAATAACGAAACCATCGACCCATGTGGTATAGTCAAAGACGGTGTGCCGAGACGAGTCTGTTTCTAAGTTTCGGAAGCTTTGTTCACATGGTTCTTCCGTCCACCGAAACTTAACTCCTTTCCCCGGTCAACCGAGTCATAGGACCTCGCTATTTTAGAGAAACCCACTATGAATCGCCGATAATATCCACTAATCCAAGAAAGCTTCTCACATCTCCAACATTCGCAGTGTTGGCCAATTCGTTACAATTTCAACTTTAGAAGGATCAACCTCGATGCCTTTAGTCAGAATAATGTGACCCAAGAAACCTACTCTCTCAAGCCAAAATTCACATTTCTTCAATTTGGCATACAACTTTTCCGTTCTCGTTGTTTCCAACACAATCCTCAAATGTTCTTCATGTTGTGCAAAATTTCTAGAATAGATCAAAGATGTTATCGATAAAAACAATAACGAATATATCAAGATACCGATGGAAAACTATGTTCATTAAGTTCATAAATATTGCAGTGTGCATTCATGAGGCCGAAAGGCATCACTACGAACTCATAATGTCCATATCGTGTCCCGAACGCTCGTCTTTTGTACGTCACCGGCGAAACCTTTAGCCGATGGTACCCATATCTCAAATCAATCTTCGAGAAGATTGTCAGATTTTCAACCGATCGAATAAGTCTTCGATCCCGGGGAAGGGGATACTTATTCTTGATCAACAACTTGTTAAGTTCTCGATAGTCGATGCACATCCTCATGCTTTCGTCCTTCTTCTAGACAAATAGAACAGGTGCTCCCCATGGAGATACACTTGGCCTGATGAAACCCTTCTCGAGCAATTCTTCGAACTGCACCTTCAGTTCTTGCAACTCCTTCGGCGCCATTCTGCACGGAGCCTTAGAAATAGGAGCAGCTCCGGTACCAAATCGATGGAAAATTCCACTTGCCTATCCGGCGGAGTGCCGGTAGATCGTCCTGGGAAGACATCACCGTACTCACGTACCACGGCACTAATCCAAAGTGATCTCTTCGCGGGTTTGTCTTGAAGACTAACCAAATAGCCATGACAATTGTCCTCATTAATAGCTTCTCTCGCTTGTAAAGCCGAGATAAGGCTAGGAAGTGCCTTAACCTTCGTTCCATAAAACCCGAACACTTCTTCACCATCTTTACGAAAAATAACCTCTTTCTCGTAGCACATAATTGCAAAGACGGTTGGTGCCGAGCAAATCCATACCCACATGATATCGAAGTCTTTCATTCGGATAATATTCAAGTCTCGCCTCTAAAATTTGACCATCAAAATCTATTTGTACCGCTTTGACTATCTTATTGGTATCGATAGTTCCTCCGACCGTAAACTAACCTCGAGGGTACTACCGCCTCTTCTCCTATCAAGTTCGCTCTTCCAAACATGCATCACCTATAAATGAATGCGTGGCTCCCGAGTTTATTAGAGCATATACGGGGATACTAGAAATAGCTAGTATACCCGTTATCATATTATCATGCTCAAAATGGGAAGGAAATACAAAGATGGAGAATAGTTAAGACTCTTGTGATCGGTGTAGATCTTACATTTACTCCCATATAGATAGCGTCGCCAAATCTTAAGAGCGTGCACAACAAATTGCGAACTCTAAATCATGTGTCGGGTAATTCTTCTCATGTGGCTTCAACTGTCTTGAAATGTATGCTATCACTTTGCAATTCTCGCATCAATACGCAACATAAACCATGTTTAGATGCATCGTCGTAGAATAACGAAACCATCGGACCCATGTGGTATAGTCAAGCACGGTGCCGAGACGAGTCTGTTCCTAAGTTTCGAAAGCTTTGTTCACATGGTTCTTCTGTCCACTGAAACTTAACTCCTTTCCTGGTCAACCGAGTCATAGGACCTGCTATTTTAGAGAAACCCTCTATGAATCGCCGATAATATCCAGCTAATCCAAGAAAGCTTCTCACATCTCCAACATTTGCAGGTGTTGGCCAATTCGTTACAATTTCAACTTTAGAAGGATCAACCTCGATGCCTTTAGCTGTAACAATGTGATGACCCAAGAAACCAACTCTCTCAAGCCAAAATTCACATTTCTTCAATTTGGCATATAACTTTTATGTTCTCAGTGTTTCCAACACAATCCTCAAATGTTCTTCATGTTGTGCAAAATTTCTAGAATAGATCAGCATGTCATCGATTAAAACAATAACGAATATATCAAGATACTGATGGAAAACTCTGTTCATTAAGTTCATAAATATTGCAGGTGCATTCATGAGGCCGAAAGGCATCACTACGAACTCATAATGTCCATATCGTGTCCTGAACGCTGTCTTTTGTACGTCAGCTGGCGAAACCTTTAGCTGATGGTACCCATATCTCAAATCAATCTTCGAGAAGATTGCTGTACCTTTCAACTGATCGAATAAGTCTTCGATCCTGGGGAAGGGGATACTTATTCTTGATCATCAACTTGTTAAGTTCTCGATAGTCGATGCACATCCTCATGCTTTCGTCCTTCTTCTTGACAAATAGAACAGGTGCTCCCCATGGAGATACACTTGGCCTGATGAAGCCCTTCTCGAGCAATTCTTCGAACTGCACCTTCAGTTCTTGCAACTCCTTCGGCGCCATTCGGTACGGAGCCTTAGAAATAGGAGCAGCTCCTGGTACCAAATCGATGGAAAATTCCACTTGCCTATCTGGCGGAGTGCCAGGTAGATCGTCTGGGAAGACATCACCGTACTCACGTACTACTGGCACGAAATCCAAAGTGATCTCTTCTGCGGGTTTGTCTTGAAGACTAACCAAATAGCCATGACAATTGTCCTTGGCTAATAGCTTCTCTGCTTGTAAAGCCGAGATAAGGCTAGGAAGTGCCTTAACCTTCGTTCCATAAAACCTGAACACTTCTTCACCATCTTTACGAAAAATAACCTCTTTCTCGTAGCACATAATTGCAAAGACGGTTGGTGCTGAGCAAATCCATACCCACATGATATCGAAGTCTTTCATTCGGATAATATTCAAGTCTGCCTCTAAAATTTGACCATCAAAATCTATTTGTACTGCTTTGACTATCTTATTGGTATCGATAGTTCCTCCTGACGGTAAACTAACCTCGAGGGTACTACCGCCTCTTCTCCTATCAAGTTCGCTTTTCCAAACATGCATCACCTATAAATGAATGCGTGGCTCCCGAGTTTATTAGAGCATATACGGATACTAGAAATAGCTAGTATACCCGTTATCATATTATCATGCTCAAAATGGGAAGGAAATACAAGATGGAGAATAGTTAAGACTCTTGTGATCGGTGTAGATCTTACATTTACTCCCATATAGATAGCGTCGCCAAATCTTAAGAGCGTGCACAACAAATGCGAACTCTAAATCATGTGTCGGGTAATTCTTCTCATGTGGCTTCAACTGTCTTGAAACATATGCTATCACTTTGCAATTCTCGCATCAATACGCAACATAAACCATGTTTAGATGCATCGTCAGTAAATAACGAAACCATCGTACCCATGTGGTATAGTCGCACGGTGCCGAGACGAGTCTGCTCCTAAGTTTCGAAAGCTTTGTTCACATGGTTCTTCCGTCCACCGAAACTTAACTCCTTTCCCGGTCAACCGAGTCATAGGACTCGCTATTTTAGAGAAACCCTCTATGAATCGCCGATAATATCCAAATAATCCAAGAAAGCTTCTCACATCTCCAACATTCGCAGTGTTGGCCAATTCGTTACAATTTCAACTTTAGAAGGATCAACCTCGATGCCTTTAGCTGTAACAATGTGACCCAAGAAACCTACTCTCTCAAGCCAAAATTCACATTTCTTCAATTTGGCATACAACTTTTCTGTTCTCAGTGTTTCCAACACAATCCTCAAATGTTCTTCATGTTGTGCAAAATTTCTAGAATAGATCAGCATGTCATCGATAAAAACAATAACCAATATATCAAGATACTGATGGAAAACTCTGTTCATTAAGTTCATAAATATTGCAGGTGCATTCATGAGGTCGAAAGGCATCACTACGAACTCATAATGTCCATATCGTGTCCTGAACGCCGTCTTTTGTACGTCAGCCGGCGAAACCTTTAGCTGATGGTACCCATATCTCAAATCAATCTTCGAGAAGATTGCTGTACCTTTCAACTGTTCGAATAAGTCTTCGATCTTGGGGAAGGGGATACTTATTCTTGATCATCAACTTGTTAAGTTCTCGATAGTCGATGCACATCCTCATGCTTTCGTCCTTCTTCTTGACAAATAGAACGGGTGTTCCCCATGGAGATACACTTGGCCTGATGAAACCCTTCTCGAGCAATTCTTCGAACTGCACCTTCAGTTCTTGCAACTCCTTCGGCGCCATTCGGTACGGAGCCTTAGAAATAGGAGCAGCTCCTGGTACCAAATCGATGGAAAATTCCACTTGCCTATCCGCGGAGTGCCGGTAGATCGTCCGGGAAGACATCACCGTACTCACGTACCACCGGCACGGAATCCAAAGTGATCTCTTCGCGGGTTTGTCTTGAAGACTAACCAAATAGCCATGACAATTGTCCTTGGCTAATAGCTTCTCTCGCTTGTAAAGCCGAGATAAGGCTAGGAAGTGCCTTAACCTTCGTTCCATAAAACCCGAACACTTCTTCACCATCTTTACGAAAAATAACCTCTTTCTCGTAGCACATAATTGCAAAGCACGGTTGGTGCCGAGCAAATCCATACCCACATGATATCGAAGTCTTTCATTCGGATAATATTCAAGTCGCCTCTAAAATTTGACCATCAAAATCTATTTGTACCGCTTTGACTATCTTATTGGTATCGATAGTTCCTCCCGACGGCAAACTAACCTCGAGGGTACTACCGCCTCTTCTCCTATCAAGTTCGATCTTTCCAAACATGCATCACCTATAAATGAATGCGTGGCTCCCGAGTTTATTAGAGCATATACGGGATACAAGAAAAAGCTAGTATACCAGTAATCATAATATAAATCTCAAAATTGGAAGGAAATACAAAGATGGAGAATAGTTAAGACTCTTGTGATCGGTGTAGATCTTACATTTACTCCCATATAGATAGCGTCGTCAAATCTTAAGAGCGTCCGCAACAGCTGCGAACTCCAAATCATGTGTCGGGTAATTCTTCTCATGTGGCTTCAACTGCCTTGAAACATATGCTATCACTTTGCAATTCCGCATCAATACGCAACATAAACCATGTTTAGATGCATCGTCGTAAAGAACGAAACCATCGGACCCATGTGGTATAGTCGCACGGTGCCGAGACGAGTCTGTTCTTAAGTTTCGAAAGCTTTGTTCACATGGTTCTTCCGTCCACCGAAACTTAACTCCTTTCCTGGTCAACCGACTCATAGGACCTGCTATTTTAGAGAAACCCTCTATGAATCGCCGATAATATCCAGCTAATCCAAGAAAGCTTCTCACATCTCCAACATTCGCAGGTGTTGGCCAATTCGTTACAATTTCAACTTTAGAAGGATCAACCTCGATGCCTTTAGCTGTAACAATGTGACCCAAGAAACCTACTCTCTCAAGCCAAAATTCACATTTCTTCAATTTGGCAAACAACTTTTCCGTTCTCAGTGTTTCCAACACAATCCTCAAATGTTCTTCATGTTGTGCAAAATTTCTAGAATAGATCAGCATGTTATCGATAAAAACAATAACGAATATATCAAGATACTGATGGAAAACTCTGTTCATTAAGTTCATAAATATTGCAGGTGCATTCATGAGGCCGAAAGGCATCACTACGAACTCATAATGTCCATATCGTGTCCTGAACGCTGTCTTTTGTACGTCAGCTGGCGAAACCTTTAGCTGATGGTACCCATATCTCAAATCAATCTTCGAGAAGATTGCTGTACCTTTCAACTGTTCGAATAAGTCTTCGATCCTGGGGAAGGGGATACTTATTCTTGATCATCAACTTGTTAAGTTCTCGATAGTCGATGCACATCCTCATGCTTTCGTCCTTCTTCTTGACAAATAGAACAGGTGCTCCCCATGGAGATACACTTGGCCTGATGAAACCCTTCTCGAGCAATTCTTCGAACTGCACCTTCAGTTCTTGCAACTCCTTCGGGCGCCATTCGGTACGGAGCCATAGAAATAGGAGCAGCTCCAGGTACCAAATCGATGGAAAATTCCACTTGCCTATCTGGCGGAGTGCCGGGTAGATCGTCTGGGAAGACATCACCGTACTCACGTACTGCTGGCACGGAATCCAAAGTGATCTCTTCTGCGGGTTTGTCTTGAAGACTAACCAAATAGCCATGACAATTGTCCTTTACCTTCTCTGGTTGTAAAGCCGAGATAAGGCTAGGAAGTGCCTTAACCTTCGTTCCATAAAACCTGAACACTTCTTCACCATCTTTACGAAAAATAACCTCTTTCTCGTAGCACATAATTGCAGCACGGTTGGTGCTGAGCAAATCCATACCCACATGATATCGAAGTCTTTCATTCGGATAATATTCAAGTCCGCTCTAAAATTTGACCATCAAAATCTATTTGTACCGCTTTGACTATCTTATTGGTATCGATAGTTCCTCCGTACCGTAAACTAACCTCGAGGGTACTACCAGTCTCTTCTCCTATCAAGTTCAGTCTTTCCAAACATGCATCAGCTATAAATGAATGCGTGGCTCCCGAGTTTATTAGAGCATATACGGGGATACTAGAAATAGCTAGTATACCTGTTATCATATTATCATGCTCAAAATGGGAAGGAAATACAGTATGGAGAATAGTTAAGACTCTTGTGATCGGTGTGGATCTTACATTTACTCCCATATAGATAGCGTCGCCAAATCTTAAGAGGGTGCACAACAGCTGCGAACTCTAAATCATGTGTCGGTTTATTCTTCTCATGTGGCTTCAATCGTCTTGAAACATATGCTATCACTTTGCAATTCTCGCATCAATACGCAACATAAACCATGTTTAGATGCATCGTCGTAAATAACGAAACCATCGACCCATGTGGTATAGTCAAGACGGTGCTGAGGCGAGTCTGTTCTTAAGTTTCTGAAAGCATTGTTCACATGGTTCTTCTGTCCACTGAAACTTAACTCCTTTCCTGGTCAACCGAGTCATAGGACCTGCTATTTTAGAGAAACCCTCTATGAATCGCCGATAATATCCAGCTAATCCAAGAAAGCTTCTCACATCTCCAACATTCGCAGGTGTTGGCCAATTCGTTACAATTTCAACTTTACAAGGATCAACCTCGATGCCTTTAGCTGTAACAATGTGATGACCCAAGAAACCAACTCTCTCAAGCCAAAATTCACATTTCTTCAATTTGGCATATAACTTTTATGTTCTCAGTGTTTCCAACACAATTCTCAAATGTTCTTCATGTTGTGCAAAATTTCTAGAATAGATCAGCATGTCATCGATTAAAACAATAACGAATATATCAAGATACTGATGGAAAACTCTGTTCATTAAGTTCATAAATATTGCAGGTGCATTCATGAGGCCGAAAGGCATCACTACGAACTCATAATGTCCATATCGTGTCCTGAACGCTGTCTTTTGTACGTCAGCTGGCGAAACCTTTAGCTGATGGTACCCATATCTCAAATCAATCTTCGAGAAGATTGCTGTACCTTTCAACTGATCGAATAAGTCTTCGATCCTGGCGAAGGGGATACTTATTCTTGATCATCAACTTGTTAAGTTCTCGATAGTCGATGCACATCCTCATGCTTTCGTCCTTCTTCTAGACAAATAGAACAGGTGCTCCCCATGGAGATACACTTGGCCTGATGAAACCCTTCTCGAGCAATTCTTCGAACTGCACCTTCAGTTCTTGCAACTCCTTCGGCGCCATTCGGTACGGAGCCTTAGAAATAGGAGCAGCTCCTGGTACCAAATCGATGGAAAATTCCACTTGCCTATCTGGCGGAGTGCCGGGTAGATCGTCTGGGAAGACATCACCGTACTCACGTACTGCTGGCACGGAATCCAAAGTGATCTCTTCTGCGGGTTTGTCTTGAAGACTAACCAAATAGCCATGACAATTGTCCTTGGCTAATAGCTTCTCTGCTTGTAAAGCCGAGATAAGGCTAGGAAGTGCCTTAACCTTCGTTCCATAAAACCTGAACACTTCTTCACCATCTTTACGAAAAATAACCTCTTTCTCGTAGCACATAATTGCAGCACGGTTGGTGCTGAGCAAATCCATACCCACATGATATCGAAGTCTTTCATTCGGATAATATTCAAGTCTGCCTCTAAAATTTGACCATCAAAATCTATTTGTACTGCTTTGACTATCTTATTGGTATCGATAGTTCCTCCTGACGGTAAACTAACCTCAAGGGTACTACCAGTCTCTTCTCCTATCAAGTTCAGTCTTTCCAAACATGCATCAGCTACAAATAAATGCGTGGCTCTCGAGTTTATTAGAGCATATACGGGGATACTAGAAATAGCTAGTATACTTGTTATCATATTATCATGCTCAAAATGGAATGAAATACAGTATGGAGAATAGTTAAGACTCTTGTGATCGGTGTGGATCTTACATTTACTCCCATATAGATAGCGTGGCCAAATCTTAAGAGCGTGCACAACAGCTGCGAACTCTAAATCATGTGTCGGGTAATTCTTCTCATGTGGCTTCAACATATGCTATCACTTTGCAATTCTGCATCAATACGCAACATAAACCATGTTTAGATGCATCGCTGTAAAGAACGAAACCATCAGACCCATGTGGTATAGTCAGCACGGGTGCTGAGACGAGTCTGTTCTTAAGTTTCTGAAATCTTTGTTCACATGGTTCTTCTGTCCACTGAAACTTAACTCCTTTCCTGGTCAACGGATTCATAGGACCTGCAATTTTAGAGAAACCCACTATGAATCGCCGATAATATCCAGCTAATCCAAGAAAGCTTCTCACATCTCCAACATTCGCAGGTGTTGGCCAATTCGTTACAATTTCAACTTCAGAAGGATCAACCTCGATGCCTTTAGCAGTAACAATGTGACTCAAGAAACCTACTCTCTCAAGCCAAAATTCACATTTCTTCAATTTGGCATACAACTTTTCTGTTCTCAGTGTTTCCAACACAATCCTCAAATGTTCTTCATGTTGCGCAAAATTTCTAGAATAGATCAGCATGTTATCGATAAAAACAATAACGAATTTATCAAGATACTGATGGAAAACTATGTTCATTAAGTTCATCATTATTGCAGGTGCTTTCATGAGGCCGAAAGGCATCACTACGAACTCATAATGTCCATATCGTGTCCTGAACGCTGTCTTTTGTACGTCAGCTGGCGAAACCTTTAGCTGATGGTACCCATATCTCAAATCAATCTTCGAGAAGATTGCTGTACCTTTCAACTGATCGAATAAGTCTTCGATCCTGGCGAAGGGGATACTTATTCTTGATCATCAACTTGTTAAGTTCTCGATAGTCGATGCACATCCTCATGCTTTCGTCCTTCTTCTAGACAAATAGAACAGGTGCTCCCCATGGAGATACACTTGGCCTGATGAAACCCTTCTCGAGCAATTCTTCGAACTGCACCTTCAGTTCTTGCAACTCCTTCGGGCGCCATTCGGTACGGAGCCATAGAAATAGGAGCAAACTCCCGGTACCAAATCGATGGAAAATTCCACTTGCCTATCCGGCGGAGTGCCGGGGTAGATCGTCCGGGAAGACATCACCGTACTCACGTACTACCGGCACGGAATCCAAAGTGATCTCTTCGCGGGTTTGTCTTGAAGACTAACCAAATAGCCATGACAATTGTCCTCGCTAACAGCCTTCTCTGGTTGTAAAGCCGAGATAAGGCTAGGAAGTGCCTTAACCTTCGTTCCATAAAACCTGAACACTTCTTCACCATCTTTACGAAAAATAACCTCTTTCTCGTTGCACATAATTGCAGCACGGTTTGTGCTGAGCAAATCCATACCCACATGATATCGAAGTCTTTCATTCGGATAATATTCAAGTCTGCCTCTAAAATTTGACCATCAAAAGCTATTTGTACTGCTTTGACTATCTTATTGGTATCGATAGTTCCTCCTGACTGTAAACTAACCTCGAGGGTACTACCAGTCTCTTCTCCTATCAAGTTCAGTCTTTCCAAACATGCATCAGCTATAAATGAATGCGTGGCTCCCGAGTTTATTAGAGCATATACGGGGATACTAGAAATAGCTAGTATACCTGTTATCATATTATCATGCTCAAAATGGGAAGGAAATACAGTATGGAGAATAGTTAAGACTCTTGTGATCGGTGTGGATCTTACATTTACTCCCATATAGATAGCGTCGCCAAATCTTAAGAGGGTGCACAACAGCTGCGAACTCTAAATCATGTGTCGGTTTATTCTTCTCATGTGGCTTCAACTGTCTTGAAACATATGCTATCACTTTGCAATTCTGCATCAATACGCAACGTAAACCTTGTTTAGATGCATCGCTGTAAATAACGAAACCATCAGACCCATGTGGTATAGTCAGCACGGGTGCTGAGGCGAGTCTGTTCTTAAGTTTCTGAAAGCATTGTTCACATGGTTCTTCTGTCCACTGAAACTTAACTCCTTTCCTGGTCAACCGAGTCATAGGACCTGCTATTTTAGAGAAACCCTCTATGAATCGCCGATAATATCCAGCTAATCCAAGAAAGCTTCTCACATCTCCAACATTCGCAGGTGTTGGCCAATTCGTTACAATTTCAACTTTAGAAGGATCAACCTCGATGCCTTTAGCCGTAACAATGTGATGACCCAAGAAACCTACTCTCTCAAGCCAAAATTCACATTTCTACAATTTGGCATACAACTTTTCTGTTCTCAGTGTTTCCAACACAATTCTCAAATGTTCTTCATGTTGTGCAAAATTTCTAGAATAGATCAGCATGTCATCGATAAAAACAATAACGAATATATCAAGATACTGATGGAAAACTCTGTTCATTAAGTTCATAAATATTGCAGGTGCATTCATGAGGCCGAAAGGCATCACTACGAACTCATAATGTCCATATCGTGTCCTGAACGCTGTCTTTTGTACGTCAGCTGGCGAAACCTTTAGCTGATGGTACCCATATCTCAAATCAATCTTCGAGAAGATTGTCAGATTTTCCTTTCAACTGATCGAATAAGTCTTCGATCCTGGCGAAGGGGATACTTATTCTTGATCATCAACTTGTTAAGTTCTCGATAGTCGATGCACATCCTCATGCTTTCGTCCTTCTTCTAGACAAATAGAACAGGTGCTCCCCATGGAGATACACTTGGCCTGATGAAACCCTTCTCGAGCAATTCTTCGAACTGCACCTTCAGTTCTTGCAACTCCTTCGGCGCCATTCGGTACGGAGCCTTAGAAATAGGAGCAGCTCCTGGTACCAAATCGATGGAAAATTCCACTTGCCTATCTGGCGGAGTGCCGGGTAGATCGTCTGGGAAGACGTCACCGTACTCACGTACTGCTGGCACGGAATCCAAAGTGATCTCTTCTGCGGGTTTGTCTTGAAGACTAACCAAATAGCCATGACAATTGTCCTTGGCTAATAGCTTCTCTGCTTGTAAAGCCGAGATAAGGCTAGGAAGTGCCTTAACCTTCGTTCCATAAAACCTGAACACTTCTTCACCATCTTTACGAAAAATAACCTCTTTCTCGTTGCACATAATTGCAGCACGGTTGGTGCTGAGCAAATCCATACCCACATGATATCGAAGTCTTCCATTCGGGTAATATTCAAGTCTGCCTCGAAAATTTGACCATCAAAATCTATTTGTACTGCTTTGACTATCTTATTGGTTCCTCCTGACTGTAAACTAACCTCGAGGGTACTACCAGTCTCTTCTCCTATCAAGTTCAGTCTTTCCAAACATGCATCAGCTATAAATGAATGCGTGGCTCCCGAGTTTATTAGAGCATATCTTGTGATCGGTGTAGATCTTACAGTTACTCCCATATAGATAGCGTCGCCAAATCTTAAGAGCGTGCACAACAGCTGCGAACTCTAAATCATGTGTCGGGTAATTCTTCTCATGTGGCTTCAACTGTCTTGAAACATATGCTATCACTTTGCAATTCTGCATCAATACGCAACATAAACCATGTTTAGATGCATCTCTGTAAAGAACGAAACCATCAGACCCATGTGGTATAGTCAGCACGGGTGCTGAGACGAGTCTGTTCTTAAGTTTCTGAAATCTTTGTTCACATGGTTCTTCTGTCCACTGAAACTTAACTCCTTTCCTGGTCAACGGAGTCATAGGACCTGCAATTTTAGAGAAACCCTCTATGAATCGCCGATAATATCCAGCTAATCCAAGAAAGCTTCTCACATCTCCAACATTCGCAGGTGTTGGCCAATTCGTTACAATTTCAACTTTAGAAGGATCAACCTCGATGCCTTTAGCAGTAACAATGTGACCCAAGAAACCTACTCTCTCAAGCCAAAATTCACATTTCTTCAATTTGGCATACAACTTTTCTGTTCTCAGTGTTTCCAACACAATCCTCAAATGTTCTTCATGTTGCGCAAAATTTCTAGAATAGATCAGCATGTTATCGATAAAAACAATAACGAATTTATCAAGATACTGATGGAAAACTATGTTCATTAAGTTCATCAATATTGCAGGTGCTTTCATGAGGCCGAAAGGCATCACTACGAACTCATAATGTCCATATCGTGTCCTGAACGCTGTCTTTTGTACGTCAGCTAGCGAAACCTTTAGCTGATGGTACCCATATCTCAAATCAGTTTTCGAGAAGATTGCTGTACCTTTCAACTGATCGAATAAGTCTTCGATCCTGGGGAAGGGGATACTTATTCTTGATCATCAACTTGTTAAGTTCTCGATAGTCGATGCACATCCTCATGCTTTCGTCCTTCTTCTTCACAAATAGAACAGGTGCTCCCCATGGAGATACACTTGGCCTGATGAAACCCTTCTCGAGCAATTCTTCGAACTGCACCTTCAGTTCTTGCAACTCCTTCGGGCGCCATTCGGTACGGAGCCGTAGAAATAGGAGCAGCTCCAGGTACCAAATCGATGGAAAATTCCACTTGGCTATCTGGCGGAGTACCGGGTAGATCGTCTGGGAAGACATCACCGTACTCACGTACTACTGGCACGGAATCCAAAGTGATCTCTTCTGCGGGTTTGTCTTGAAGACTAACCAAATAGCCATGACAATTGTCCTTTGCTAATACCTTCTCTGGTTGTAAAGCCGAGATAAGGCTAGGAAGTGCCTTAACCTTCGTTCCATAAAACCTGAACACTTCTTCACCATCTTTACGAAAAATAACCTCTTTCTCGTAGCACATAATTGCAGCACGGTTGGTGCTGAGCAAATCCATACCCACATGATATCGAAGTCTTTCATTCGGATAATATTCAAGTCTGCCTCTAAAATTTGACCATCAAAAGCTATTTGTACTGCTTTGACTATCTTATTGGTTCCTCCTGACTGTAAACTAACCTCGAGGGTACTACCAGTCTCTTCTCCTATCAAGTTCAGTCTTTCCAAACATGCATCAGCTATAAATGAATGCGTGGCTCCCGAGTTTATTAGCGCATATACGGGGATACTAGAAATAGCTAGTATACCTGTTATCATATTATCATGCTCAAAATGGGAAGGAAATACAGTATGGAGAATAGTTAAGACTCTTGTGATCGGTGTGGATCTTACATTTACTCCCATATAGATAGCGTCGCCAAATCTTAAGAGGGTGCACAACAGCTGCGAACTCTAAATCATGTGTCGGTTTATTCTTCTCATGTGGCTTCAACTGTCTTGAAACATATGCTATCACTTTGCAATTCTGCATCAATACGCAACGTAAACCATGTTTAGATGCATCGCTGTAAATAACGAAACCATCAGACCCATGTGGTATAGTCAGCACGGGTGCTGAGGCGAGTCTGTTTTTAAGTTTCTGAAAGCATTGTTCACATGGTTCTTCTGTCCACTGAAACTTAACTCCTTTCCTGGTCAACCGAGTCATAGGACGTGCTATTTTAGAGAAACCCTCTACGAATCGCCGATAATATCCAGCTAATCCAAGAAAGCTTCTCACATCTCCAACATTCGCAGGTGTTGGCCAATTCGTTACAATTTCAACTTTAGAAGGATCAACCTCGACGCCTTTAGCTGTAACAATGTGACCCAAGAAACCTACTCTCTCAAGCCAAAATTCACATTTCTTCAATTTGGCATACAACTTTTCTGTTCTCAGTGTTTCCAACACAATCCTCAAATGTTCTTCATGTTGTGCAAAATTTCTAGGATAGATCAGTATGTCATCGATAAAAACAATAACGAATTTATCAAGATACTGATGGAAAACTATGTTCATTAAGTTCATAAATATTGCAGGTGCTTTCATGAGGCCGAAAGGCATCACTACGAACTCATAATGTCCATATCGTGTCCTGAACGCTGTCTTTGGTACGTCAGCAGGCGAAACCTTTAACTGATGGTACCTAGATCTCAAATCAATCTTCGGGAAGATTGATGTACCTTTCAACTGATCGAATAAGTCTTCGATCCTGGAGAAGGGGATACTTATTCTTTATCATCAACTTGTTAAGTTCTCGATAGTCGATGCACATCCTCATGCTTCCGTCCTTCTTCTCCACAAATAGAACAGGTGCTCCCCATAGAGATACACTTGGCCTGATGAAACCCTTCTCGAGCAATTCTTCGAACTGCACCTTCAGTTCTTGCAACTCCTTCGGCGCCATTCGGTACGGAGCCTTAGAAATAGGAGCAGCTCCTGGTACCAAATCGATGGAAAATTCCACTTGCCTATCTGGCGGAGTGCCGGGTAGATCGTCTGGGAAGACATCACCGTACTCACGTACTACTGGCACGGAATCCAAAGTGATCTCTTCTGCGGGTTTGTCTTGAAGACTAACCAAATAGCCATGACAATTGTCCTTGGCTAATAGCTTCTCTGCTTGTAAAGCCGAGATAAGGCTAGGAAGTGCCTTAACCTTCGTTCCATAAAACCTGAACACTTCTTCACCATCTTTACGAAAAATAACCTCTTTCTCGTAGCACATAATTGCAGCACGGTTGGTGCTGAGCAAATCCATACCCACATGATATCGAAGTCTTTCATTCGGATAATATTCAAGTCTGCCTCTAAAATTTGACCATCAAAATCTATTTGTACTGCTTTGACTATCTTATTGGTATCGATAGTTCCTCCTGACGGCAAACTAACCTCGAGGGTACTACCAGTCTCTTCTCCTATCAAGTTCAGTCTTTCCAAACATGCATCAGCTATAAATGAATGCGTGGCTCCCTAGTTTATTAGAGCATATCTTGTGATCGGTGTAGATCTTACAGTTACTCCCATATAGATAGCGTCGCCAAATCTTAAGAGCGTGCACAACAGCTGCGAACTCTAAATCATGTGTCGGGTAATTCTTCTCATGTGGCTTCAACATATGCTATCACTTTGCAATTCTGCATCAATACGCAACATAAACCATGTTTAGATGCATCGCTGTAAAGAACGAAACCATCAGACCCATGTGGTATAGTCAGCACGGGTGCTGAGACGGGTCTGTTCTTAAGTTTCTGAAATCTTTGTTCACATGGTTCTTCTGTCCGCTGAAACTTAACTCCTTTCCTGGTCAACGGAGTCATAGAACCTGCAATTTTAGAGAAACCCTCTATGAATCGCCGATAATATCCAGCTAATCCAAGAAAGCTTCTCACATCTCCAATATTCGCAGGTGTTGGCCAATTCGTTACAATTTCAACTTTAGAAGGATCAACCTCGATGCCTTTAGCAGTAACAATGTGACCCAAGAAACCTACTCTCTCAAGCCAAAATTCACATTTCTTCAATTTGGCATACAACTTTTCTGTTCTCAGTGTTTCCAACACAATCCTCAAATGTTCTTCATGTTGCGCAAAATTTCTAGAATAGATCAGCATGTTATCGATAAAAACAATAACGAATTTATCAAGATACTGATGGAAAACTATGTTCATTAAGTTCATCAATATTGCAGGTGCTTTCATGAGGCCGAAAGGCATCACTACGAACTCATAATGTCCATATCGTGTCCTGAACGCTGTCTTTTGTACGTCAGCTAGCGAAACCTTTAGCTGATGGTACCCATATCTCAAATCAGTCTTCGAGAAGATTGCTGTACCTTTCAACTGATCGAATAAGTCTTCGATCCTGGGGAAGGGGATACTTATTCTTGATCATCAACTTGTTAAGTTCTCGATAGTCGATGCACATCCTCATGCTTTCGTCCTTCTTCTTCACAAATAGAACAGGTGCTCCCCATGGAGATACACTTGGCCTGATGAAACCCTTCTCGAGCAATTCTTCGAACTGCACCTTCAGTTCTTGCAACTCCTTCGGGCGCCATTCGGTACGGAGCCATAGAAATAGGAGCAGCTCCAGGTACCAAATCGATGGAAAATTCCACTTGCCTATCTGGCGGAGTACAGGGTAGATCGTCTGGGAAGACATCACCGTACTCACGTACTACTGGCACGGAATCCAAAGTGATCTCTTCTGCGGGTTTGTCTTGAAGACTAACCAAATAGCCATGACAATTGTCCTTTACCTTCTCTGGTTGTAAAGCCGAGATAAGGCTAGGAAGTGCCTTAACCTTCGTTCCATAAAACCTGAACACTTCTTCACCATCTTTACGAAAAATAACCTCTTTCTCGTAGCACATAATTGCAGCACGGTTGGTGCTGAGCAAATCCATACCCACATGATATCGAAGTCTTTCATTCGGATAATATTCAAGTCTGCCTCTAAAATTTGACCATCAAAAGCTATTTGTACTGCTTTGACTATCTTATTGGTTCCTCCTGACTGTAAACTAACCTCGAGGGTACTACCAGTCTCTTCTCCTATCAAGTTCAGTCTTTCCAAACATGCATCAGCTATAAATGAATGCGTGGCTCCCGAGTTTATTAGAGCATATACGGGGATACTAGAAATAGCTAGTATACCTGTTATCATATTATCATGCTCAAAATGGGAAGGAAATACAGTATGGAGAATAGTTAAGACTCTTGTGATCGGTGTGGATCTTACATTTACTCCCATATAGATAGCGTCGCCAAATCTTAAGAGGGTGCACAAATTAATGCGAACTCTAAATCATGTGTCGGTTTATTCTTCTCATGTGGCTTCAACTGTCTTGAAACATATGCTATCACTTTGCAATTCTGCATCAATACGCAACGTAAACCATGTTTAGATGCATCGCTGTAAATAACGAAACCATCAGACCCATGTGGTATAGTCAGCACGGGTGCTGAGGCGAGTCTGTTTTTAAGTTTCTAAAAGCATTGTTCACATGGTTCTTCTGTCCACTGAAACTTAACTCCTTTCCTGGTCAACCGAGTCATAGGACGTGCTATTTTAGAGAAACCCTCTACGAATCGCCGATAATATCCAGCTAATCCAAGAAAGCTTCTCACATCTCCAACATTCGCAGGTGTTGGCCAATTCGTTACAATTTCAACTTTAGAAGGATCAACCTCGACGCCTTTAGCTGTAACAATGTGACCCAAGAAACCTACTCTCTCAAGCCAAAATTCACATTTCTTCAATTTGGCATACAACTTTTCTGTTCTCAGTGTTTCCAACACAATCCTCAAATGTTCTTCATGTTGTGCAAAATTTCTAGGATAGATCAGTATGTCATCGATAAAAACAATAACGAATTTATCAAGATACTGATGGAAAACTATGTTCATTAAGTTCATAAATATTGCAGGTGCTTTCATGAGGCCGAAAGGCATCACTACGAACTCATAATATCCATATCGTGTCCTGAACGCTATCTTTGGTACGTCAGCTGGCGAAACCTTTAACTGATGGTACCTAGATCTCAAATCAATCTTCGGGAAGATTGATGTACCTTTCAACTGATCGAATAAGTCTTCGATCCTGGAGAAGGGGATACTTATTCTTTATCATCAACTTGTTAAGTTCTCGATAGTCGATGCACATCCTCATGCTTCCGTCCTTCTTCTCCACAAATAGAACAGGTGCTCCCCATAGAGATACACTTGGCCTGATGAAACCCCTCTCGAGCAATTCTTCTAACTGCACCTTCAGTTCTTGCAACTCCTTCGGCGTCATTCGGTACGGAGCCTTAGAAATAGGAGCAGCTCTTGGTACCAAATCGATGGAAAATTCCACTTGCCTATCTGGCGGAGTACCGGGTAGATCATCTGCGAAGACATCACCGTACTCACGTACTATTGGCACGGAATCCAAAGTGATCTCTTCTGTGGGTTTGTCTTGAAGACTAACCAAATAGCCATGACAATTGTCCTTGACTAATAGCTTCACCGCTTGTAAAGCCGAGATAAGGCGAGGAAGTGCCTTAACCTTCGTTCAATAAAACCTGAATACTTCTTCACCATCTTTACTAAAAATAACCTCTTTCACGTAGCACATAATAGCAGCACGGTTGGTGTTGAGCCAATCCATACCCAGAATGATATCGAAGTCTTTCATTCGGATAATATTCAAGTCTGCCTCTAAAATTTTACCATCAAAATCTATTTGTCGATGCCTTTAGCTGTAACAATGTGACCCAAGAAACCTACTCTCTCAAGCAAAAATTCACATTTCTTCAATTTGGCATACAACTTTTCTGTTTTCAGTGTTTCCAACACAATTCTCAAATGTTCTTCATGTTGTGCAAAATTTCTAGAATAGATCAGCATGTCAACGATAAAAACAATAACGAATTTATCAAGATACTGATGGAAAACTCTGTTCATTAAGTTCATAAATATTGCAGTTGCATTCATGAGGCCGAAAGGCATCACTACGAACTCATAATGTCCATATCGTGTCCTGAACACTGTCTTTTGTACGTCAGCTGGCGAAACCTTTAGCTGATGGTACCCAGATCTCAAATCAACTTTCGAGAAGATTGCTGTACCTTTCAACTGATCGAATAAGTCTTCGATCCTGGGGAAGGGGATACTTGTTCTTGATCATTAAATTGTTAAGTTCTCGATAGTCGATGCACATCCTCATGCTTTCGTCCTTCTTCTTGACAAATAGTACAGGTGCTCCCCATGGAGATACACTTGGCCTGATGAAAACCTTCTCGAGCAATTCTTCGAAATGCACCTTCAGTTCTTGCAACTCCTTCTGGCGCCATTCAGTACGGAGCCTTAGAAATAGGAGTTGCTCCTGGTACCAAATCGATGGAAAATTCCACTTGCCTATCTGGCGGAGTGCCGGGTAGATCGTCTGGGAAGACATCACCGTACTCACGTACTACTGGCACGGAATCCAAAGTGATCTCTTCTGCGGGTTTGTCTTGAAAACTAACCAAATAGCCATGACAATTGTCCTTGGCTAATAGCTTGTCTGCTTGTAAAGCCGAGATAAGGCTAGGAAGTGCCTTAACCTTCGTTCCATAAAACCTGAATACTTCTTCACCATCTTTACGAAAAATAACCTCTTTCTCGTAGCACATAATTGCAGCACGGTTGGTGCTGAGCAAATCCATACCCACATGATATCGAAGTCTTTCATTCGGATAATATTCAAGTCTGCATCTAAAATTTGACCATCAAAATCTATTTGTACTGCTTTGACTATCTTATTGGTATCGATAGTTCCTCATGACGGTAAACTAATCTCGAGGGTACTATCAGTCTCTTCTCCTATTAAGTTCATTTTTTCTAAACATGCATCAGCTATAAATGAATGCGTGGCTCCCGAGTCTATTAGAGCAAATACGGGGATACTAGAAATAGATAGTATACCTGTTATCATATTATCATGCTCAAAATGGGAAGGAAATACAGTATGGAGAATAGTTAAGACATGCACAAGGATACAAGAATAACTAGTATACTTGCAATCACGTCAGAATCCTCCGCTGCATCCATAGCAAATACTCTTGCTTTCCCTTTTCTGTTCTGGTCCAGGTTCGTCTTCTGATTGGAACCCTGGGCAGACGGAGCACGACAATCTGTAGCAAAGTGACCCTTTCCAAAAAGGCACTCTCCTAACACTTAAGGCGGGGTGGACTGAAATTGGTCATCTGTCTCACTGTTGGTCTCGGATTCGGCCTCTTGTTAAATGCTTGATTCCGATTCCGATTCCGATTCTGATTTGGACCTTGCCACTTCCTCTTTCCTTGATACCTCTGCTCATTATGATTGCTTTGGTTCCCAACTCTCACACTGGTGTATATGCTACTGCTTGATCCTTCTTCACTACCTCCCTGTAGTTCGGCAGCTCTTGTGAACTGAGGAACTGGCAATCTGCCTGACATCAAAGCGTAGACCTCTCTCAAAACATCGTGCGTTTTAGAACTCAGTATCCACTAGATGTGGAGCATAGCATGACAGTTCCTCGAACTTCCTCTCGTATTCAGTTATATCCATTTCACCATGTACCAAAGGCAGAAACTCAGACTCCTTATGGTCTCTGAGGGCTTGAGGGAAAAATTTATCCCTGATCTCATTTTTAAATTTATCCCAAGTCAGAGCTGCTAGCTGCTCTTCACTCTTCGTCCGAGAAGCCGATTCTCACCCAAAACCAGCTCTTCCGATTAATATAAACTCTGCACAGCCTACCTTCTTATCCTCGAGACAAGATATGTGCATGAAGATTTCTCGATGGACTGGAGCCACTCTTCTACTACTAGTGGACCATCTCCGCCATCGAACGTAGGTGGGCGGTATCTCCTGAACTGTTCAATCACTGGTACTGTAGGGTTAACTGGTTGTGGAGCTTGTCTCGTCTCTTGCACCGCATCAAGTAATTCCCTGATGATGTCGGCTTGGGTCGGTGGTGCCAGAACCTTCATAATGTTAAAAGTTGTTCGTAAATGTTGAACTAAGTGTACGAACATCGAAGAAGATAACTCGAAAAATGAAAATTGGAAAACCAAACATCATTTCATTTAAAACTCAACTTCTTTTAATGAAGGTACATGGGTCGGAAGGCATGTATGCCGAACATTTTTTTTATTTATTTTAATACAAAAAATGTCGAGTCTACTCTAACTTCTATCTCTCTACTTTCCTTCGGTTACACATGATTCAGCGTCCAAGAACTTTCCTAGCGCTGGATCAGCTCTTCTTTTGGGTCTTCTTCTGGTTCCTCCTCGGGTACTAACCTATCTTCTTACTCCGGTTCGGGCTCGAGCATTAGCTCATGTTCTGGCTCCCCTTCAGGTGCAATCCCAAAGCGGTTCTCAAAGTACATGGGCCAATATGCAACACATCTCACGCAGAAGGTGTCATACTCCATTTCCACATTAGGAGACACTAGAGCATCTGCATATATGCTATGAGCTACCTCTGCATAGTCGCTTCGAAAAGTTGAGAGTAAGTGATGGATTGACTGGCGATTACAGGTCATGTAGCCATGCAGTATGGCCCGCTCACGCATGACATTCAACTGCTCTACGTGCTGGGCAATTGTCCAATCAAGTCTAGGCCTAAAGCGGTCGTAGTCTCTAACGGCTTGTTCTACGTCACTGAGTACATTTCTACGAATGGGTGCCATGTCCTAAACCAATTATGCAAAGTCCAATTAGATAGGGTTATTCATCTCTCTTAGTTAAAATTACGAGGACGTAAAAATTTAAAAACTTTTTCAAATTATGCTCGAATTCGTCTTTCTTTCTTTCTGTCTAATTCGGATACACTTCTTTCTCTTTCTTCTAAATCTCATAAATCATTACAATAGGTATTTGAAATAAAATAACGATAAACTTCTTTACCTTCGGAGTCGGCGGATCGAATGATGGCAGTGGCAACTTTCATTAATAATAATTAAAACAATTTAGAATGTCTCCTTAAAAAAAAATCTTCTTTTTTTTTGAAAATTTTGTCAGTCTACAGAAATGCAGACCAGCACTGATACCAAGCTGTAACGCCCCGAGTTTCGTGAACTCGGATTGCCACGTCATCATCTTTTGTAACTGATTTAACTAACAAGTTTTGCGAAAAATAACTAAATTTTGAAACATCGCATTTATAGCGGTAAAACCACGTCGACAACAAAATTCATTTGATTACTTAAGGAAAATCGTTTAAATTTCAGAACTCAAGTTTGAAATAACGGATACAACAAAATAAGTTCATAATGCGTAAATTTCAAAAGTAAATAACTTCGACTATTAAATTTATGCCACCATTGCCCATCACACTCGGCCGTCTCCGAAATCTGCAAATATTGTTAAAATAACGGAATGAGTATTTCGAAAAAATACTCAGTAGACTCATCGCCGATAATTAATTTACAGAATAATTGAACACGTAATCATGCAATTCGTATCGTGACATCATCATCATCATAGGCTCATTTTCTTGAAAATCATAGGCTATTTAAAAACATAGGGTGTGGGTAGTCTCGTCTCGTGCATTTAAGCACATAAGTTATGCATAACATTCTCATCTTATCTCATAAGAGATTCTCGTCTTCTTCTCATGCAATAAAGCATATAAGTTATGGCAAATATAATAATATCATATATCTCATATGACATATTCTCATCTCATCCATCAAAACATATAAATCACGTAAATTCACATAATTAATGGTGGCGAGTTTACCTCAAATATCTCGAGTTGCGTGAAAAGTAGAGCGGGAGGAAACCTCAATCTCCTAATTGTTCGTACGTTTTGTCTAGCCAAAATAGAAATTAGGTTTTGAATTAGTATTCCGAAATTTAAAGTTTTTAAGCGATAAAATAAAGTTTAGGGGACCTAATTGGATATTTATTAAAGTTGAATTTAACAAATTTAAGGACTGAAAATAATATTCAAAGTAATGGGGCTAAAAGTGGGAAATAGGAACTGTAGGGACTTAATTGAAAACTATTGAAACTGAAAATAAAAGTTTGATGACTGAAATTAAACTTTTAAGAAACTCAGGGACTTAATTGAAAATCTATTAAAACTGAAAATAAAAGTTTAAGGGCAGAAATTAAACTTTTCTAAAATAATGGGCTAACTGCTGAAAACAGAAACTTTAAGGGTTGATTTACTAATTACTGAAACTAAAAATAAAAGTTCAAGGACTTAAATTTAAAAACTTAAAACCTAGGGCTGATTTTTTTAAAACAGAAGCCTTAGGGACTGAAATGAATACTTTTAAAACGTTGGGGCTTGGGGTTAAAATTCAAAAATCGAATTAAATCAAAATCATCTCTCTCTCTCTCTCTGGCTTGAGAGAGGAGAGAGAGAGAGGGCGACAGGAAAGGGCAAAGCCCCTTCCTCCGTTTCGGTTACCGGCCGAATGGTCGGTGGCAGCGCCACCGTCTACTGGTGGCGCCGGCGCGGGGTGGAGGTGGCATGGGTTTTTGGCGCATGGGTCGAAGGCAACTGAGGCGAAAGGGCTCGGGTTCTTGGGGTTTTCGACTGGAAATGGTCAGAGATGAAGGTAAGTGTATGGGTTTTCTATTCTCTTGGTTTTTTTTTTTTTTTTTTTGGTGGTTTTGCTTGGTTTAAGATGAATTTGGGTGAAATGATGGCTGTTGTTTTTAGAGGTGAAGGAGTGGCGATTTAGGTATTTGGAGATGGTGGTGTTGGCGTGTGGAGTTGTAGGTGGTTGTTTTATCTAGTGGCAACTGCGTTAAGTGGTTCTGGATGATTTCGAGTGGATTTAGGCAGTGGCGGTTTGGGCAGTGAGCTTGGTGGTCTCGTGAGTGATGGTTTGGAATTTGGGTTTGTGTGAAATCATCATCTCGTTGGTGCTAGAAATTGAGGTTCTACTATCAACGTGATTTTTCCATGTGGAACTGGATTGATGAAATTTCGAGGGAGTGGACTCTTACCCTTCTCGACTGCGTGAATTGTGAAGGATGAGGGAAATGAGAGTTCTATATGAACAGTAACTTAGGACACAAAAATCTAGGTAACCAATTGGCTAAGAACTTGGGACGTAAGAATTTTCATAATTGGGCCTAAGTGAAATTCGACCTAAACATCGATATTTGGACTAATATAATTGGACTTTAGATGATAAGGAATTGGATACATTTAAAATATTCGGGATTGGGCTCGATTTGAAATATATTTAAATTTGTTTTATAACGGCTAGACGAACACGTTTTCACTTTAACGTTAGGGTTTAAAATTTAAAGACACGTTTTTCGAGAAAAATAGTTTTATATAATTTAAAATTCTTGGTTGCTACAACACTCTTCTCCTTAAAAATATCTTGAAGAATTTGATTCGAGAGATGTAGATGAATTTGAGATTGGGCTTTCCGATCCCTACGTGGCTTTTCATCTTGTGCTGGCAGCAAACATCCTATCAAAGCCAAGCAAGGGCGCCAACACCGCTTGCATCTTCACTTGTCATAATGTGAATCTCATGTTCTATCCAACAACGGAATGTCATACTTCATTGTCACCATGCAGAACAATCAACATTGCCCTCTGATACCACTTGTTATGAAACAGATTGCAAGATAATGGCAATAATGAAATAAAGAAGAAGAAAACAAGAATTTACGTGGAAACCCAATTCGGGAAAAAATCACGGGTAAAGGAGAACAATACACTATAATCAATAGTTTTGTGTTTACAATATCAAGCTTTCAATAATCTCAATTGAAATCTAAACTCTCAATCTCTCAATATGTTGTTGAAAATGTAAAGAATAATATATAAATGTTGTATTATGGAGATACAATGTGGCTATATATAAAACTAGGGGTGTACAAAACCCGACCGAACCCGCTCAAACCGAACCAACCTGACCAAGTTGGGTTTGGGTGAGTTGGCTGTGTAGGCGGGTTGAGTTGAGTTGGGTTGAGTCGGATTATGGATTAACTTATGAAAACCAAATAAACTCACCCAACCATACCCACCACTTCAAAAAAATAAAATAGAATAAAATAAATAAAATGCCTAAAAAGTAAAAGAAACCTAAAAAGTATGAGTAGATAATGTAACTGTAATTACCTTTATATATTTTAGAGGAGAAGCTTATTGTTCTTCCCACAATAAATGTAGTATAAGTTTTTCATGTTATGTTAAATACACTTTGTTCTTTGTAAATTCGGCTCATGAGGATTGAATAAGATAATAGATAATTTTATTTATTTATTTATTTACTTACTATTTAATTTTGTCTATTTGAATTTAGTTTAATAGAAAATTGGATGATTTTAATTTTTGTTGACACGTTGCCCCAAACAGACCAAACCAACCCGATCGATACTTGATTGGGTTGGGTTTCAACATTTACATGAGTTGAGTTGGGTTAAATTTTGATCAAACCGATCATGTTGGGTTGGGTTTGGGTTGAAACAAAAACCGACCCAACCCAACACATGCCCACCCCTATATAAAACCTCTTATTTAAGTTCAAGATGGAGAAAGAATCCAAAATATGCCTTTAGCCATCCAAGAGTCATCCTTCAAGCCAAAATCCTAATTATTTTTGAAATTCGATTTTCAATCATATTAGAACTCTACAAACCCAAATACCTTAGAGTTCCTCAAATTAACCAATACCAAATCACGTGGAATTTGGATCACATCACAACAAATAGCATAATATTTAGCCTTTTCACATTTTGATATACAAATTAGTAATCAAATTATAAAAATCAAGTTTTTGCAACACATTTTTTTCAATAAAAATCATAGTTAATCCATTCAATCTCTCTTGTGACATGGTTGATCAAAAATAAGACTTAATCAACTTCAATTTATTCAATTACATGTTTTGATTTATCACTTGTCGTGGTCAGTTATCTAAAAGATAGAAAATTCCATACGGTAGTATTTTTAATATCCCTCGTTTGGCTCCATTAAAATTATTATCAATTTTTCTCTCTTCTTATCAAACACACATTCTCACATAAAATAATATTATACGTAAATTCAAAACAATTTCTTCTTTTTTAACCATACATTTAAAAAAAAAAAATTTTATTCCAAAAATTATAATCTCAAATAATGACAAATAATAGTGACCAAATGGGGCATAATTTATATTTGTTTTGATATTTTATAAGTACAGTAACATTTCTAGAGTTTCTATTAAAAATGGGTCTAGTAGTAAAATTTTCCACCAAGCTACTGCTACATCCATTTCATTAGGAATTGATGATCTTTTAACAATACCTTCTAAGCGATTAAATATATATTGTAATATTCAAGCTATGGTAGTTAGACAGCTCAAGGCTTGTCACTTCTACAACCACAAAAATTGTGATTTAACCTTTTTTTATCTTTCTATTATTTTTAAAATATATTTTTCTTTTTTTCATTTTTAATCGCACATTTTTTAATTAAATAATGTTACGCGTAAAATCAAATTTTTTTCTTATTTTTAACTATACATTATTTATCAAAATACTATTCTAAAATAAAATTTGGACAGAAGATAACACGATGTTAATTTGCTTTCTCTATCAACAGTCTAAAAATAAATTTTTATTAATTTTAACCAAGAATTCACGCATAAAAAAAAAAACAATTTTCAAATAATCAATTCTAAAAAAAAAAAATTATCAAACAAGAGCTAAAATTCAACAGTAGGACGTGAATAATTAAGAACTTCAGCTGCCTTTGGCGCACTGAATTAGTCTAATATGTATAAGGAATTTAGTGCAAGAATTATAATGGATATTATTATATAGAAGGTATTATGGTGAGTTAAAGTGGATATTATTCTTTCATTTTTATCAGAAAGATAGTTATTTGCATTATCAACTGTCTACAAATACAGAGACACATACAAATGAGTGCAAGCGAATTGGTACACTCAAATTTGGGTAGTCCGAGTAAACAGAGTCAACATAGATCAATCGTTTTTATGGTTAGAAATCATAGTGAAATTAAAAAAGAAAATGTAAGAATTGTTATAAACTATAAAATACTAAACGATAATACTATTGAAGACATATAAAATATTAGATAAAGACATTTTAATAAATAAAATACAAAATAGCAAAATATTTTTAAAATTTGATTGTAAGTCTGAATTTTGTCAAATAAAAATGGCAAAAGACTAATTTTTCTAGCTTATTTATTAAGTTGTCTAAATTTTGCCTAGTATCTATTAACTTCTTCTTTCTAATATTTAAACTCTACTTTCTAACTTTTCTAAGTTGGGATTAATATCTATTTCACTTATATTGTAAAATTTCTTTTTTAATATTTCACTATTTTTGTTTTTAATATATTCTAAAGTTTCTATATTTTTATGCTTTCTAATAAAGTTTCTTTTTTTTTTTTTTTAATTTGAATTGTTTCTTTCTAAGTTTTCTCCAAAATTTACAAGCAAATCTATTTCATTGGATATATAATTTTGATCAAATTTTCAATCACAATATCACAAACTTTTATTAAAATTTAATAAAAAGGTTAATTTTTATATAAACCAAACAGGGCTAAATAGCCAAAACTTCGCCCAATGCTAATTTTTCATAAAATATAAAAATTTGAAACATAATTAAATCGGCAAGCTAAATTTGAACCTTATCCCCATTAGGGCTGTAAGCAAAAATCGCCAAACCGAAAAATCGAACGGAAACCGCAATTTCGAAACCGACGGTTTGGTGCTACGTGGACCCGTCAACGAAAAAGTTTTGAACCAAACCAAATCGGTCAAAAACGGTTTGGTTTAGGTTTGAGAATTTTAATTACGGTTTAAAACCAAACCAAATCGGAGAAAAAATATATAAAATAAAAAATAAAAAATTGAATTTTTTTGAAAATTTATCCAAAATTCCAATTTTGTAAATTCAATAATTTTGTCATTTTGTTGATATTTTTTTCAATTTCTAATTTCTTATTAGTTATTACGATTTTCGACCCGCTATCCTAATTTGAAAAAAAAAAAAACGAACTCAAACTCTCACAAATATAATCCTAATCCCTAACCTTCCATTTCTCTCTTTCTCTCTCGCTCGTTGCTCTCTCTCTCTCTCTCGCTCCTGATTTTTTCTCAAAAAGTCGGTATTCTACGGTATTCGCCGGTAGTCTACGGTCAGTCACAACTGATAGCCTTCAATTTCGTTGCAAGACTGCGTGGTTTTTTGTGACATGTGGGTTAGTTATGTGATTTTAGTTACATAACTGCGTGTTCTTGATTCTTGAACATGGAAACTGTCTAAATTATTGCTAAACATAGTTTGTCATCTCGATTTTTTAAAATCCACAAATTCGTGATTTTTTGTGACCTGTGAATTATTTTTATTTTTGAACTTCTGTGATTTTAGTTACATAGCCGCGTGTTCTTGATTTTTGAACATGGAAATCGTCTAAGCCCCTGTTTGTCTACCATTTTTCAAAAAATTGTTTTCTACGGTAATCAATCTCTACCACACATTCAAATAATAAAATATTTTACACATAAATCGATAAAGTTTTTTTCAATTTCAACCACACATTTTCCAAAAAATACTATTCATTACACCATTTTCTTCTCAATAATGGTTGACAAACAAGCACTAAGTTGTCTCTTGAATTATATGACCGTGACTTTAGTTTATTGTGATTTTACTTTGATTTTGTTCGTATTTACATTTATAATAGATATATTTAGTTTATTTTAGATTTATTGCCAGTAAGATATAAATATATTTTGAATTAATGACATAAAAGTAGACACTAGACATGCAAAAAAATATACGCGAAACTGGCGGTTTAAAATCGGACCAAATCGTTAGGTTTAGGTTTGAGTTTTTTTCAAACCGGTCAAAATGGTTTGGTTTAAGTTTGAGTTTTTCTCAAACCGGTTGAAACGATTTGGTTTGAAAATTTGTCTAAAATCGATAAAATCGGACCTCTTACACCTCTAATCCCCATATCAAACTTCTTTCTTAAAACAGAGAGGGTCTCAAATTTTGAGGTCATAGATCATTGCTTAGGTTAGGTCGCTTTGACCTAAGGCCGAGCCTGAGTGCATATGAGAATATCGTTGTAATTTGAACATATATTTATGGGTGTTTAATAGGGTATCTCTTATTTCAGGGCAGATTTTAACATGTAATAAAAATATTTACAATGGTGTATTTGTTAATATTTTTCGAACAATTCTTTTTCAAAAAGTGAAAGTTGAAGAGCAGTACGTGGCAATACAAAATGATTTGACAAATGAAATGACAACTCGACTCGATTTAATGCTCGAGTCATCCCAACCATCAATTGCCAAAGTAAAGCTTCAAGAAATTTGGAATATTATCCTCCTTCTGCAAGAAAAGGACGATGTCGACAGAAATCTATTAGGTTCTTGAAAACTTTAAGATACTTTTGATATACAAGTTAGGAAACTAGACGATTGGAATAGGACGATCTTGGTTTTAACTAGAAGCCAGTTACCAAGAATCCAGTTATAATGGAAACAGATAACCTCTCAGGCTTCGGTACAGTTAAAATTGAAATTTTTAGTAGATTTTGATAAAAATTATATGATTCAAAATTTATGAATCTCATAAAATAGTTAAAATTAATTGTTGACTTTGATTTAAATATTAATTCATACCAAATAGGAAAACCACCTCGAACAAAAAGCATTAGGTCAAAAATCGGACAATAAGGGCAAATTCAATTAGGAAGGTTTGTTTTCAGATAAAATGTCTTCCATTCAACTGATAAAATTGGAAATCAATCTGGTTATATGCATGAAACTGAAAAAAATATAAACTATTTGATATAAGTTAAGAGCCGGCTTGCTCACATTCGAATTTTGAAAATTTATTGTCTTAATTTAATTTTTGTTCGAGCTCTATTTTGAGAGGAAAAAAAATGCATTTTTGGGAAGTGATTTTTACAGAATGTGTGGTTAAAATTAAGAGTTTTATTTTTGATTTACTTGTAATGTTATGTTATTTTGTGGTTGAAATAAATTTTGAAAAATAATTTCTTAGAAAAAATAGAACTCAAACAACCATATATTTTTATTATGAGGCTGTGTTTGAGCCACATTATTTTTAAAGAATGTATTTTGGAATAGTAGGTTGATGAAGAATGTGTGATTGAAAAAGAAAGAAAAGTTATTGATGTGATGAAAAATATTATTTTTTTAAAAAATGTGGTTGAAAATGAAAATGAAAATTTTAATGTGACTCAAATAGGGGATGAATTTGACCTCAGTTGGATGCCAACTTGACCCTTTGACCGTTTGATCTCGAATCAATCCTAAATTGACCATCTGGGTCAGTGTTCGGCCAACTTCAAAACATTGCGTTAGACCCTTTTAGTGTAGGTTCCTATCATTTCAATTAAGGATTAAAAACCATTGTTAAGGCACTGAATTTAGGGGCATGGATATTTTGGTTAGTAGTCATTATTATTATTATTATTGCAAATTTAGCACTCAATTTTCATTTTCTCACGGTGTAGTCATTCTTCTGGATTCCATCAGTACAGACTATTTGAACTTCCACGTGGATGACCGAATTATTAATTGGCGATAACTTAACTAGGACAAGTCAAAAATGGGGTTTCAGTTTCACTAAAATAAAAACTTGCATTAAGCGGTTTCATGTTTCAATTTAGTAAAACCAAGTTTCAAACACACTTAATTAATAATTTTCTGAAAAACAAGTTCTAAACAATTATTTTCTCTGGAATTCATTTTCTTTCCACCATTGCAATTAAACGGATCTTTAGTGTATCAATTTATCTCATATGGCTATAACTTGATTTATATCATCAACAATTCGTTCATCCAAATGTGCATTTCATTAGTTTTTATGGAAAATTAAGAAGAATAACTAACGGTGTAAGAAATGAAAGTTGAATAATAAATTTGTAATAAAAAAAGATCAAAATCTATATTTAGTGCCTAAATAGGCTTTTGACACTTTTAAAGGTAATTCAAAATAATTATTGCATAATAAATTCAATAAAACATGAAAACTTATAGGAAATGTTACGTAGTCACATGTTTAATATACATGAATTTGGAAAAACCCTAATCTCTCAATTCCAATCTCTTCTGGTTTGCTAAAGGAACTGGGCCTTGTACTTGTTTAGCCACCATTTGACGAGAATTTATAAAAGATATAATTTATCAATAAATAGAAATTATTAATGAATAATATTTGTAGATTCATTAAGTTGAAATGTACTATTAAAAATAAAATTTAACAATGATTCATAGATTTTGCTAAACAAAGACTAGTAAATCTCAAGCCTTCTCGATACCAATAATAGAATACTATGATTTCGTACCCATATAAATGAGGTGAATAGTACCCAACTTTATCTTTTGATGGTGAGCCATACAGCTGTTGGATTGGATGTATAACAAGTGTACGAAAGAGTGTTGTCTAATTCTTCTGTGGTAAAATTACCCAAAATACATACTAAGAGTGTACTATGTATTGATAACTGATGATTTCTGCAGTCTGTATTGAATCCTTTCACTGCCCACCTTAGATTTTCATGTCTCCTTTGCGCCCTTGGTCCATCTATATATACCATTCACACTTTTCTTCATTGTAACTGACTGGTTGAAGAGCATGTTAAGCTGAGCTTATTGATTTTACAAAATTACTGCTTTTTTATATTTTGCCAGACTTTTAAGATAGCCGAACTTGCTCTCGAGTGTGAGATTACTGCTTCCATGGAGGATTCTTTCTGATTACTGTGTTATGCATGGAGCTACGAAGGATGGAGCTTCCTTCAGTCCAGTCCGAGGCAGGTTAAGGCTGATATTGCAGCTGCTGACTCGTTGGTTCATGAACTCACCAAAATTGAGGAATGGTGTGTTTTTGATCCAATGATGCAGGAGCTGTGTTCAGTTGTTACTGTCACGTCTTGGACTGAAGGGAGCTCCCTACTATTTTGCTTTCCCTAAATATCAGGAACTTTAGCTTTTTGCTTGTTTAATTCTATACATTGGGCTTACTTCTTAGTTGATTATGAGATGTAATTCAATTTTCTTATTAATATCTTTTTTCTGCTATGTTTGCAGGTGAAAGCTAGCTAGGGTTTCTGTTGCTTCTGAAGTTGTGACTCTACTTCAGAGCTTTAGCACTACAAGAAGTATTACTAAAGAGAGTCATTTACATTCAGTTCTGTTAGAAAATAGTTTGTGTAGACCCTTGTTTTCGTTATTAAAATGAAGTTTGTTGTAGTGTTTGTCTAAGCTGAGCTAGTCATTAGGCACTGGTCGCTGATGAGAGTACATAAATGTTCATAAACCCTAATAAGTATATATCAGATTTTGACTTTTAAGTTTGTGGCTTTTCAGTTTTTGAACCCATTTTCCTTAACGCCAAGTTCTATGGCCTCTCAAACAAATTATCCAGCTATAGGTTTTTATGTTGAAAGTAGGGATCTCAAGAAATAGTAATCTGTTGATTTATGTTCCACCGAGAAGTTTTTGTGAAAAGTTGGTCTTATAAATTGAGTCCTTGACCTGGTAATGAAATTGGCAAATAATCCTTGGCACCAGGAGATGATGTTTTAGTTTATTAATTAATTGGAGGATTGATGAATGAACAGTAGTACCTAATATAGAGGTTTTAGGATTTTATGATGTTCCCGTCTTTAGTTTTTAGGAAACGTAAATGGATATAATTTTAGGACTTCCCAAAAAATCGATATGTAGGTTTTGGTTAATTAAAATCTCCTCGATTAAGAACGAACAAGAAAGATCGTGGGACTTTTATTTTTAATGAAAATGTGATCTGTTCTGTAGCTGTGAAACGTGGCGTGTTTCGTAGAGATTAAAATTGAAAAATTAATTGTTATTGTTGATTCTTATTAGACGAGTGACATTCAATAATAGTTATATTTTCAATTTTAATTGGATTTTAATCGCTTTCAAACATGCTCATAATATTCTGATAATGCTCTTAGTTTACTAGTATGCTTGTGTAATTTTCAATGTCAAAGCTCGTTCTTATGAACAAGCTTGTTTGTACCGATCATTTATCACGGATTCTAAGACTCCCTCTCAAATGAGATGATACCTCGCGTAAAATTTGCTCAAGAGATCAGCAGCCTGCTTGAATCTTAACTTAGATCGAGCTCTTTCTCAATCCTTTTTTCACTTGCCAAATAATTCAAAGCTCTTGCGCATGCGTAATAATTACACTCGTGCTATAGAACCAATTTTACTGTAGTGACTGCAGTTCAGGTGTCTTGAACAAGGATTGCATCCATCAAATTTCTATTGCTAGCTATGCTAGGGCTTCTTGAAGGACCACGAGATAATAGTAGCTCAAAGCAACATGATCTAGTTATGGATAATTCATTCATCGAGGAAAGAAGCCTAATCGGAATATGGAAACCCTGAGAGCTAATTAATGATATAAAGTCTCTTTTAAGGTATATTGAAAACCTATTTGCATCTTGCCAGCGTTTATCAGTTAAGGTCGTTTAATTGTAAATGTAAAAAATAGGTGAAAAGAAAATATTTTACAGAGAATTGGATGTCTACAAAGTGTTTTAATGAGAATTGTAATTAATTGTATTTGATTGTTATAATTTTTTATGAAAAATGTTGAAAGTTTGGTGTTCTTTTGGCTTCATTTTTTATGAAAATTGTTCACTAGAGTGATAATGTTTTCTACCATTTGGGTCTAGAATATGTTTCAATTGCCAAAAAAAAGTTGAAAAAAAATAACGATACTGAATACCATTAGTTTGGCTTTATTTTGTATGGAAATTATTAATAAAAATGAATTTTTTTAAAAAAATTATTGTGTCTAGAAATTTTTTCAATTGCAAAAAAAAAAAAAAAAAAAAAATCTGGAAAATATTTACCCACCAAAACATTAAGAATTTATTTTCCTCAAAAGCATAGAATACTTGGAAAGTTGGAAAAATATTTTCCCTGAAAAATTTTGCCTATCAAACACTACAAAAGTGCCATTTTTCATGAAAAATGTATGTTATCAAACGGGGCTTTTAGTGATTGCAAAAATTGACTTTCTTTGTTTGAAGAATGAGTTAGATAATGCACAGCCCCCTACAGTCCATACGCGTGTTAGTGAAGCCTTAGGTTTAATCTATTTTGGACCTAAACACTTAGGGTGTGTTTGATTGCAAGCATGAAATTTACATGGAAAGAAAATAAATTCTAGGCAATTGAATTGCCTAGAAATTATTTGCATGGAAAATCTCAATTAAATGTGTTTGATTGACTTAATTTTCAACCTAGAAAATATTGTCTTTTTCCATCTTTTGGTGTTTGATAGTCATTATTTTTCATGGAAATAACCATTTTTTCCAACTTTTGTTGTTTGATAGTCATTATTTTCTAAGGAATTTGTCACTTTTTCCATGGAAATTGTAACTTTTCTATGAAAATTATTCTATCAATTTTTAGAAGTATTGTTCAATGATGCCTTCAATCTCTACACAAATATAATTCGGATGCAAGATGAATTTAATACGTAACAAACACTTGAACAAATCTTTGAATATTATATTGAGGTGGCTCGGATCATGAAAGAAATTCATAAAAACACATACAATCAGGTGCAATTACACTTTTATTTATGGTGTTCAGTAGCTTTCATATCCAATGTCTCAAAAGATTTGGTGCCCTCCACAATTTTGATAATGTGAAAACCTTAAAACATTGACCAATTTTTGATCAAGTGAAAACCTTAAAACATTAACACATTACTAGATAACCAAATAATCAATTCAACGAATAATGAACATAGTTTGTTCAGCATAGTACGGACCAACTAAAACAAAGAAATAAAAAAAAATACCCAAAAATCTCTATTGTAAAAAAGTAGCAATTCAAACCAACATAGATATCATACTTTTACATATGATTGTTAAATTATCCAAGCACGCTACCTAAAGTGGTGGAGGTGGATCACGACCAAGCTTCTCATATACCATATACCGCATGAATTCTTTATCAGTCAAGCTCATAAATACTCTAGCTAGACTCTCGTCCGACTGAAATACTTTCATGACTTGCATTACGTCACATTTGTCTAAGTTCATGCCTTGTAGTTTTTCCAGAACCAATTGCCAATTGATGTAGTTTAGCGTATCTAACGTAGCTTGAATCTCCATTGCATTAGCAATTTTTTTAGACGATTCGGCAATGCTCGATAGTTCATGAGACTCTCATCATTGGGTTGGCTACGTCGACGTCGAATTTTGTTGGTTCCTCCTTCAACGTTACGCTTAGGAGCACGATCTTCGCTTTGATCCATGAAATCATTTTGACCATCAACTTCATTCACATTTTCATCTTTCAAAAAATAAAAAAAAAAGAACTTTTTAAAATCCAATATAATATAAATCGTATATATTATTATTTACGATATTTTACATACCATGAATGGGGGAGAAGTTGTCATTGCCGGTTACAGCGCGATCTCTTGTAGCAGAATCATTTCCAAAGATAGCTTCCAAATCGTCATAACGAGGACAAAGTTTCGTCCTCCATTTTCCGAATTCTGGTTTTCCCTACAAAAAAGAGAGATGAGATATATGTTATATGCGTAGTGAATGTCCAAAATAAAATACGCTACTAAATTGTAATGACTAATAATGTCATTGGTCAATGAAATATAATACCTTAAGATACTCCTCCCAAGCTAGTATATCAGCTGTGACAAGTCCATTGCTAGGATCCAACCCAAAACCACTCATACTTAACAACTGACGAAGTTCAAGATATTCTTTTTTGATAGTCTTCAATCGTGCCCTTACATTCTTATCTGACACCACGACTCCGCATCCGTTGTACACACTCTCAATTGCTTTGGACACATGAAATGATGAAAAGCCATTGTCACTCCTTTTGTGACTAGACAACACTTGTTGCAATAGTGCAGTTATCATACAACCATCCATTGCATCACTTCAACGTACATGGCGAGTCCTAGAATTAGGATCCACTTGGGTTGAGCTTAGTTCCTCCACATCTGAATGGGTGGTTGGTCGAGGAACTCGAAAAGGTGCCGAAGAGCTTTGTCGATTATGTGCCATGAAATCTAGATTGCAAGAATATAAGTTTATAGCCAACCATTACATAAGAACGTGTAAAAAAATATATATCTAACAATTTGTCTCCAGTAACAGTAATTCCAATTCCAAGATTTAAAATTGTAAAACAATATGCATTCAATTTCAACAATAGATAAATATGAAACTCTGTCTAAGTTTAAGTCCATTATATAAGAACATAACTAAAAACACCATATTCAATCGAAATCAAATGTCGCATTCTGATTGGGATGATAATCAGCCCACATTAAATGAGCAATTGTATTCCTCTTATTAGACCATGCGTCATGAGCTATGAAAGATATTTGAGCATTCGGAGTTTCATCTTCAGGTACATCAACATGTGTAGGGTTAACCTCATCATCGCTGCTATCTATGTCCTCATCACAAACATCTTCTACATCATCAGTTCTTAAGAAGTTGTGGACGGCAGAACAAGCAAGGACAATCTTTGCTTGTGTGTCAATGTCGTGGTAGGGTTGATGTCTCAAATATGCAAATCTTTTTTTAAGCAAACCAATTGTCCTCTCAATGACATTACGTAGAGATGAATGTCGAAAATTGAACAATTCCTTGCTACTTTCAGGACGTTGACCCTCAATGTCTCTACGATGATAACGAGTACTACGGTATGGTGCAAGAAACCCCGGAACCAATGGAAAGCCAGCGTCGACAAGATAATATTTACCTATTAAAATATTGTCCATAACATGGTTATTATTTAATTATTATCATTTTTACGAGAAACTGGATTTTCAAAATAGGGATACAACTTACCAGAAGGAATTGTTAGCTGTTGTCCTTGGCGTAATATTGCACTCCTTAATAATCGACCATCATGTGCGGATCCCTCCCAACCAGCAAGCACATAAGTAAATTTCATATCAAATGTACAAGCTACTAAAACATTTTGAGAAATCACTTGCTTTCTATTCCGGTACCTAGCTTGTTCCTCTAAGGGGACGTTCGCAGCAATATGTGTACCATCTATTGCCCCTACAGCATCCTTTAAAAAAAAATACTTTCAAAATGTTAAAATGTTAAACATTTAAGAAATACATTATGATTAGTACATTCCTAACCTTGAAAAAGGAGTACCATGGCTTCACATTTTCCTTCTCGTATGGTGAGTTATGAATAGTGGCATTAAGCACAACATCTCTATACAGTCCAAGACAAGCATGTAAGACCCTATGGAAGTAAAAACTCAATGTTTGACCAGATCTGAAGAAAGTAAAACATCCCGCTCGATTACGTTGGTCATGCCCGACCGTGTACAAAAAAATTGCCACTTGTTCCTCAATTCGAACATATTTACTATCAACCAATCCATATGTTCTCAAACGAGTGCATAATCTTTGAAAAGAACCTATCTTCATCCTAAGTAGATCACGACATGTTCTATCACTCGTTCCAAACATTCGTGTAAGTGTCATTTCTCTTTCGGAATCCTAATTTCTATAAGGAGCCCTAGGGAGATGTCGTTCACGACGTCTAATATCATTGTATAGCACAGTCGCTTGCATGACCATCGTCCAAAATAAACCCAAATGTTGTCGTTGGCGTCTACGTTGATTCCTTGTTGTAGCCATGTTACCCACTACCATGTATTAAATAAAAATTCAATAGAAAAATCATATACATTACATATTATAATTGTACCAGAAACAAATAATTAATTTAGCCCTTTCAATATAAAACAAACATATATGAATGAGCTAATAGTTCAATGGTCCAAGTGATAAGATATTTCAGACTGCAATAACCCAATTCAGAGTAAGATCAATCTGGTTTCAACATATTATTGAGTTATGCAAGAGAATATAGTAGTTAAGATCATAACCTAACTTGTGTTTGGAGAGTTCAACATTCACGTTAAGCCCTAAAGTCTAACATGTGAAGACATTGAAAAATAACGAAGTAGAATTATACAACCAAACCGAATAAATAAAATTGCATATGATATTGAAAAGCTAGTGTTAAGGGAACGAATGGAGCACATCTCTTCAGCACAGGGTCTTGAAGGGATGTCAGTGGAATGTGCCTATATATTGAACCTTGGTTTGGATTCTTACTTGAAGTATTTAATAAGATCTTGCATTGAACTTGTGGGGGTTAGGTTAGGGGACAAGCTAACAGTGAACAATAGGCAAAATCATCAGGCTTGTATGAAGGTTCTTAATGGTGCCAGACCTAGGCATCAAGATCAGATGCAAGGTTGAAATATCATAAGAATAAAATTCCAGCAATATGCATAGAACATAAAAATTATCTTTAAACTGAATTAATTCCAAGATTAGTTTCATCTGATCAAAACTAAACCTTTTTTAGTCACAAGAGTTAGTCTAGTTGCGCATATGTATTCAGCTATTCCGTAAAAAATCCAAATTTACAGCATACTCAACTTTTCCCAAAACCAAATCAATTTCAGCACTAATCAAAATCAAATATAATTGTCTTCTGGCAAAAAGGTCAATGTTTAATCACTGCATATCTTGAAATCACAATTGAAATAAAACACCCGTAAAATGCGACTTTCATTATAGTAACCTAAAACATGCCCTTAGAGTTCAAGTTTTTAACAACAAAAAACAAAGCAATACTCAAAATGGAAAATGGATACCTGAAGGTTTTTCTGAATTGAGCTTATGGTAGTGAAGTCACAACCTAGATTATGGATACCTGAAGGTTTTTCGAAGATGAACGAACCCATAAATCAAATAATCAACACCCAAAACAAGTAATTAAAACACAGAAAACGGAAAATACCAAGATTACGACTTGATTGGCAGAGAATCAATAAAGCCCAGAAAATAAATCCATTCAATTGGCGAAGCAGAGTGTCGAATGAGGAAGAGAAGGTTGAAGAAATCTGGTGAGGGATAATATTGACGAGAGAGAGAGAGAGAGAGAGAGAGAGAAAGAGAGGAGAGAGAGAGAGAGAGAGAGAGAGAGAGAGAGAGAGAGAGAGAGAGAGAGAGAGAGGTAACGTGTGCTTAGTGGGTTTGTTTAAAAGGATAATTACCAATTGCCAATTGCCTGGAAAATAAAATCTACCTCAACCCAAAGAAAATATTTTCCTTATTTTCGTGGAAAATCTAGTCACGTGATCAAAAGTAGGAAAATATTTTCCATGGAAAATAATAGCAATCAAACAACACAAAAGTAAGAATTTAGATGGAAAAAGGACATTTTCCATGGAAAAGATTGGCAATCAAACACACCCTTAGTTCATGTTTGATCCTTATTAAGAGGGTGTTTGGTGGAGATTAAAATTAAAATTTTAGTAGATTTTGATAGAAATTTTTGGAATGTGTGGTTGAAAAGTTGTGGGACCTATGAAAGATGTGGTTAATATTGATTGTTTGACTTTAACTTGAATTAAAATTAGATTTTAATCCGAACCAAACATGGGCTAAATTTTACTTCATTGTTCTTTCCTTTTATTAATCACATTCTCTCAATAAAATAATATTACACATAAATTCAAAAAAATTCTTTATTTTTTAACTACACATTCTTCAAAAAAAATACTATTCCAAATAATTTTTTTTTTCAAATAATGGAACTTAAACAAGGGTAAAATATGATTGATGCATTTTATTTATGGCAATATCTATTATTTAATTAAATTAATATTCTAATAAACTAAATAATAGGATCCATATATTCAACTTTTGGTAGTTTGTTAATCCCAAATAGTTTTGATTGTGAGATGCAAATTACATATGATTGAATTTTAAATCATCCGTTATCATAAGTAATAACAAGATATATATATCGTTATTATAAATAGACCATCATGTATGACATTTCTTACTTGTAATGTGAATAGTCGATCTCACGAGTTAATGTGTGATGTCACTTAAATGATCACGATTTCTTTTTAAACACAGAAGATCATTGTTGAGATTCAAAATTGTTTTATTTTTTGCTGTACATGATTAAGTAAATTCTAAACACTGGTATCAGAGCATACTTTGTGCTTATTAAAATTTTTTTTTGAATATTTGGGAACGATCAAAAGTTGATTGTTGTTCTTTTTCTTGTTTCTAACAATTAAGAAAATTTGATTTCCATATTAAAAAAAAATAGTTGACAATGGATTTGAACATGGCAATCGATGTCAACAGTCGCCACCGACACCGAAGGCAGGGCACGCAGTAGCATTAGCTATAGTCGCGCTGCATTTAGAGGTGACTGTTGCTACTCTAACGACGCTCGTCATTGACTAATGTAGTGTCAAATGCTTCTATTTGTTAAACGGTGTTGCTGCGGTGCTCAGTCGTTGTTTGCACAGCCTTCATGATGGTAGAAGCTAAGGTGCAGTGACAGGAAATTGGAAGAAATCATTTTAGGGTTTGGCGGTGATTGGAGGGTGCCTCACGTGCAATTTGTGAAATTGCAGGCCATTGTCTGCAATTTACATATATATGGGTCAATTTGCAAATGTTTATTGAAGAGTTTGTTTGCAATTTAAGAAATTAGATGGGCTTGCTTCTAATTTAAAATAAGTCGTCAATTTGATATTTTAAAAGGAGGACCTATTCTGCAATTTGTGAAATTGGGAGGTCTTGCATTACAATTTTTTAAAATTGTTTAGAAAATGATTTTAAATTGGATTTTAAAAGGTTTGACCTTAAGTTCGATTTTGATTAGAAATTTGACTTTGATCCAATTTTTAATTCTGACCCATTTAAAATAGTATTTAAAGTTGATGACTCTTTTCAATTAGGGATAATTGTAGCTGAGACCCCCAAACCTTTCAAACAGTGACATACATTCCCCTAACCTTTCAATCGAATAAGCCCTCAACCCAAACCTTTCAAATCGTAACAGTTAAGGCCTCAATGGACGGTTTACATCAAATCTGTCATTAGTTGACCTAAAAAAATTAATTTTGACCACATTTTAATCAATTTTAAAAAATGTAAAACAGTAATTTAATATTTTTCCCATAAAATAATTAAAAACGTAAATAGAAAAAAAATTAAAAAAAAATGGAAAAACTATCTTCTTTATCAACCCTCCCAACTCAAAGCCAGAAATTTGTCACCGACCACTATCCCCGCCTTTGCCATTGCCATCGCCATCTCCATCGACCACCGCCACCAATTTATTCTTAAAAACAAACAAATTGGCCATTAATTGGGAAGCTTGTAGAAGAACCTTGGTAAATATTGTTGGGTTGAACTTGAAATGCTCCTCCCATAACGATGGAATTGGTTCCAAGAATAGATGCATCAACATTGTTAGCCCCATTTCCATTAAAACCAGCAAGAATTATCATACTGTTCAAGTGGTTTCCCCTTTTGACTTCAGCGGCAATGATATTGGCTGTAAGTGGATTTGCTTTCATTTGAACATTGGGGATTAGGATTCCCCCTTTTTTCCACCATTCCCATTTGCAGGATTGTTAATCATCCCGTAGTTTGAAGCTCCAGCCATGGCAACCATATCTTTTCCGTAGTTTCAAATTGGTCAAACCAATCAGAACTTTTTACATTGTTAAAAATGGCATTGTGGTAGCTGCAAAGGCTTGGCGACTAATTTTTCGATGGCAAATTTCTGGTTTTAGGTTGAGGAGGTTAGGGTTAGGGTGGGATGGGGGTTGATGATGAAGATAGTTTTTCCTTTTTTATTTTAATTTTTTATTATTTTGGTTTTTGATTTAAGTTTTTAATAATTTTATGAGAAAAATATTAAATTACTGTTTTGCCCTTTTAAAATTGATTAAAATATGGTCAAAATTAATGTTTTGGGTCAACTAATGACAGATTGGATGGAAACCCTCCATTGGGGCCTCATCTGTTACGATTTGAAATGTTTGTAGGTGACAGCTGTAATGATGGAAGGAAAGTTTGCCACTTTTTGAAAGGTTCAGGGCCTCAGTTGCAATTATCCCTATCGTTAAAATTGGATTTTAACTTACATTTTAAACTTTGATCGTAAATTGAATTTTATTTAAAATTTTTATTCTAAATTAAAATGTTAATTCAATTAAATTAGAGGTAGATTCTAATTTGATATTTAATTAAAATTTGATTTTAATTAAATTGTTTCTTTTGAAAATATTTCTCAGAATTAGAGTTGGATTCCAATTTGATATTTAATTAAAATTTGATTTTAATTAAATAACCTTAATATCTTGAAATTAGAGTTGGACTCTAATTTGGTATTAAATTAAAATTTGATTTTAATTAAATAGTCACACCCGATAATTGTGGAATCGGAGTCAGACTCTATATAATTAAAATTTGATTTTAAGTAAATACACACACTAATTAAATAAATTGATTAATATGATTAATCAATTAATTAATTAATTATTTCGATCTTTTTGTCTAAATTAATTTAGACTACCTTAATTGGTAGAAATTTGAAACATGTTTGCATATAATATTAGATATTATATAGGAAAACATTTATATATAATGAATATTTTATTAGCGAATGATTATGGACTCGATCACGTGAATATGTTGAATTGTTAGTTTTATTTTTGTATTTTTGGCATGTGAGCTCTTATTTATTTTGTTCATGCGAGTCTATTGTAATTATTTAGGCTTGCGTGTCAACTAGTATATGATATAGGTTGCGAATGGATTAATAGAAAATGCAAGAATAGGAAGAGGCCGTAGAGATAGAACATTATATGAGTCAATACAATACCTTATATGAACTGACCAACATGTCCTTTCTTATGACCTGAGAAGATTAGATAGTAAAAGTCCATAATCGTCCAACTATTATATATATGTTTATTTAGATATATAATAAAATATATATAATTATTACACCGCGTTGAATGATAAATCCCTCGATAAAGTATTAAGTCGGATTTATTATTCGTCTTCAATCATTATAGTGAAAATCAGAGTTTTCAATTGATCTTAACTTGTTAAGTACACTCAAGGCTGGTCTATTATGAACATGTTTGACACTATGAAATATTATATATTTCTGAATGATGGGTTTGAATTAACTAAAATTTATCTTTTGTTAAATACATTCAAGGAGATAAACTCTAAAAGTATGTTAAGCTAACACATAAGATATGTGAAAACAAATAGTTGTCAGCTTAATGATCTGATAGCTAGTATCTACCCAAATGTTTTATTAAGGTTTGTTGAGTACACTTAAAGTCCTAATATAACAAATGGGATCCCAACCCATGGGGATCAAGTACAAATTCTATAAATTTATGTGAGATTGTCATATCTTTGGGTTAAACAGTTGAATCATAATTAATTTAATAAAAAATCATGTTAAATTAATTGATTCATTTTTATATATTATTCTTTTACTTTTTGTCATTTGCGTTTATTGAATTATGAGTAACCATATATTTTTGGGGGTTATACTGGATGCCAACAACCAAGCTAAATTTTCTTGATTAGCACTGTAATTTGAAAATTGTTCTCAGGCATGAGAAAAATAGTTGTCATGGAATAACCCTTTCCAGATATACATACGGATGACTCGATTAAAAAAAGTTGGCTATAATAAAAACAGTTATGACGATAGTAGTACAACATGTGTGATGCTTGCAGCTATGCCATCTGAGTTACAAAAGCAACATGAGGGTATAAATGCTAACACGGTGATTAGGGGTGTCCAAAAGTCCCGAACCGAACCCGAACCGAACCGAGCGGTTCTTCATAAATTAAATACCCGAACGGGTACCCGAATCGAAAATCGATGGGTTTGGGTCGGATCTCGGGTCTAGACCAAGAACCGAAGAACCGAATAAGAACCGAAATTAAATAATTTTTTTTATTTTTTATATTGAATTAATTAAATTATTTTATTTTTTTTATACAAATTAGCAAATTAATTAAATAAATCAGATTATTTCATAATTTTAATTTTAAAGTCCAAATCATTTTTAAAACCCATTAACCCATTTTAATTTGAAGCAAATGAATATACTTTATGTAGTTTTGCTGTAATATTAATATCTACTTTTTGGTATTTGTATACACTGAATTAATCTTATTGGACGGCTAGTTATTTATATGTTTTTGAATTGGGTTACGTTAATTTGTAAAAGTTACGAATGAAATGTCATTAGTTGTATTTATGTAGTGTTGCTGTAAATATTAAAAAATTTGATCATAGTACGGAACCGAACGGACCCGAACCAACCCGAACCGAACCGAACCGAACCGAACCCGAACGGTTCCAAAATTATATTTGGACCCGACGGGTCCATTTATTAAATACCCGAAAGTTTTGGGTCGGTTCGGGTATCTTCAGAACCGAACCGAACCGACCCACGGACAGCCCTAACGGTGATTTTTCATCTCAAGGAGTTGAACGATGAACAATCACGTGTGGAAAGATATAAGATATCCTGGCAACTGCATCAGTGTATAATGATAGAAGAATCTTCAGTCAATGCTTGCGTACTGACAACGTTAACTACATTGAGGAGTTGTCTCAATTGAGTTCGGTAATGAACCATGAACCAAGCTAGAGAGCTATTCACAATTTAATATGAATTTAACATGAATAAGCTCGAATACACACTCATTGAGTTGTTGGACATGTTTAAGACTATTAAATTCAATATCAAAGTTTGTAGTGGGCAAGTATCGGTCTTTGATTCCTCTAAGAACACTAAGAGGAAGTCTAAATGAGGTTTTGGGAAAGCATTTAAGATGGCTAAGATAGTCAAAGCAAATAAGGATATTATCAAGTCTGACGACCTTTGATATCATTATCGAATGAAAGGTCATTGGAAAGGAGAATGCAAGGGTTATGTCTACTTTATTAGCTTTTTAGGTATTAGATACCATATATGGATATCATATTTGTATAAAAATGCAGAAATTAAATAGAAGTATACTACTGCTAAAAGGGAGGACCTGCACGTTGAAAATGAGCAAATGTTGTTACATTGTTTGTAGGAGTATGCTTATTGCTATTGCTTTTAGACTTAGTATTAGAATTATAGAAATATTATCTTGTTCTCACCATTACCAAGAACATTAATTGAATTTTGTGTCTAGACATAAATTATTTTAATGCAAAAGACAATTGTTGTTCTTTTTTTTATCTTGATAAAATTTTAATGGTTATGAAAAATTACAAAATAATATTTATATTCTAAATATTGAGTATTTTATAATGAGTATAGAAAATTAAAAGGCAAAAAAATAATAATCTGAATAAAACCTATATTTGACATTGCAGACTTGGTCACATAAATGAAAATGCAATTCCAAAATTATATAGAAATATATATTTGGGGTTAACTAATTTTGAATTATTTGACAAATGTAAATCATGCCTATTATGTACAATGACCAAATCTCCTTTTACTTGAAAAGGAGAAAGAGTTGCATAATTGTTGGGCTTGATACATAATGATGTATGTGGAGCCATGTCAATTGCTGCTAGATGAGATTTCTCTTGTATCATCACATTTACAGATGACTATGTATACTTGATGATATTTAAGTTCGAAGTTTTTGAAAAGTTCAAGGGATTCAAACTAGAAGTAGAGAAATAATTAAGTAAATGTACTCTCACGCTAAGATCTGATCAATGTTGAAAATATCTTAAAGGTTAAATTTTAGATTATCTAAAGGAGAATGAAATTCTCTCGTAGTGGACTCCCTTGCATACATTGCAGCACAATGGTGGAAAGGAAGAATCATACACTAATAGATACACTTATATTAATATGAGTCATGTAAACCTTCGAAAATCGTTTTCGGCCGACAAAACTTCATACAACTTATGGATTGGGAAAAAGTCTAACTTGTCTCATATAAAAGTTAGGGCCTATGACACTTATGGGAAGTGCACTAAATTGGATAAGTTAGAGTTTAAGTTCGATAAATATATATTTGTAAGATATCCAAAAGAGATATTTAGATATTATTTCTATAATCCCATTGAGAATAAGGTGTTCGTCTAAAAAAATATCACATTCCTATAAAACGAGTAGGAATGACAAAAAAACCTGACAAACCTGATACCTGCGGGGCCCCACCCCAAACGGGGAGGGGATAACCCACTTAATCAAGTATTCGGGGCGGAAAATTTTGCCCTTGGGCGGGTTCGGGGTGGGACGGGTAACGGGCGCCCCGCCCTGTTAAAATTTTTTTTTTTTTTAGAATTCAATATTTTAAATGAAAAATTTCACAAAATTTCATTAGTTCTAATAAAAAATAGAAACTAAAATTATTTGTCTAAATCTAATGAATATGGGCAATAAAAATAAATTACAAAAACTAAAAAAAAATAAAATTAAACGAGTAGTAAACGGGGCAAGGACCCCGCTGAGGTGTCAAGACGGACAGGCCGGCCAGACCCGTGAAAACCGACCCGAGACCTAGGGCCGACCCGTGACCCGAACGGGCGGTTCACGGGTCAAGGAGGTGTGACCCGCGGGCTTCGCGGGTTGCACATTCACGGGCCGCGGTTAACCAGCTAGCCCGTGAATTTTTTTTTTTTTTTAATTTTAAAAAAAGGGGGGGAGAGAGTCAACCTAGTTGGGATGTACTTAAACTATAAATTATAATAAAAGTAGGTGCCAACTTAGTTGGGATGTACTTATTTTATAAATATTTGATAATAGTAATTAGAAATACATTTAGTTGTTATTTGTTTAAGTTAAATTTAACTTTGCAAAGTTATAAATAATTCATGTAACATTAAATTTGAATTCTATATAAACATTTTTTGGTATAAATATGAATTTATCATTTTATTCAATTCTTAGTTTACATTTAACCAAAAAAAATATTTTTTGCTATAAATATGAAAAATTCTATATTTTTATAATTTTATTTATACAATAATATGAGTCAAATCGGAACAAACCGCGACCCGCATGGGCTTGATCCGGATGGGTCAGCGGGCGGGCCTGGGTTGTAGTTTAAAATTTGTGGGCCGACCCGGAATCAGCCCGGAACCAGTAGCGGGCGGGCTTTCACGTGGGCCGTTACCGGGCTCATATGTTGGTGGGCCGACTTGGCCAGGGCCACCCGGATTGACACCTCTAGACCCTGCCCCGCCTTAAACGGGGTAATGGGGCGGGGAGCGGGGAGGTCCCCCCTTGCCATCCCTAAGAACGAGTTCATTATAGGAGATGACAGTTAGAACAGAATAAATCTTGAACGATTTCAAGAATCCAGAGATGTAGTTGACTAAGTAAATGAACCCGAGTCTGATTCCACACCTATTGAGGGATATATTCTTAATTAGGAAGTAGAGACTCATGAGGACACGTTGCTCTATGTAAATTTTGTAGGATTATTCGACCTCCTAAAAGGTACGAATCCATGATTACTAATCGAAGATGATGAACTTACTAACTACAGAGAAATAAAGTCAAGCATTGACTCAAAGAGATTGCAAGAGGCCATGAAATCTTGGTTCGTTCGAACGAAGCAAATACTCACGAACCATTTCTTCGGAAATGCGACGATATCCAAGCCACATTTCAATGTCCTCTTCGAGTTGTTGCCTGACGACCTCGTCGTCAGAAGTATCGGACACATCGGAGTTTGGTTGAAGGTTGCAGTGTCGGAAATGATATTGTGACATGTTGTATGTTTCCTAGAACACAAAAGGAAAATATTACTTTAGTGAAGGCCAAAACCTGCTTATGGAGTGGCCTTAAAGGGTATCTTTGATGTATGCTTATGGAGTGGCCTGTAATGGTGTTGTTTCATGCATGAATAGACAATTGCAAGGAATCAAACCTTTTTCATATATTTTGCATGCTAATTGATTTCATGTCATGTATAGCTGATAGACACGATGGATCACCTTTTTATATTTCCCATGTCAAAAATCTAGTGTAAGAAGGGGTAAAGGGCATAACATGCACAAACAATTTGTAAAATCCATTCAAACGCAAGTACATATGTAAACTAACCGCAAACAGTTTGGCATAGCCTGAAACACACTGTGGAATGCACCAGTACGAAAATATCATAAAGTAGGCAACAAAGGAAAACCAACGACACAGGACCTAAACAACTAACCAAACTAGCAAATGTAAACATCCAACCGTTCAGATAAACGACTACCCATCAAAAGGAAGACGACGTGATGCACCGACTTTACGTTCCTCGTAGTCATCATAGGACCACTTAACCGCATTTTTGTGTCCTTGTCTTTGGCAGCCCTCCATATATCTCTGTTTCCACTAATGCCGATGAACGATAAAGCGAACATGAAAAGATCGATGTTCCTGTCAACAAGTCCAATTGCATTGATCTCCTTGATGCAATCGTCCATGGAAAGATCATTTGAACTATTTCTCCGAGTGAACGACTATAGTTCCGCAGACAGGTCAGCCATTCGATCTACTGAAGTCGAGTTAGCAGGTTCCCCGTATTTTTTTTTTGCCATTTCCCGAACGTAAAGTCGACTTACGTTTACTGACGCTATGCTTGCTCGCTCGTGCCTTCGATCCGTTTGAGTGGCCAATATCTGCTTCGTCGCTAGAAGAACTGCTTTCAAGAGGAATTGGCAAACGATCAGCGACTTGGTGACCGTCGCTATCGTTGTCCATGCCGAACCCACGTCATGACATCTTAGTCAGGGTGAAAGCGTACATGCTATAATCGAATGTGTCAACGAACATAAGACTGTACTTATCGAAAATTTCTCCCACGTCTTTATTCTTAAACCTCTCGTACTTGGGGTTCTCCTGCGACCAAAAAAATGTCCAAAACCATTGTTCATGTAGCTATCACAAACAATTGCAAGACACAAATACAATGCATGCTCTTGCAATGGTCCAAGACAAGAAAAACATGAAAATGACATTCTCAAACCAAGGCAGCACACACATGACCTCTCAACCATTTACTCCCAACGAAGTAATTTCGTGAACAAAGTTAACAAAGCAGGCAAACCATGTACTGCCAATGAAAATTTTTTTTCCGTGAATTTTCAATCCCACCACTCGTCATCAGCCACCACACGATTACCAGCAGCTCAGTCATACTTCATGCCAATGAAGTTCAGTAGTTCGAACAACATTTTGTGATTGAGCCACATTTGCTGGCAGTGATTTTTTAGTTGGGAGATTGCCCAATTCTTGTTTGTCTTTCAGTTCAAAAGCGATAGAATGTGGTCCCACCCGACCCTTGTGAAGCATTTGTTGTGGTGATGACCTTTCGCAGCAGCAGATTCACATGCAGCCATGAAAATTTGATGCTCATTCGCTGCCCATTTCGCCATTCTACATACCGGCTGCAGCTCTACGTGTTCTTCTACTGGCTGTTGAGATGGGGCGACGGGTTGCATAGTTTTGCAGGAACGAAAACATGGGAGATGATTACAAACATGCAATTACATTTTCATAAACACTAAATGCACAGAGAGTGCAGAAAAATAGTGTTCGTTACCATGTGATGAGGATAGGTCCACTCATGAGCGGGGAAGGCGTCCATTTCGACGAAATCGATGGGTATGTGCTTCGGTGGAGAATCTGCAGACAATCGACCAAATTGTAGTCAATAATTCACTTGAAAATGGTATGGAAGAACCAGCAAGAACTTAGGAAAAATAAGAATAAGTGAAAAATAAGTTTGAACACTTGAAATCAGCCGGAGATGAAAGTTCCCAGCAAGGCGTCTTGGTTGTCGAAGTTTTCGATGTTTCTGATTGAGGAGAGACATAAGCTTGGATTGAGATTCGTGATGTAGTTGGTGGGTTTGTAAAGGGGTTAGGTGAAGTGATATTAAAGGGCAGTAATGGAAATTAAGAAATAGATGCAGTGCAATTTTGAAATTGAGAATCCTGAAGTTAGACACCTTTTCAAATTTTTAATATTTTCTCACTGTTCATTACTCTATTTAGTTAAAAGTAATGGCAGACAAATACACGCTAAAGTATGAATGCATCAAGCCAAAAAAAAATGTCAAATACACAAATATATATATATGATGCTCGCATAAATCGATATCATACAATGATAAAGCATGAGCATGCACCAAATATACCTAATTAGATAGGTTTGCAAATGATCTTACCTTTGAGAGCACCGTGATCTATTTCAAAAATTTTCATCTCACTTTTCTTCACCCAAACTTGTCTAGTGACAGGAATATTCCAAGTCATTTGTATCATAACTTGGTCAATTTGATTCACTTGATTAGTAAGAAAGTCAATATGACTAACAAACTCTTGATTCTTATTTATATTTAAGTTCCGATTTCTATTTCCGTTCAAGAAATGACGACACATAGGCCTTATGTGTCCTAACTCTCTACAAAAACATGTAAGGATAAAACTAGGACTAAAGTTATGAGATCGTTGATATCTTGTAATACTCAGAAATTTTGTGCTCATTTAATTTGCTCATTTAGTTTTTTTAGGATAGTAATTTAACTTTCAAAATTTTATATGGCCAAATTATTAGTGATTGCCAAGTTTGCATTGTTTGTTGATTAAAAGTTTACCAAGATTAGTTAATTAGGGGCTTGGAATAAGTGTTAAATTTTAAGGATAATCCTTGATGTACATCACCATGTACATCAAGGTGTCCATAATGGAAACCCGGCGCGCTCCCATTGGTGGGGGAACCGGTCCCACAGGAGCCCCCACCAATGGGAGAGCGCCGAGTGTCCATTATGGACACCCTGATGTACCCCTTGATGTACCACAAGAATGATCCAAATTTTAATGTGTAAGCAAGCATGAGGTGTTTAATGTGTAACAAGCATGATGTGTTAAATGTTTAAGCAAGTATGAGGTGGTTAAATGCTTAAACAAGCATGAGGTGTATTTTTAGCAAACCTGAGGTGTTTAAAGGAAGGAATAAGGTAATATTAAGTGTCAGAATGCATGCATGAAGATGAATCAAAGCCCACGTGGAAGGCATAAACTTTACCTTGGTAAATAGTCACCATTTTCATCTTATTTAGTCATAGGTTTTCCTTGCCTTTAAATACTTAAGAAATGTTCCTGCAAATATCTTTGCAACCAGAAAATTTCTTATAAACAAAAGAAAGATAGGATACGTGAAAAGGAAAACAAAGCCTAGCACTCTCAAGTACACATTTCAACCAAAAATTTCTCCAAGTTTTAAGGTAAGATATTTTCTATGCTCAAGTGGTAGGATTTCATGGTAATATTTATGCTTAAACTATGCATGAAAGGTGGACAAGTCCACAAAGTTAGATATCTATTTTATGCCTTAGGACAAGTCCGAAGGGCACCTGCAAGCCGGAATGTGCAAGTATGTGTTTGAATGCTTTCTTTTGTGTAGTCTTAATATGTTAAATCCGAGTATGGTGTCTTACTGAGTATTCTTTATACTCATAGTATTTTATACTAAATTTTCAGATCCATAATCGTTGAGTTGGTGGAAGTCAGTCGACATACTCGATGATGAGTTATGGACAAAGTTATTTTGTAGCGAAATGTCTCGTCGTATGTTTTGTTCGAAAACTATTTTCCATATGTTTTCTTGTGGTATTATATATAAATCTATATAAGACATGATGTAATATGGTACTAGAAGTAAATTTTGTAATCATATCTTTCATGTTATGATAAGAGACAATTTTATAAACTTTTTCCTGAAATGATAAAAGATGCAGAAATTGGACAGGTTTTTAGGGTCAATTCAAAATGCTATTACTAACTCTATAAACACCTATTTGAGACTCTAAAAATACCTCTACGTTCCTCTCTGAGTTGTCTTGATGTGAGCGTAAGAATCACTCGATTTGGATATCTGTGGCTGGAGATATAAATTTTTAAGCGTCGAAAGGTCAATCTAAAATTTCTGTGCTACTTCACTGTTTTTAGTAAAACGTCTATATCATATAATCTTGAAAATTTTCTATATTTTAACCTAGGAAACTACTTGGAAATAACTTTCTAATGCCGCAGATTTCATAAAAAACGGAGTTGGGATGAATTTTATAAAAATATTTGAACTGGCCGCCCAATTAGCTGTGACAGCACCGAGTTCATGTATGTAAAGAATAATTTCAGGTCAACATGCACTTCTGCTGGCCATTAGATTTTACATATTTTACTATAAATTGGAAATAAGTTTCCAGTATGCATCACATTTTATTTAAGAGTTTTTACGTGTAGCAAATGCGGAAGTTATTATGTTTAGTACGTGACACTCAAAGCTTAAGTTCGGGGCGTTACATATCTATTCCTAGGTTGGCGGGTCCACGCTATCTAGTACGCCAATTTCCTACATATCCGTTATTCTTAGGTTCAGGGTTAGGCACATGTTTAAGCTAGTACCAGGGACAACTGTGGTCTTGGACGTACTAGTAACATTATGATCATTTTTATTACATCCTAGACCTCCCTTATTACTAACATGCTTGTCCATTCCTAGAATGTTATCTACCTCTATAGAACCACTAGAAAAGGTAAGAAGTTGAGACTTGGAATGCAAGTTGCTCAGAAGATTTTTGTAACATGGATTTCTAAGGTTTCCTTTCCAACTGTCAACTCATTGGCTTTCCTAGAGGTCTCCTCAAACTCACTAGTGAGATTCCTAACCTGAGTATCTAAAGATTCATTCATGGATTTCAACTCACTCAGAGTTGAGGTAGATTCCTGAATATACCCTACGAGTTTCTCGTTTTCCGACTCAAGTTCCGTAACTCTCGAACTTAATGCTTTATTTTATGTTAGAATCGTAATGCTCTCCGCATAGATTCTATCATAAGTCTCATGAATGTCTCACTCACTATCAGAATTGTCCTCACTATCAGAATCTTCTTCTGAATTCTCACCGCTACTTACATTCTAAGCCTTCTCACTCCCCTTATCAGATGCATTCCTAATTCTAGTAGTAAAGGCAATATGTTTTCCACTTTCCTCACTAGTTGATTTCTCACTCTGATTGTCCGAGATAGACTCGTCATCAGTAAGAGTAGTATTCATAGCCTTATTGGATTTCTCCTACTGCTAGGACACTCACTCCTAACGTGCCCAAAACCTCTACAATTATGACATCTCACAATTTTAGTACTCTTCCTAGATCCACTCGGACCACTTTTATTCTTCTCTTGAGGTTTTTGTTTATTCCTAAACATTTTCAGAATTTTTTAGCAAAGTAAGCTAACTCCTCTTCATTAGGAGAATTTGAATCCGAGGACTCTCTATGACTATTCCTCACAGTGTTTAATGCCAATGACTTAATTGTTTGTGCGTTTAGCTAACGTCAGCTCATAAGTATAGAGAGAACCAACCAGTTCTTCCACCTTACTAGAGTCTATATCTTTACTCTCCTCAATAACAGTGATTTTTGGCTTAAATTGCTGAGGTAAGGATCTAACGATTTTTCTAACACTTTTTTACTCAGGTATTTTCTCACCTAGGTTGAAACTGGAATTCACTATATTGTTTAAGCTAGCATAAAAATCATCAAAAGTTTCATTTTCCTTCATCCGAATTTCTTCAAATCTAGTGGTTGACATCTGCAATTTTGAGCTCTTAACTGTATGAGTTCCCTCATGTGTGATCCATAGAATATCTCAAACCTTTTTTACTACCTCACACATTGACACTTGTCTAAACTCTTTTGGGGATACTGTCATAAACAAAGCATGTAGGGCTTTCCTATTCCAGTTACACTCATCTAAGTTTGCTCTAGTCCAATTAGCAATAGGAATGGAAATTACTTCATTATTAACTGTAGAACTAAGTGCAGCCCAACCATTCACAACACTTAGATGTGTGGTCCATAGAATATTTCAAACTTCTTTGACTACCTCACACATTGACACTCGCCTAAACTCTTCTGGGGATACTGCCATAAACAAAGCATGTAAGGCTTTGCTATTCCCGTTACACTCATCTAAGTTTACTCTAGTCCAATTAGCAATAGGAATGGAAATTACTTCATTATTAACTGTAGAACTAAGTGCAGCCCAACCATTCACAACACTTAGATAGATACGCTCATCCATAGATTTTAAAAAATTTCTCATTCTAACCTTCTAATAGGCATAATTATTGCCATCAAAATATTGAGGGACGGATAATGAATTTACTCATCTATAAATATAAGGTTAGGATTCGAATTTAGGCTATGATACCAATTTAAAAAAATTTGATTATAAAGTTCAACCTTAAGTGCGGAATTATACAATTAACAAGCAACTAGTCACTTTTAATTGTTTCTAGATGGTTAGTCAATCAATTCAATTATTCTATGTTGGATTGCCACAGTTTATATGGAAAAGCAGTAAACATAAAATATGATGACGGAAAAACTCAATTGGGTAAAAACTCCGGGACCTAACTAGTTACTTCCACTATAGACAATTCGAATTTATAGTAAGATGCTGGTTAGCCAACTCCACTAGACTTCCCAATCTAATTCCCTAACCTCCAAGATGAATTGAACCCACCAGCTCCCGATCTTCTGAATTATATTCCAACTGGAATTCCAAGAATGCCTCGTTCTTGTGATTTTCCTGCGCTTGTAGTCCAACATCCCTCAACCTCAAGCAGCTTCTAAAGTTCAACTGAGAAAATACCTTCCCAAGGGTGTTTAGGAAGTAGGTGTTATGATTCAATACATTCAATGTTTTTTCCCCAATCTGTGGTCGTATAATCTTAAGAGAAAATGGATTATAGAGAAGAGGCATCAGATAATACTGTTGCTCAACCGAGGGCTCAGCCACAGGCAAGAGACAGGTTGTCGGTCGAGTGAGGACACGACGGCAGGTGAGCGATGAAGTTTCTGTTTCTGCCGCTCGAGTGAAGACACGGCGATAAGCTAGCGAAATTTTGGCAACGTTTTTCTCCCCTTTTCATACTCGAACCCTAGAACCTATACAACTCAATTTATACGAATTGCACCCTAGGTCCTTGATTTTACAACACGTTACAAATTAGTCCTTTTGTCCACATAATTGCCAACACTAGAAACATGACAAGTAATTTAGTCGTTGAACATATGCTACATCCTCGAAAGTAACTATTCCCCCAGCATGACTTTTAAAATTATTTAACACAGAACGAATGCCAGTGATGTGTCTTGAACAACCACTAACAAAGTACCAAGAGTTAGGTACTATAAATTTGTAAGCAACATTAACAGCATAACACCTAAGATCACTTTTACGTATCCAAACTTTCTTTATGCTATCCTTAGAGAATTTTGTTTTAAGGTGTCAGATAGCAAGTTAACTCTCTTAGTGTGGTTCAATTTTTTGCATGTTAAATAGTGGTGCAAATTGTGTCCATACTAATCACAAATATTACATCTGATCGTGTGCTGTGAGTTACTGTGATCTGAAACAAATTTTTCGAGGTAGTTAGAACCTAATATAGAGTGTTTGTTAATGGTACTATCCTGCTAGTGGTAGGTCTGTTTAGCATTTTGACGGCAGTTTCAGGCGGCTAACTTTGTAATTTTTCAGATTTCACTGCTGCTTTAACGAACACCAGTTGAGTGGTTTCTTTCTCCTTTCCTTTTCCTTTATACCAGGCCTACTCTGTCATTAAAAGTTCTCCCATAGCTAAGTACTTCACTAAGGCGGCCAGATCCACTTGTTAGCTATTTGACTCTTTCGTTGGCATGATCGTAGAATTCAACTTGAATTCCTAGCAATTGTTTTTCCTTCTCATTTACAATTTTGGACAAAGCTTCTCTTTCAATTGCTACCTTCGCTCTTTCTTCTTCAATGTATTCCGTCATTGCTAAAGGGTAACATTTTTTCTTGTTCAGCTTTCAGATATCTTTTCTGAGTTTCATAGTTTAAACATGCCAATTACTTCTAGTTGAGTCTGTATTTAGTAGGTTCTGACCTGCATACGATAATGGGGTAGAAGTTGATGAAGAGAAAATAAAAGCTATTAAAGAATGGCCAACACCGAAAAGCATAACTGAAGTTAGTAGTTTTCACGGATTGGCTAGTTTTTATTATAGACATTTTGTAAAAACTTTAGCACAATTACTACACCACTCACAGAGATAGTTAAAAAAAGTGTGGGATTTCTTTAGGGTGATGAACAAGAGTATGCATTAAATACAATTAAGGATAGGTTGTGTAAGGTGCCGGTTTTAGCACTTCCTAATTTTGATAAAACTTTTGTAAGGTATTGGTGTTTTTTTGATGCAGGAAGAAGACCAATTGCGTACTTCAGTTAAAAGTTGAGTGGAGCGCACTTAATTATCCTACGTATGACAATGAGTTATATTCACTTGTTCGAGCCTTGGAGACATGGCAGGACTACCTGTGGCCTAAGGAGTTTGTGATACACACGAATCATGAATCATTGAAGCATTTGCGAGGTCAAGGCAAGCTGAACAAAAGGAATGCGAAGTGGATGGAGTTTGTAGAGACATTTCCTTATGTCATCCGGTACAAGCAATGTAAGGAAAATGTGGTAGCGGATGCATTGTCTCGAAGGTATGTGTTACTAACTTCTCTTAGTTCTAAGTTACTTGGTTTTGAGCATATTAAGGACATGTTGTTAGTGATTTGGACTTTTCTAAAATTTATGCATCATGTAATAAGGGGGTTGTAGATAAGTTCTTTAAGCATGATGGATATTTATTTAGAAAAATTAGATTGTGCGTTCCTAATTGTTCAATGAGAGATGTTTTAGTGAGGGAAGCACATAGTGGTGGATTAATGGGACACTTTGGGGGTTACAAAGACTTTAGAAATGTTGGGGGAGCATTTTATTGGTCAAAGATGAAAAGTGATGTTGAAAGAGTTTGTAGTCGTTGCATAACTTATAAGCAGGCTAAATCTAAGGATTTACCTCTAGGTTTATACACATCGTTACATACGCCTAGTGAGCCATAGGTTGATATTTCAATGGATTTTGTTTTGGGTTTACCTAGGACTAAGAAGGGATGAGATTCAATATTTGTGGTGGCAGATATATTCAGTAAGATGGCACATTTGGCATGTCATAAGACCGATGATGCCACTAACATTGCTGATTTAGTTTTTAAGGAAATAGTGCTTTTACATGGAGTACCTAAGAGCATAGTATCTAATCGGAATGCAAAATTTTTGAGTCATTTTTGGGGAGTTTTGTGGGGTAAGTTAAGCACTAAGTTTATGTTTTCAACAACTTGTCATCCACAAACCGATGGTCAAACTGAAGTAGTGAATAGGACCATGACTAGTCAATAAGAACTTGAAGAGTTGGGAAGAGTGGTTATCGTTCATAGAGTTTGCATACAATAGGGCCACACATTCTACTACTTCGTTTTCGCCATTTGGAATTGTTTATGGTTTTAATCCACTAACACCTTTGGATTTAATACTTTTGCCAGTGAATGAACGAGGTAGCTTAGATGGTAAAAGAAAAGCCGAATTGGTAAAGTTCTCCATGAAAAGGTAAGGGTGCAAATTGAAAGTAAAAACAAATATTTCGCGTCGCAAGCAAACAAGGGTCGGAAAAGCGTGACATTTGAACCAGGAGATTAGGGTTGGGTACATCTCAGAAATGAACGCTTTCCAGAACAAAGGAAATCAAAGTTGCAACCATGAGGGGATGGTCAATTTCAAGTCTTGGAGAAAGTCAATGACGATGCTTACAAATTGGATCTTCCGAGTGAGTATAATTTTTCAGCAACTTTTAATGTGTCTGATCTCTCTCTTTTCGATGCAGGTGCAGATTCGAGGATAAATCCTTTTGAAGAGGGAGGGGATGATATGATCCAGGAATTGAGCCCGACGAGGACAAGCCTGGGACGGGATCCGTTGATTACCGAAGGAGGCCCGCTGACACATTCGAGGGCAAAGTGGGTGAAAGAGGAATGAGATTGCTTGCTCAAGCTATGGTGAACGAAGTTTCAAAGTTAACAAGTCAAGGAACAAGTTTCATGTTGGGTTCGAAAGATGAAACCAAATGGATCAACTTGATTCAAGCAGCAAACTAGTGGCATGGATGAAAACGGGCATAACTTTCAGCTCAATTGTCGGATTTTCGTTCATCAGTACATTTCGTAAATGACATGAAATTCTACACAAACCACATAGGCGCATGGTACTTTTGGGCTTGGCATAGAAACATGTCGAAAACAATTTGGCGAGAACTTTAATTTTTTCGCGATTTCCTTGTAAGACTAGAATTTTTTTTTTCTTTCCAATTTTACAATATTTTGTAACCTAATTACGTTTTTGCTAGGTTTCTAGCCATTAGCATAAATAGGATTTCATTATTCAATGTATGAACCTTTTGACAAATTTACTATTGAGATATATACGAGAGGCTATTGTGCTTTTAAAACATTGTTCTTCTAAGAGAACATTCTGAACTTATCAAGAAGATTCTTCTGGCATTCAACACTGAGTGCGGATCACGTGTTGTGTAATCAAGAGGTCATTCAAACTTCCTTTTTGTTTGGTTGCTTGGTTCATTAATTCTTGGATCAAACTCAAAACCAGGATTATTCTTTGGGCTTTCTTGGGATCTTCAATCTCGTTGTCGGTTGTGTAGTGTTAGTTGTTACGTGGTTCTCATCACTTAATGCTTTTGTGAAATATTGGTGAATGTACTCTATTTAGAAGCTCATAAATGGAAGTTGGTTTATCTGGAGAAGGCAACACTTAATTATTAAAATTCAATTTTGTGTATCACTTTATACATTTATATATAAGTATTAGGAGATTGTCCGCATTTTTGTTGTATGTTTATGTCCAATAGTAAGCTCTCTGATGAATTCATGGTATAGTGTATTCGATTGCTTATATTTGATTATACTTTTACGTTACGTAGGATTACATGAATTATTTCAACTACAAGATTATTATAAAATGTTCTATCACTATGATGCATGTGGAATTATAAAGATTGTATGCGGATTACTTGTAAATGGAATTTGAGACAAATGTTTTATTGACCACTTAACTGAGGCATGCGAGAAGTGCTTATGTGATATTTGTTGGCCACAAGTGAGGCTTCTCGGGTGATCACAAAGGAAGATAGGGGATGTACCTTTGGTGATCACGGAAGGATTGGGCATTTGACTGTACCATTGTAATATGGTGATTCGGTGGTATACTTCATAGGTGATCGTGGGGGTTGTCAAGATCACTTTAGTAGTCACGGGAGGATAGTCCACTCGGCTGTGATATTGTAATTATTTGCACCTCAGGCGGAATACTTCTTAGCTGATCATGGAGACAGTTATGGAATGTACCTTTGATGGTCACGTGGAATGGTCCACTTGACTGTGTCTAGTGGATTATTGATTAGTGATGTGTATATAGAGCTCTATTCGGTGCATAGTAGGTGCATCAGAGCCCAAAAAAATAAAATTTCTAAAGAAAGTATTTCAAGTGTACCTTGATGATTGTATCATGACTACGAGATGATATTTTCTGTATTATGAAAATATCAAACCTCTTGATCATTGTTATTTGATATTATACTGTAATCGTCAAGTGATGTAAACTCGATTTTTTGATAAATATGTATAAATGAGAAAGTATAATTATTTTCGAAATTTTTCACTCACTAAGATATTAACTCATATATTTTTCCATGTTTAATCTAAGTTTTAGCGACTTTGAAGAGCCTGTTGATTTTGGAGCCACGATCGCATGACATGGTTGAGTTGTTGCTTCATTTGAATTGAGCATTGAAATATCATTTTGGGCCCACATTCATTTTACATAAAACGGTTTTTTATTGTCTAGCATATATGATTGGTATAGGTTAAGGTTAGTCTTGGTGGTGGGTTCGGTATCTAGTAGACATTCACCATCGATGCACGTTACGTTTTTGGTCCATTAAGATGATTTGGGATGAGTCATGTCATGCTTAGTAGTTGATTCTACTAGTAACTGGTTTGTAGATTCTAGAGCTACTAATCATATTTGCAATTATTTGCAAGGGTTTCAAGTAACCAAGCACCTCAGTGAAGAGGAGTACATTCTTAGAGTTGACATAGGAGAAGCAGTGTTAGACCAAAGTTGTTAGTGCCTTTACTTTATATTTTGAAAATCGTAGACAATTGATTTTGGATGACTATTATTATGTTCCTGAACTTACATGGAACTTGGATTCCGTTGCACTTTTTATATCTTGTTGGTTATTCGGTATTTTTTACCCATTCTATAATGGTTATTAAGTTGAAAAAAAGTGTTATATGTTCAAGTCATATGATTAATAGTCTCTATGATTGTATCTATATATAACACTACTATTGCTAAGAGAAGAAAGAGGTTATCTAGTACTAATGAAACTCTCTTATGACATCTTAGACTGAGTCATATTAATCTAAATATGATTCCAAGATTGGTGAATGGTGGACCTGTAACTGAGTGAGAGGTAGAATCCATACCAACGTGTAAATCTTGTATAGAGGGTAAGATGACCATGAGGCCTTTTAAGCCTAAGGGACTAAAAGCTAAAGAAGTTTTAGAATTTGTGGACCTTTTAGTACTCGGGCACGATGAAGATATGAGTATTTCATCACCTTCACATATGATTACTCTAGATTTTGATACATATACCTTATATCTCACAAGTTCGAAGCTTTGGAGAAATCCAAGGAATTTCGGATGGAGGTTGAGGAACAAATAGGTAAGAGTATCAAGGCCCTTCGATCCAATAGAGGTGGCTAACATATGTCCCAAGAGTTTAAGGTCATAATAGGATATTGTCCCAATTGAGTGCACCAAGGACTCCTCAAGGACCTTAACAAAATGGTGTCTCGAAAAGAAAAATACCGAATTTTTATAGAAATGTTGAGATCAATGATGAGTTATTCCTTATTGCTTATTTGCTTTTGGGGATATACACTACAAACGACCATTTACATCTTGAATTTACTACAATCTAAGTCGGTTCCCAAAACACCTCCCAGGCTGGATCCTTCTCCAAGCAGTGAGCCCGACTACACTAATTAGTACAACCATGACATGTTCGCTACTAGATGCATGACTAGGTCTTTGTCCATACACCCGAGGGTGGGTCAGTCCATGGATTTTCCTTCCTTTTCTTTTGCCGCATTTCGATCAAAGGGTTTATCCTCACAAATACCCATGAGGATTTTCATTTACTTATTGTATTTACTGCTTTCATTTGCATTTTCTTGATATATTTGTTGTACTTGTCATTTTTTGGAGTTCAGGTTTATGTCCCCTCCTTTATTTGTATTCCTGCTTTTATATGATATGCAATAAGCCAAACTAGTGGTATTTACTTTAAAAAACGATATAAAATATGTTTTGAGAAAAAAAGATTATTATTCTCCAATTATCACATTTTTATTTTACAATTTTTGCTGTATTTCTTCCAATTTTTTAATTATTAGAACATAAAAATAAAATTTTTATAAATTTTTCTAATGTAAAATTTTATTGTGAACCGCAAAATGTATGTACTCAACACATTGAGTTAGTCACTCAAGTTTACCTACTGTCATCATGTTATGGTCACTAAACTTTGATATGCTTATGAAAGGTCATTGAACTTACACGAAATTGGCTCCATCCATCACTCCAGATACATCAATTTGAAGGGCTTCTAAGGTGCATAATGGTGTCCCCGATAGCAACAGACTACGTCTTCTCTTCCCACATGAACAAGCGTTATCTACTGAAAACGCGATTTTGTCTCAGTAAAATGAAAACATACTCTTCAATTGAAAGAGCCATAATCCAATCCCACCCTAATTGAACCAGTGAAGAACCCTAGAAATTAAGTTGCACAAACCTAAATTCGATTGAAGGCTGTAAAGCACCCAAATTTCCACCTAATTCAATCTGCGAAGGAAGAATTTCCCCATGCCAGATCACTTGCTCGCACGATGAAGGTAATTTCGAGGTTACAGGGCCGTGAAATGTTCTCCTCATTTTGCATTTATTTGTTTCAATAAGGTTGAAGGGAATGTTGAAGGATTTAACTGCTTGGCAATGTTCGGACTGTAGTTAATTTTGTATCGTCCACGTTAAATTTGAAATATTAACATGCATTTCTCCGTCTCTCTTTCGTTAGCACAAGATAAATGATTATAGAAAGATGGTTTCTGCATGGGTTTTGGTACATGAAAAGACTCTTTCCATGTTAGTTTTTTGATTAATTCAATAAAAAGAATGGATTTGATCTCTTTCTCTCCTTCATTTAAATTAATTTTCTTAAAAGGATATGCACTCTGTCCAAAATGTGACATCTTTGCTATGGGAATTGAAGATTAGGACTTTATTTGCTAAAAAAATTAACTTATATGTAGTTTGATAATTACATTGGACACCTAACCACATTTGAAGCATTATGGTAGGGAAGAAAATGGGCATATGTCACAGTTGTAGAAAGCCCGGGTACTACTTGCCGGACTGCCCAACAAAGAAATGATGCCCAAAATGTGGTTAGGGATTCGAAAAATGCATGGAGGTGGAGAAAAATGCTTCAAACATAAGGAAGCTGTTCTTATGTTGTACTAAAGATTTTAGTCACTTTGAGTGGATGGATGAAGACCAGTGTATTGCAAAATCAAGTTAAGTTTAAAGCTAAATATTGTGTTTATGTAATTCGAATTGAACTTGTAGTAAATTATGTATGTTGTAACACTTTTATGTAATCATTTTTTATTGGATTATGAAATTCTTTGAAGTTATAGAAACTATTTATCCAAGTTTATTTGGCAGAAATTTTTTGAATTTTTAATAGATATGAACATAGTTATCCAAGTAAATATTTGGCTATTACTAGTAAGGTTGAGGTTGATGCAAGTATACCATGGATTGACAACGAGGAAACTGTTACTAGTAAGATTGAAATTGTAACTAAATTAAGCAATTATACTCATGTTCTTATAATTTGTGGTTAATATATTCACACTTGTGGCAAGATCATGATACAGAAAAGATCAGCCATAAAATTCCTTAAAACTCACATAAAAGATTGACATAAAAGCTCCTTAAAATTCACTTCACGAGCATAACAAAAAAACCATTTACAGCACGTTCCATCTCAAAAGATACGATAAAGTTCACTTAACTATCCAGAACAAAAACAACCATCAAATTCACAAAAGCCAGTCATTCCCTTCATGAAGGATCTGCCAGTGCACTTGCTGTTGGGCTTGATCTTAGCTTTTTTTTTGTGTGTTTCTCTAGCAATCACGAGGGTAGGAATGAAACACATGGGCTCTTCTTCATTTGAGTTTTGGGTCGACGACGATCCCTTACCTCTTGACAACACCATTTACCCTAGAATCCCACAGAAACCATGCTTTATAAAAAAATAACAAATGTAGTGAATTAGCTAAAAAAATGAATTTGATATTTACTCACATGTTCGCTGACCAGTATGTTGCTATTTGATTCAACTTATTCTAATTCAGAACCGAACCATTCCTATTTGAAAGTAAAAGGTTAGCATATGAGGGCATTATCACTTGAATGATAGAGAGAAATACATTTCTAAACACCCACATCCATCACTGGAATGATATCGTTTATTGTGTCCCTTCAATCCACATATCGAGCACCTTGCTTCTTGATGTATGACTTTCCTTGACTTTGCACTACCATTTCTTCAACCATTTCCTTCTCTTTTTCTGTTTTTTTCCCTTTTGAGGTACAGTCAACATAGACCGGATGATTCTAGGGACATCATTTTGTCGTTGATTGGGTTCATGATATTATTATAACGGTTCATGTACATCTCAATCATGTAATAACTGTCAACAAAATCCTCTGGCCCATTCCTGCAGTCTCGTACAACTGCCACATCATGCATACACGGTATACCCGTAAACTTCCATTTCCTGCATATTTACAAATGTTCTTCGAGATTAACTACATATGTCCCATAACTATAATCAACTTGCCACTCGGGCCTCCGACAACAACGTACATTTTCTTGAAATCTCAGTGATCTTGTGCCTATTTTTTGTAATCTTTGGACACAAAATGACATTACCTTCGCATTGTCTCACATTTTTTCGTTACTTCTGTATCTGTGTCATGAACATCATTTGCATTGCCGTTAACATATTTAGAATCAATCTCTCCGTTCTCCAGCAACATTTTCATGAAAACTTCACATATATTGTTCAGTAAAATGTCGCACTTGGAGTACACTGGAAAATGTGATCGACTCCATTCTTGAGGGTGCCTCTTTATCAGCCATCCATATGCAGATTCATTTACTTCACGAATTTTTTACATCCAATATTTGAATTCAATAGTTGTAGAATTTGCAGTATACCAAAGAAGATTTACTCTCACAAATTTTTTGAATTAAATTTGAATTCTTATTCATCAAACTACTAGCTATTTAAATACAAAGAGGTCCACGAACTTGACAGCTAGAAAATCCCAAATATGCTGCCATGAATTCGCAAATACCTATCCTAATCAATGCTGGAAATTGATTCCTAATGGGTCTAAATCACGCATAGTCCACCATCAAATAAGGAAAGTATCTAAATTAGCATGAAAGCCTTACAACTAAGCAAAAATAATCAATAATAAATAAGAAAGATGATTTAGCTATGTTAAGAAGATTGTTTCTCTTTTAAATGGCAGCCAACCAAAATCGTGTAAGTCACCAATTTAGGAAACTAAACTTTAATTCACACAATCTTGAGTCGTTCTCCTTGAGAAACTTTATTGCCTGATTATTCCAAAGCTTGAATCATGGAAATCCATCCCTGTGAGACACGTGGAGCATCTTCCTCGAGCCTCCAAGAATTCACCTCAGTTCAAATATTTGGAATCAGCCCATTGAGAGTTTCCTTGAACCTTTTAGCTCGAGCTCTTGTAACCGGACCAATTGGAACTTGAATAGGATCTGCATTCCTTTGGTTAGCCATACCCTCATCATTCCCCTCTTGAAAAGGATTTGTCCTCAAATGATCACCTACATCAAAAGGACTTAAATCAATAACATTGAAATTGCATTGTACTCACCTGGAAAATCCAACTTGTATGCATTTTCATTGATATGCTCAAGGACTTGAAAAGGTCCATCTCCTCTCGGAAGCAACTTAGAACGCCTTTGTGTTGGAAATCTCTCTTTCCTCATGTGCAACCAAACCCAATCACCGGGTTCAAAAATCAGCTTTCGGTGCCCTTGTTAGCTTGTTTTGCAAATTGCTCCATTTTTCTCTCAACGTTGAGTCTTTCCTTCTCACGTATCTGCCTAACAAATTCAGTCTTTTTCTTTCCATCCAACTTAGCACGTTCAGACAAAGGTAATGGTGTTAAATCTAATGGATTTAAAGGATTTAAATCATAAACAATTTCAAATGGTGAAAACTTAGTAGTAGAATGAATAGTACGATTATAAGCAAACTCAACGTGTGGTAAACACTCTTCCCAAGTTTTGATGTTCTTTTTAATAATAGCCCTCAACAAAGTAGACAAAGTCCTATTCACTATTTGGTTTGACCAGCAGTTTGTGGTGACAAGTAGTGGAAAATAATAGCTTAGTCCGTAATTTACACCACAAAGTTTTCCAAAAGTAACTCAAGAACTTATCATCTCTATCCGAAACTATTGTTTTAGGCATACCATGTAATCTTACAATTTCTCTAAAGAACAAATCAGCAACATGGGAAGCATTATCGGTTTTGTGACATGGAATAAACTGCGACATCTTGGAAAATCTATCCACAACCACAAAAATTGAATCTCAACCATGTTTAGACCCAGGTAAACCTAACACGAAGTCCATTGAAAATATCAATCCAAGGCTCACTAGGAATGGGCAATGGCGTTTATATACCATGGGGCTGCACTCGGGATTTTCATGTGTGCCAATAAAAGTGTTCTTGCAAAATGGCTAAGGTCATAGAAACTCCAAAATGTCCCATTAAACCTCCACTATGGGATTCCCTGACTAACAAATCTCGCAAAGAGCAATTCAGCAAACACAACTTGTTCTCCCGAAACAAGAAGCCCTCGTGCCTAAAGAACCTACCTACTCCATTTTTCTCACAAGTCCGAAACTCTTCACAAAAACTGTGGTCTAAAGGATACAATACTTTAATGTTCTCAAAACCAAGTAATTTTGCATCAAGAGTAGAAATTAATACGTACTTTCGAGAAAGTGCTCTGCAACGATATTTTCCTTACATTGCTTGTATCGGATGATGACATATGGAAATGTCTCAATGAATTCCACCCATCGTGCATGTCTTGTGAATCACGAACTCCTGAGGCCAAAGGTAGTCTTGCCATGTTTCCAATGCTCGAACCAATGCATACAATTCCTTCTCATAAATAGGGTAGTTTAAGGCTGTCCTGCTTAATTTCTCAATGAAATATGCAATTGGTCTTTCTCCTTGCGTAAGAATGGCACCTATTATACCCATACTGCTCCATATTAAATTTCACACGTGCTAGTAAAATCAGGCAAAACAAGTAAAGGCGCATGAGTTAATTTTTCGTTGATTAATTGGAACGCCTCCTCTTGCTCGTCTCCCCACTCGAAACTTCGTGATGACTTCGTTAAGTGGTGCGGTGATGCTGCTTTCACGAACGAACCTCCTGTAAAAACTAGCGAGTCCATGAAAACTACGAACAAGACTTACACTCGTGGGACTCGGCCATTCTTGAATCGCGCGGATCTTCTCTTCATCAACCCGTATTCCTTGCGTGCTCACAACAAAACCAAGAAACACAAGCTTATCGGTGCAAAAGTCGCAATTCTTCAAGTTAGCGAAGAACTTATCTTTTCTAAGTACATCATAAACTGACTTTAAATGCACAACATGATCGTCCAAGTTTTTTTGCTATAAGTGAGAACATCACCGAAGTAAACAACAATAAATTTGTCTATGAAAGCACGCAAGACATGGTTTATTAATCGCATGAAGGTACTCTGTGCATTAGTTAATCCAAATGGCATAACTAATCACTCATACAAACCATGTTTCGTTTTAAAAGTAGTTTTCCATTAATCGCCCTCTTTCATCCTTATTTGATGATACCCACTCTTTAAATCTCTTAGAAAATACACAAGCACCGTGCAGTTCATCTAACGTGTCATCTAAACGATGAATAGAGTGTCGATACTTTACCGTTATTTTATTGACTGCTCGGCAATCAATGCACATTCTCCACGTCCCAACCTTCTTAGGAATAAAAATCATCGGAACGTTGCACACGGACTCGTGCTTTCTCTCACATATCCCTTCTCCATCAATTCACTAACATGCTTTTGTAGTTCCTTTGTCTCTTCAGGATTGCTTCAATAAGCTGGTTGGTTTGGAATGGAAGCACCGGGCATAAAATCGATTTGATGTTCAATACCTTGAATAGGGGGTAAACCATGTGGAATCTCCTCAGGAAATACATCATCAAACTCCTACAAAAGAGAAACAACAGAACTAGGCAAGGATGCGTCAGGCTCGTTAGTGTTTAATGCCTCTTTGTACAAAGTACAATTGTTGGCTGATTTGAAAGCATTGCTGTTTTTATTTCACTTGCTTTTGCATAGAAATTTGTTTTTCTCTCAATGGCCAAATCTACTATCTTGTTTTCTCTCTCAATTTTCTCAGCCTCTCTTATTTATTTATTTTTAATTTTTTTTGGTTTTTACTTGTTTTCTTTTTCTCACTATCTTTCTTTTTATCAACCTCTTTTTGTAACCTCAATTGATCTTCATAAACCTACTTTGGTGCCAAAGGAACTAGAGTGATCATCCTTTGATTAAGCACAAACGAGTATTTGTTGGTGAAGCCATCATGCTTAACAAGCCGATCAAACTGCCATGGTCGGCCTAGTAACAAGTGCTCAGCTTGCATCGGAACTACATCGTACAAAACTTTATCTTCATATTTTCCAATGCGGAAGGAAACTAACACCTATTTGTTCACCTTCACCTCGCCACTGTCATTGAGCCATTGCAACGTGTAAGGTCGGGAATGTTTAATTGTTGGCAGCCCTAATTTCTCAACAATTGTTGTGCTAGCAACATTAGTACAACTCTCTCCATCAGTAATCACACTACATACCTTGTTTTGCACATGGCAACCAGTATGAAAGATGTTTTCCCGCTGCACTTCGTCATCTTATTTGACCTGCACACATAGAGCTCTCCTTGCAACCAACAATTTTCCTTGAGCAGCATATTGCTCATCAACCGCATCCTTCAATCGTGGCATAGATTCGGTGTCTTCTTCGCCCTCGGTTTCAACTTCACCATTATCTTGTAATACGATAACTCTTTTGTTCGGACATTGGCTCGCTATGTGACCCCTGCCTTGGCATTTAAAACACTTAATATCATGATTTCGAATGGTGGGATGATCAGAGTTACCTTGATTTCCATGGCTGGACATTCCTTACTTTTGCTCGATTTTGGGCTTGACCGTGGCTTGTTTCCCCTCTTTCTTCACAAAATTCAGCCTCCAAGATGAACCCGAGTTAGAGTCTTGCCGTGTATTGTTGCCTCTCCTCTTAAGTTGGTTTTCAATTTTGATAGCCATGTGTACCATATCTTCCAACTCCACATAACGTTGCAATTCCATCGAATTAGCAATTTCACGATTCAAACCAACGAAGAACCTAGCCATGTAGCTTCTCGGTCCTCCTCTACATTCACTCGGATCATAGCGATTTCCATTTCCTTATAATAATCCTCCATGCTCCGATTACCTTGTGTAAGACTTTTCAATTTTTTGTACAACTTTCAGTAGTAATGGCTTGGAACAAACCGTCTCCTCATCATGGCTTTCATCTCCTCCCAAGTCTCTATTGGACGTTCTCTATTTCTCCTCATGTTTAACACTAGTTGATCCCACCAAACAATCGCATAGTCGGAAAATTCAACGGTTGCAAGTTTAACCCTTTTAAGCTCGGAATAATTATGACAGTCAAATACTAATTCTATCTTCTTCTTCCACTCAAGGTAAGCTTCAGGATCGTTGTTGCCTTGAAATGATGGAATCTTCATTTTAATATTACCCAAGTTATTATCTTCCCGATTCCTAGCTTCTCTACCCCAACCACCATATCTCATATTGCTAACAATCAAATCCTAATTATCTTCTTAACCATAACCGTCCCCATAATACTCGTCGTCTTCAGCTCTCACTTTCCTAGGTTGAACTCCCCCTCTCCTACGCACAATAGGAGCGTTTTGTGGCTGCCCTACATGTGCACTCTCTACCTGATCTATCCGCTCATGAACCTGCTCCATCTCTACTCTCAATAATCTCTTCATCTCTCGCCCATTAAAGCTTCCACAAAGAACTTCTGATCAACCTCTGCCGACGCATCTCCGGAAGTGTTTTTGTTCTTGTTGTCTGATACTGCAAAACAAAGTTAGAGATAAAAGACCCTCGCACACTCCCTTACGTGTTCCACTCAAAGAATGATTCACTCAATTCCACTCGTGTTTTCACACCAAACAAAATCGGATTGGCTTTTACCCTCTTATGTGCTCACTATTCTTGCCTTTTTCCACTCGTAGTAAACCTATATAGGTTCTTATCAAACTAACCAAACAAGTATCACAGTTTCCAGTAACAATTCGCCAAGAACTCACAAATAGAAATTCGGATTTTAAAGGTTAGAAAACAAGGACGTGTCAAGGATTTTGGGATTTTAGAATTCGACACATGGAATTGTGGAATCGATAAAGAAAAAATTTGAAATAAGAATTAGATACTTTTTTTGTGCAAACTTGTAAATAGAATCAAGCTCTGATACCAGATGATATGATCCAAGCCAAGGAATTGAGAAAGATAGATGGATCAAGAAAGACTCCAAGATCGTCTAGGAATAGATTTAGATGAAACCGCGACCCGTTGCTAATATTGAAGCAAGAACCTTGGTATGATGGAAATGCCACAATCAATTATGGAGGGGATTGATTGATAAGTTGATAGGTGAACGCCACGAAAAACTCTGATAAGTTTAGAAGTTTTAAAAGAACCAAAGAGAATTTACTCTTACAATTTTTTTGAATGAAATCTGAATTCTTATTCATCAAATTAATAGCTATTTAAATACAAAGAGATCCACAAATTTGATAGCTAGAAAATCCCAAATATACTGCCATGAATTCGAAAATACCTATCCTAATCAATGCTGAAAATTGATTCCTAATGGGTCTCCTTAAATCACGCATATTCCACCATCAAATAAGGAAAATATCTAAATTGGCATGCAAGCCTTACAACTCAACAAAAATAATCAATAATAAATAAGAAAGATAATTTTACCTATATTAAAAACATTGTTTTTTTTTAAATGGCGGCCAACCAAAATCGTGTACGTCACCAATTGAGGAAACTAAACTTTAATTCACACAATCTTGAGTTGTTCTCCTTGAGGAACTTTATTGTCTGATTGTTTCAAAGCTTGAATCATGGACATCCATCCTTGTGGGGGCACGTCGAGTTTATCCCTTGGACCTCCAAGAATTCACCTAAGAGTAAATGTTTTGAATCAGCCCATTGAGAGTTTCCTTGAACCTTTTAGCTCAAGCTCTTGTAATCGGGCCGATTGGAACTTGAATAGGATCTGCATTCCATTGGTTAGCCATGCCCTCATCATAAATAACTCCCTCTTTTTTGTATTGGTTTTTCCTGCTACACACATCAACCTGGGTTTGGACTTGTTCTGGGGTCGGGCTTGAAGATATCCGAGATCATTTGATATTCCTAGCCGAGTCATATTGAGCACCGAGTTCCTACTACTATTAACATTGAGCATCAGTTGTTCCAACTTCTGGGGAAGGAGTAAAGGGTGCCTAAATATATATTCGAGTAGGTAATATGGATATGGCCAAGTGTCGGGGAAAAGCAATGGGCAGGTTGTACGCATACGTACATTTTAATGATAGCATATCATCACTATTTTACTATGGAGGTCATTTTTGATGATTCTACTATATGTGTATGACTCTGACCATACCTATCTAACACAGCCAGCTAGAGCATATACAGGAGCCGATGGCTATGATCAAACCTTTGACGGCTAGACACGCGATGGTGATTGTGCAGGAAAGACTAGCCACTGTGAATGTAAATATTGTTCATTTAATTGTAATCCTTCGTACATTGTATATTATTTTAATTGTATGAAAACAAAGTATAGTGAACTAATTGCAACTTTCTAATAGTTGATTCGGAACATAAAAATGTGATCGAAGTTTAACAGCGATAGATTATGCATCCATCTAATTGTTATTTAGGAGAATTCGACTTGTACGAAATTGGGAGTATGCCCTGTTGCTCTGTACCTACCTGTCTACGCGGTCGATTAAACTCTTTGGTAGATTTCTAGACGTACATGGACGATCGGACCATGCGGTTCAAATTCGGGTAGCAACAAAATATTAAGTAAGAGAATATGGTCAGGAACTTCCCACTCGACTTCATTCGATAGAGGAAAAATAGTCTCATCATGCACTATTCCCCAATAATCATCGTGTAATAAGAAGAGTATAAGGTTTTAGCTGCAAAGACTCTGTACATAGCCACTGCGACTGTATGCTTGCATGGAAAACTCTCCAATTGAAATTGACTACAAGTGCAAGTGTTATCAATCAAGTCCACAATGTATGCTATTGCAAATCTGATCGTGAAACCACTACGCAGCTTGTTACGAATGTTCTCAATCATTGCTAGGATTGATAACTCTCGATCATTTTTGAATAATGCATTAAGAGACTCGCATTGTTTAATGTCATCATGTCAAATTGACATCTTGGAAAATGTGACTGTGTCCAATATTCGATCCCCATTTTTGTTAGATAATTTCATGTCGGGAATGATTCACTTTCGATCATGAACTTATTATACTTTTCAACACTATATAAGCTTCTGTTTCTCTCCTAAATCATGATGTGCCTTGAAAAAAATTTCAACGATACCATTTATCATAGACGGTCCCCGATCAGTTACAAAGGCAAGGTCCTCAATGTCCCCAATTACTTCCCTCAACTTTGTAAAGAACCAACGTATCAATAAATCATTCTCGCTATCGACTATATGCTGAATGCAAGAGGGTAAATTTAGAGTCGCATTGACTAGAATTAGAGTTGCATTATGAAATCTCTGAATGCATTGTCCAAGAGCCATGAAGAAAAACTTGAAACAATTCTCACCCTTTGTTAATAAAAAATGCAGAGCTAGAATGAGTTGTCTCCATGTTATGGTAATACCTGACCAATGTAGCATAACGATCCTCAGTTTAGCCCATTAAATTCTTCAACGCACATTCTTTAGTCTTACAGGCCTTCAGTAGCTCATGGCCCCTACTCTCAATATAGGTCGTTAATGATATTCGAAAGTTTGTATATAGTCTCTGGTCCTGATACTCGTGAATTATCTGTCGGCCAATAAACTATGCTCGAGCTTGCCTGTGATCATTTCGACGAATTTTCACTTCGTAAGTATGTTATCGTGTATACTTGGGAACTATAAATAACTCATTCGTGTCCATTTTTGTCGCTCGCAAACACCAATTACAATCATCGTTTACATAGATAATTGTCAATAATGACTTGTTTGATTTCTTCACTTTGAATCCAAAGTTGTACTTCAATGCAATCTGGTGTACAACTTCTTGTAAATCTTTATTCATTGAAAATACTTGCTTGACATGCAACTCCTCATCATCAGGAACCACAAGCTAAGAATTTGAGGACGGTCCACTCAATCTAGCCCCTAAACTCCTACCCCACATGTCTTTGACGAGATAAAGCAATCAAATCCTCATTTATAAATTCATTTTCATCCTCGTTGCTATGAACTATCGAGGGAATTCTGTACGTAACAGCGAGATCACGATGTAGAACAATTGTTTCATGAATAAACACATCATCCTCACGAGCTATCTCCACTGTGTCCCAAAAATCATGGGCGTTATGATCCTATTCATCGAAATCTCCGTATTCACCTTCGGCGACATTCTTTCTCACTAAAGTCACACGAAGAGGAGTCATGTGCATTTTGTTCAATTCAAATATATAATTCACATTAGCATTAGAAGTAACCTTCATAGGTGAAATCGAAATGGATGAATACTTGTAGAATAGAAATCTCAGTTGCATATCGTACTAAGAATGATTGACTTTCAGCTTGTTTTGTAAATCATGGTACATTTTTGCATATGAAGTACTCCATGTTATGAAAATTGGAATACCACCACGTCTTTCACTCGTCCATTTTCATACACATCGATCTTTTTCACCCAATTCGAAATCACCAAACAAACCGCGATTATAGGCATATTTACTTGACTAAATAGAATTTTTAATTATAAAAAATAGTTGAAAAATCGGTCCAACCACTGGGAAACATAATTTTTAATAAAAATAGAAAAATAGTCTAAACGTCGGGCCGACCGTTGTCTTCTAGTAGCCAGTCGGGTTGGCTGTTGCAGGTCCAGCTGTTAGCAATCGATTTATCACCTTTGTACATTGCCATGAATCTCGTCTGAAAAAATATACATACAGATGATTTTTTCTCGTTTATGCTTTAAAAAATTATAGATTTGTTAAAAAAACTATCTACATGTATTATGTCGAAATAAGATTTATCAATTAAAAAAGTATACTAATTTAATGAAAACAAAGTTGAATATATATAAATATATTTACCGAATTGAATTAATGGATATAAAAAAATATTTTCTTGTTCAGCTTTTGATAAATTTATGAGGTTTTGAGGTGGAAGCAAATGAAAAAATGAGAGAATTTTTATCTGTGTTGGAAAAATCGATAAGAAAAGTTAGCTAATTTTGAATTTTTAAGTGTGAAGTGTTTAGTTTTTACTTGTTAACTAAAATGGTAGTATTGTCTTTGGACACCCAAAAGGTCATTATGGAAATATGCAATTGTTGAAAATCCAAAATAAAAATTAGGTAATTTGAATAAGCCAAATTTAGAAGTACCCCTTTTGCTTTGGGGGGTTTTAATAGTTTTAGGACATATTAATTACTTTAATAAATGATTTAATTAGTTTAGATATTATTCAAATTAATTAATTTAATGGGTGTATGGGGCCTAATTTCTCCAAAAATAAATGGGTGGCCGACTTTCCTCACTTTGGGCCTTGAAATGGCTGAAGCTAAATCTGATACTGTACAATTGAAACTAGGATTGGGTATTACTAAAGTAAAATTATTTAATCCATGTTTGACGTATATTGAAATTACACTTTTAGTAAATATTATAAAAATTGATGAAATATGTAGTTGAAAAGTTGTGAGTTCCATGAAATATGCAGTTAGAATTAAATGTTGACTTTGAGTAGCAAAAAGGGCCGGCTTAATTCGACAATTAATTAGTTCATTTTCTAATTAACATGTCAAGACGCCAATAACTATCATTGGCCCAAAACTTTCCAATTCTTATACTTGAAAACCATAATTTTGAACTACACACTTTAGTCCCTCAAAAATAGCATTATTGCAAATTGACTCCAAACTATGCAAAAGAAAAAAATTGCAATAGTTATTCTAAACTTGATTTCCAACTTATTAACTTGTAAATATGATAGTTGGATGCAATATTAGCAGTAGGGTAATTAGAACATAACGTCCCAACATTTCACTATTATTGTGGAAAACGTTTTTATCTTTTATTTTTTGGCATTTTCACATTTCATTGTGTAAAAGGTCATTTTCATGCATTTTCTCAATTAAAAATTGTAAAATGACATATATACAATTTTCTTTAAATAAAATAAAAAGAAAAAGAAAAGATTAATTGCAACTATAGTGCCAATTTTTTTTTTTTAAAAAAGTGCAAATGAGCCCCCAATAAAAAATTAAAAGGGTAATTAGCACATAATGTAGGTAGCTTTCATTATTATTGCGAAAAACATTCATACATATTTTCACCTTTAATTATATATTTGATTGAGCAAACCATCATTTCTGTCAATTTTCATCCAATTTCTCAATAAAGAGTTGTGAAATGATGAATATGCCCCATATTCAAGTGGTGGAAACGAACACAATATAGGACACTACAATTCCTCTGCTGTATGTTTTGAGATAAATCTGGTGTACACTTGGATTCTTCACAATCAGTAGACATTTCTGCAATTAGTGTCAACCAAAAACTACTGCGAACTCTATCACTATCACATGAATGGAAACTTCTCCAAAACTGAATTGCGAAAGATTCAGGAGCTGAAAACTAAGGGCAACCCTGTGGACAATCTCTAGTTTTTGATAATTTTCTTTGAATTAGAATGGTACCTGTATAAGTGTTATGCCCTAGGTCCAATCAACTTTGGACATAAATACTTTTAATATATAATTGATGCATTTTTATGGTAGACTTATTATTTAATTAATATTCAATTAAATTAAATAATAGCATCCATATTCAAATTTTAATAATTTGATTACAGGGAGTTGTGATTATGAGATACAAATTACATATAGAATCTTAAATCATTCATGGTCATAAATAATAACGAGATACAGATATCGTTATTAGGGATAGACCATCATGTGTGACATTTTTTACTTGTGAAGTAAATAACTAGTCTCACAAGCTAAAGTGTGGTGACACTTAAAGGAACGCGTGGGTATTTTTCTATAGAACAAAACATTGGAGACCTGCTGAGGAACATGGATAACTATTTAAGTGTCAATGGCTAATCTCTAACGTTCGGTAGTAGAATTGGACCGAGTTAAGTTTAAAAGATGGTAAATCCATTTGGACTTATCAACTATCAGGTTCCAGAAATAAGTGAACACAATTCATTATTTTTGTTAGCACAAGAAAAGAAAATTATATTCTCTCAATCTTGCTCTCTGTGTGGATTTCCATTGGAAACTGGACAATTAGATAGTTGTGGATTGATGATTAGAACTATTCTTCAAGGAATCCATCAAATGTATAATTCTTTATTATAGTTTCTCTCTAAGCACAAAGAAGATCCTCGATGGGAATTGAAAATTTTGTTTAAATTCCACTGTGCATTTTAGGTAAATCTCCAAAAACCTATCATCAGAGACATATCTATGAACTCGATCCCCAATTTCAAAAAAGAAGTCACGTTGAACGAATCTCTTTGATTTTCGAAAAAGTATTTCGGACTAAAATTATATGTATCAAATTGTACCAAGTACAGTGGAGTATGTTACTTGATGTCTAACAACTAGAGCAACAAAATTACACTATCATTGTTTAACATCATACTAAAGATGGTGTTGATGACATTTGATGATTTCTCCAGTGCTGCTAATAGCCCAAGCTCTAGCGAACTTGTGAAATTGCCAAAGATCATTCTCAACTTAAACATCCTACGCGACTCTGGCATTTCTACTTCGACCAAATTTGATTCACTTGGTTAGAACCATGAAATACTAAAACAGTGTATGTAGGATCCATATCCTTAATAATCAAATCTTCATAGACTCTATGATCTAGATCAAGTGGCTAAGATTTTATCTAGAAGTATGAAAGGGGGAGGCTTGAGAAATAGGCATATTATTTTATTAGCTTTTCTTTATGTTATTTCATTATTCTGTTTGTCGCGTATTTCTGGTAAGTTGGTTTGTTTAGGGTTTTCTTTAGTTTTCATATATATTGACAATGTTCTGTAACCGTAAAACACTTTTTTTTGGCTTATTTTCTTTGTCAATAAGAATACTATGAGAGTTTTCTCTATTCCTATATTCCTAGTTCTGATTCCTAGGCTTGTAGCAGGGTTGTGAGATCATTGTGTACATAGATAGCTTCCATTCTTTCTCGCTGCATCGGGTTGTATCAAAGCACCAGGTTACGTTCTACCATGGTGCGTAGAGGAGCTCATGGGAAGGGATGTAACGATGGGTGAGGTGAACGAATGCGATGAGGCACGTGAGGCACAATTGGAGGTGCAAATTCCATAAATCGATGGACAAGCCATTTGTTATGATGGGTTATCGATTTGATGCCCTAATTGAGCAATTGGAGACTCTCAGCGTTGGATATAGATGACGTCAATTGCAAGACGGTGATCGTTTTACTGAAGACAGTGATGATGGGAGCGATGGCGAAAAGACTCAAAATTCGTTTGTGGAGTTGAGAGGAATGAGAAAGCGTCTTGTTGTCCAAAACAAGAGTTCCAAGGTTGCCTACAACCTCAAGAGTTTCTGGATTGGGTTACAGTAGTAGAGGAAATATTGGAGCTCAAAGGAGTACCTGATGATCGAAGAGCTTCTTTGGTAGCAACAAAGTTTAGAAGACAAGCTGATGCCTGGAGGCAACAAACAAAGCAAACTAGAGTGCGTCATGTAACACCCCGGATTTTTATTGTTTTTCCCTATGGGTTAAATTTGAGGTTTGACATTTAGCACATGAATAGTCCATGTCTAGTTTGGTCGTCACACTAAAAGTCCAAAAGTTGAACAATAAACTCGTACCACTTATTTACGTAAATGGTTTGTTTTGCTTAAGTATAATTTTTAGATTTTATCGTAAACTACTTGAGTCGTGTATTTTAGCTATTGAAAAATATATATCGATATTATACTCATTTTGTAGCTCGTAAAAAATAAAATAATTCGGAATTATTTTAAACTAGTTGTGTCGGAGTTATTTTAGTCGGAAAGAATGTTTGCCACCATAATATTTTATTATTATAAAAAGAATTTAAAAGGACAAAACGTAATAAAGTTTAAACCTCATAAATCCCATTTAACCAAGGATAATGACTTTAATTAACATCCATTACCTTGATTAACTTGAATGCATTGATTGGAGTTATTGATCAATCTTTGGAATTGCCTTGGAGTTACGTGTGTGAGATGTATATATATGTGGTGTGAGATGAGAGTGTTTCTTATAAATTCCTTTCTAATACACACTCTATCCTTTTACATATTATCATTCTAAATTACATTTCAGATTTACTTGGTATCAAGTTGAGGTAAGAATACATTGTGCAAAGTGTTAAATTCTTATTTCTTGATATTTATGTAATTTTGACATGATATACTCCTAAGGCCTTCGGGTCGACTATTATGTTAAATCCTACGGGATGGACCGTTTGGTCAAATATGTTAAATCCTACGGGATATGGGAATTCTTAAGTAATTCCTTGAGCTATTGGATGTTGCGACCAGTTTGCTCTAAATATAAGAAATGTTGGTATGTTTTGTTAATTTTTACGTTTATATCACGTTAATAAGGATATGCACGTATTTTTACTGAGTGTTTCTTCCGAAATACTCATTCTTACATTAACATTTCAGATTAAACGGATCGTGCGGACGTGGAAGATTGACGAGTGATGCCTATGGGATCGCCGAGTAAAAGCCAGAATAATAAATTGCAAATTTTAATTTTGAAGGACATTTTTATGATTAAATGTGGTACTCATTATTTTAATAGTTCTTTCTGTTAAGCACTTGACGTTTTATTTTAAATTTCAAAGTTATGATTGGAAATTGTAGTACGTAACTTGTTGTTCTAATAAGGTCGGTTTGTCGGTCAGTCGTAAATTTTGAACAAAAGTGTGTTTCCGCTTCAATAAGAAAAAAGAAAATTTTTTTTGGTAACACTCGAAGTCTATAAAAAGGTTAAAAAGATTTCGGGGCGTTACACGTCAAGGTAAACCAAAAATTAATAGTTGGTAGAAATTCTTGAAACACATGAGGGCAGCATTTTTACCCCATAATTATGTGAGGACAATGTATCAACAACTTCAGAATCTCAGGCAAGGTCCACGATCTGTGGGTGAATATACTATAGAGTTTTAAAAATTGGTAGCACGTGTGGATTTGGCTGTATCTGATGATTAGTTGGTGTCAAGGCATATTAGAGGAATGAGACAGCAATTTCAAGACTCCTTGAATTTTTTGATCCTGTGGATGTTTCTGAAGCCCATCGGCGAGCTCTGTACTTTGAGAAACATTATCTAGGAGGACATGGGGTGCTGGCGGGGTAAGCATTGGTGGTAGTTTAGAACAAACCACTCAGTCCTTCCACGTAATAAATGGCAAATCAATATCCAGTCGAGCAGGGGAGCAGTTCTTAGGTACGATGTTTTAAGTGCGGTGAACAGGGTCACCGCATGGAAGAGTGCAAGAAGGGAGATAAGGTTACAGGTGATGAAGGTCCTTTATTAGTAGTGAGGAGGATATGTTTGGCACCTCGTACGGATGAGGGTGATGACTGGTTATGTCACAATATTTTTCAGTCTACCTGTACCAATGGGTAAGGTTTGCAAGCCTATCATTGACTCGGGTAGTTGTGAAAATGTGGTTTTTGAAGAGACTGTTAAGAAGTTAGAATGGAGACAGAGAAGCTTCCTAGTCCTTACAAATTGGCCGGGCTCAAGAGAGGAAGTGACGTAACTATTTTTAAACATTGCTTAATATCAACGAGTGGATTTATGTAGGGGCTTGGTCCCATCTAGTGAGAGTAGATGGCTCCAACGCTCATGGAGTTTTTCTGCGAATATTTTCTATTGTCTTGATTAAGTTATAATCACTAGTCTAGGTTACTGTTATTGGTGCTAGGAAGGCATTTATTCCTAGCCTAGTTTTTCTAGGATATTCCCCTGTGATCTTGTACTTTATTTTTACACTTTGGATATAATACACTTACCTTATCCAAAAAAAACATTTCTTAATATCATTTTCTATCGGTGCGAACTATAAGGATAAAATTTGTCAATATGATAACCATGGGTGCATGTCATCTTTTATTGGGTCAACCATGGCAATATGATAAGGGTGCTATTCACGGTAGTATACATATAGTTTTGTATTTTACAAAGTGAAGGTTGTCTTATTACCTAACAAGAAAGGAGAACCCCGATACCCTTTAGGGGAGGGAAAGATTTTGTTGGCCAAAAGGGAGTTTATGAATGAATTACAGGAATCTAGGGTGGTGTTTGTGTTGTTGGGAAAATAGAGAAGTAAAGGGGGGAGAAGTCCCACCTCTCTTGAACAAATTGGTGTAAGAATTTTCTGATGTATTTCCAAATGAACTAGCTGAAGGTTTACCACCATTGAGAGATATTCAGCATCATATTGACTTGGTATTGGGCTCTAACCTGCCAAACCGACCACATTACCGCATGAGCCCCAAAGAACATGAAGAGCTCAGGCATCAGGTGGAGACCTTGTTGTCTAAGGGTCATATCAAGGAGAGTATTAGTGCATCTTGAACTTAATTTTGATTCCCAGATATTACCCTAGCCCTTCTCTATCCTCTTTACGTTGCTTGAAGGTCTTTTCAATCTCGGGATCCATATAGAGGATCTCGATCATGTCAGGAAGTTGCATAAATTCGGTAGAAGCTTGAGAAGAGTTAAACAAGAAAAGATTAGGTATTTCAATTAAAGCTTAAAAGAACAAAAAGCAAAAATGAAAAAAATTGAACTTAATATAAACTACTAAACTAAAATTAAATTCGTTATTCCACACTAATGGCGCAAAAAACTTGTTCACTTGAAACCCACAAGCATATGTGATCGTTGACAAGTTATCTTTCCCACAATGAATAAGGTCTAATATCTATTTCAATAGCTTTTATCAAATTCAAAGTCATTCATGAAATATCAAAAGAGATGGTTTGTATGTTTTATATGCTAATTCTAAATTAAGAAAGCAAATAAAGTATTTGTTTAATATGTGAATATTTGTTTTGGAATCTTGAATCCCCCTATTGCCATTTAATTCGGTTCTTAATTCGTAATCTAATAAATTCATGCATTCAGGACAATCAATAATCCATTTTTATTCAATATTCTTTTTCAATATATATTAAACCTATGTTTAACACAACCCAATCCTATTTTTAGTTCGAATTTATATGAAAAACATGCATTTATTCACGTGATTGTAAATTCCATATATATATTATTCCTAATACATGTGTTGATTTTATCGCGTTCTAGACTTATTGTGAGTAATACAACAAGCAACTTACTATCTAATTGTTGAACAAATAATCAAATAGTTCAATGAGAATGCAAGAAAAATAAAAAAAATATTAAACTAATTGTGTTGAATTAAAATAAACAAATAACAGGGTTCATCATTGGTTTAATACAAAGGACAACTACTAGCCAATCATCCTACTAATTAAATTATACAAAATAATATGGAAAAAATCACCCGGATCAAGAAAAGATGCAAGAAAGTGGTGAATGAAATCTTGATTTTGGTTAAAAATCTTCAAGAATCTTGAGTAATTTGCCTTCGTTTTATGTTCAAGCGTTGTTCTTCTTTACTTCTTTTGCTTTACGAGCTTGGATGAAATCCGGTGTTAGGAAATTGATTGGCTGATCATGAGGATATCATTTGGATGCCATGCAAAGACATCAAAATATTTTTCAGGTACCTTATCAATTCTTTTTCCTCTCTTCTAATTCCAAACCAGAGCTAATATTTAATTACTTAACCCTGCTATTTGAATTTTTCTATCATGTCCGTGGTCTCAATTCATCTTTTTGGAGGTTCTATTCCCAACATTGTGAAGTTACTCTTCGATGAATAATTCTCAGCGAGAAAAGGAAATTTTAAAGTTTCCTTTGGGATTATGGTACCTCCAAACCCTTATAGGGTAGCTACTTGATTCAACCCGTTTACAAAAATTTTCAGCCCTAAAAAGGGCTCCCAAGTAAGAACATCTGATGTACTGCTATTGTCTATCAGCACCCTCTTAAAAAAAATTGGTTATGTCACTCACCACCACCCCGCATCATCGTGGAGGCAAGTAACGACCACCAAGTACTCTTGCCTAAATCTCACCAGGGTCTCAACAAACATTATCTCCTCCTTCAACTGGAACCAGCTTTTAGAGTCATGTTCATCGTCTTTATGGAAGTGACAATATTTTTTCTTGTCATTTTTTTCTACAAATGCCGTTATATATCTTGGCCACTCAGGTTCCTTGAATTTCTCTTAACACTTTAACACTTAGACAGTTAAGTGGCTGAAAGTCCTATTATCTCATGTTTTTGTCTAGTCGACCGACCAAGACATGAACCCTGCTCAGATTCTCAATTTTTTCCTTCCTCGATTGTACGATTTCTATTCATCATGTGACTCTCTCTTGTGGTCTCTGGCAGGAATCCCTCACAAAGACTCTTTGTGACCATATTTGTCCTTTTCATATCCAGATATTTCTCTCATTTCTTAGCTACAGCTCATGTATTAACTCTGAACGATTTTTGAAAGGGATATTTTGAATGATCAATTCTTTGTACTGTTCATCATGGCGGTAACAATGGCTAACATTTGGAGATCCTTCATTTTGAGCATGGCTCTGTTGAATCTGGCAAAATGATCTTGCAATGACTCGTCATTTTCCTAGGACGATCGGCATTAATCTAAAAGAAGTATGCCACAATACTTCAGGAGAGCTCATCAAATATTTTAATAGATCGGAGAACCATAGCTGTCACCCAGTCTCTAGCATTTCTCCTAAATGTTGGCGTCTCAGCACATCACAGCAGTAGGCTCCTACATCCCGAATATGTAATTCCGCCATATGCATCTATCATTGTCTGCCTTTACCCTTATGGTAGAGGGACTATGATAATTTTAGGTGTGAATGGATCATCCTCCAAGACTATTAGTATCTGTGATAATGTATTTTGTACATTTCTCTAGGTTAAATTAGAATATTTATTGTTATTTTAATGAATTAAGACTTAATTTTCTATAAATTATGGTTGTTTCGTAGAACTCAATGCAAATGGTGGAATTGGATGAAAGGAGTGAAAAAAATGAAGAAATCCAATGTTCGAGGGACCAAAATGAAAACATTCAAAAGTTGATTCAGACCTCATATCGCTGATTAGATGATGCTAGGAGCCAATTGAATGAGAATAGAAGACAAAGGACTGAAAAGGAATGAAGAGTGACCAAAATGCACATTTGAGAAATTTTAGGGACCAATTTGAAAAATTGATCCCAAGATGCATAACCATGCGCACGCTGGGAATTCAAGCTATGCTTGCTCAAGCCATGCAAATTGGCTATCCCAGACTAAAATTGATCTACCAAGCATGGGCATGGCAGTTAGCCATGCATATGCATTGGTCTACTGGGGACGGGCCAATTTTTTTTTTTTTCCAGTCCAACACTGTATGGTATGAATTCTTAGCCTATATTTAACCTATTTGAGGCCGTCAAGAACGTACCTTGTAACATTATAACTTCGAGAAGAAGTCTTACAAGGCAATTAAAACAAGAAATGATGATTTAAGGCTTGGATTCAAGATTCAAGACCAAGAAGATGATTTATCAAGTTTCTTCTATTGTTCTTTAATTCGGATGATGTCTATTGTATTAGATGAAGATGAGACCATTGGTTATTTATTTCTAATTTAGTTTGTTCTTGTATTTCTTGATTAATTACGCATAAATCCATCGCTATTTTTTGGCTTGATAACCATTAGATAATGGTTTGCTTGTTGTAGTCTTGGACGGCTTACAATAAGTTTATAACACCTTATTATTAACACACGAGCAATAAAAGTTAAGAATAGCATGTGCGCGTACAATCTCATTTGATAATGGTATGATTGATTGCATTTCTTTGTATATGAATTCGGACTAGGAATATGATTGGATCGTGCTTAAAATAGGTTTAACTTATGAAAAGAAAGTTAAATACAAAATGATTACTGATTGTCATGAACGCATGAATACTAAACTACATAAATTGAGAAATGGAAATAGATACCAATATAGGTGGATTCTGAAATCCAATATATTCATTCCATAATTTGATACAAACAAAATTATTTTACACAATTCTTAAAATAATTAAAACCAACAATCTATCCTGCATTACATAACTCGAATTTGTCGAAAACTAGTACACTTTAATTAGAATTTATTCCTTGTGGGACAATAACTCAACCCATCATGTATTACTTGTTGATGATCCTGTACGCTTGCGAGATTTATCCGAACAAGTTTTTGATACCGTTGTCAGGGATTAAATTGTTTAATTTTACTTTATTAGTTTATATTGGATTCAAATTTCCTTTTTATTTTTAGGTTATTCATCACTTAACCTAACTATTTTATGTTTCATTCTTTTTCGGCATTTAATAGTTTATGAAGGATTTGATAGCCCAAGAATGACTAACAAAGAGGAGGTGAATTGGTTATTGAAAACTTTTCGAAAATTAATCTTATATCAAGCAAGTTAAGAACAAATAGATCAATCAAATAATAAGCGTAAATAAAATAATGGTAAGCAAAAGGGAAGGTCGATGCAAACGATATAATTGTGGAGGTCTAGTCCAAACCAATTATCTACGTCCTCAGTCGTTACCAAGCTCTTCATCACGACCAAGTCCTTTTCACTAAATTGATTGATTTGTGGTGCAATTAGAATCCTTACAACGCTGCACGTGACTTACAAATAAGGAGCATCGATCCTTATATAATATTGAGCTTTCAAGGGATTTCAATATAACACACAAGTTTGAAGAAGTTGACATAAATGAATTAAGTACCAAGGTAGACTAAAACTTCAATGAATATTAATAAATGATAGCTCAATTGTTAGATGAGAAAACTTTGTTGAATATGATGATTTCAAAATTTGATTCAATCAATCAAAGTTTCTCAATATGAATAAGTGGATGAAATAAATGTAATGTAAGCTTAAATGATTTTTTTCCCGAATATTCTGTATTTAATGAACTTAAAGACCCTTTCAATGATTGTAAAATGAGAATCTATTTAGAAATCAGAATGATAAAAAAATTGACCGTTTGAAGCATCAGTGGATCGGATGGTCTAGTCGATCATCGGTCGTCCACGTTCCACCCTTCCTCTTTTTCACTCCGTTTGATCCGACTTGAATGTTTTGAAAAATGTAGGCTTTTCAAAAGTGTTTTCAAGTTGTTTTTAGTAAGAGATATGTTAAAAATATTATCTAAATTCAAATATCAATTTGAAAATCAATATTACCTATGATCTAAACATTTTATGCAAGTGATAATTAAAATAGCTTTTAGTGAATAAAATTGTTTTGAAGCTCACTCATTGCTAATGATCAAAGTATTATAAAGACATTTGAACAAAAAAGTATAGTCTATGATCTTTCTTTGAAGTTTGACTTTTAAGCTCTTGTAATGAAATATACTTGAATGCTTGACTTCGATCTTGACCTTCATCGTGAGTCCAATTTGAAATATGATAGTCTTGATTATGATCTTTTGACGACGATCAATCAATTTTTCGTTGAATGATTTGAAGACCATAATCACTTAAATTCAATTATTGGAATTTGTTATAATCAAAACTATAAGGTTAAAGGCCACTATAGGTCAACAATTTTCCCTTTTTGATTATGACAAACAAGACAATTTGCAAAATAATGTCAACAATTGATAAGGAATAAAAATCTCAAATTTAACATGTATTCCATATATTCCCCCTATCTTTTACGAACTAATAGTTATCCATTCAAAGCATATATATGATTCAAAGTATGTCATCTGATCATTCAATGACTCATTATCATTTAAAGCATATCATCTGAGTTTCCCCTTTTTGGTATAAACAAAAAGATAGCTCATAGGAGAGGAAGTGTAACGATCCAAAACTTACCATTTGAGTCGTTAAATATATATTGTAAAAATAGAACTTTCATAAAAGATTAATTATCCCCAAAGTTACAATAATTAAAAATAAAACTTTTTCTTAATTATAAAATTTATTTTTTAAAAAAATTCATAAATTATCTCATCTTTATTATATCACCAGTGGCCAATTCCAAACTCCAATGTTTTGAACCTCAATTACCTAAAAAGTGAAAAATCATAAATAATGAGATAAAATCCCAATAACTAAGCCACGTAAATCGTAATTCATATTTAAAATTTAGGAATTCTTAATGTACACATAGGGAGACATGTGGATTAGAAATCGAATTTAGGTGGCCATAATCCCCATACATAATCATAACATACATAGGGGGAGACGGGAATTAAGATCCGAAGTTCGTGACTATAATTCCCTTGCTGGCGCTACTAAACGCCGATCCTTTGAATTTAAACGTATAGAACCCATATCATATTCATAAATTGAATTTTGTATTTTAAAGTATGAAAAACGATATAAAACACGAAATTCGTACAGCAGTATCCACAACCCCTTTTCGGGCTCCGTAGCAAGAAATGATATATTCTGTTAAAGAGAGTCCTTCGCGTAAATTGCTTTGAATGGGTAAATCAATCATTTGTCCTTGAGGGTCCGACATTAAGCCTCTCATACCTACTAATTGATGTACCTGAGATGCATTTCCTCTAGCTCCCGAAAAAGACATTATATGAACTGGGTTAAAGGGGTCAGTCATCCTAAAATTAGGATTCATTTCTTGTCGCAAATATTCACTTGTAGCATACCATATTTCAATGGATTGGCTTAATTTTTCTACCGCGTGTACATTCTCATAATGATGGTGTTTTTCCAAAATAAAACTTTGTTGTTCAGCATCTTGAACTACCCATCACTTAGAAGATATTGTTAAAAGATCATCAATTCCTAATGAAATGGATGTAGCTGTAGCTTGGTGGAAACCCAGAGTCTTTACTTGATCCAGGATGTGTGATGTATATGCCATTCCGAAGTGATCTATTAATCTACTAATAAGTCGTTTCATGGCAGTTCCATCTATCACTTTATTTTGAAATACCAGATTGGCCCGTTCTGCCATAAGTACCTCCATATTCTGCTGATATGGATAGAAAAAGAGTGGTTCGCATCGCATCTACTAATATTATCGAAAATATTGTTAAAATACTTTTCCGAGAAGTTTTTATTGAAAACGTTAGATAACATCGAGAAAAAACAAATCTTTTTTGGTTTTAAACCTGCGGCATAGAAGGAATAGGAAAAGACCTTATAGAAATTTTTTAAATTTAAAATGGATCAGTCGACCCGGTCTACGAATCTATTCGAACTCTCAACGAATTCCTAGAATTTTAGGTGGGATGGGGATTGTAATTCTTTCTACTTCTCGAGGTATAATGACAGACAGAGAGGCTCGACTCGAAGGAATCGGCGGAGAAATTTTGTGTTATACATGGTAATCCTTTTAATATCCAAATTGGATCCGATTCCTATTTCTAAAAAAAAAAAGAAAAGGGACGAGTTGTCTAATAAAACGCAAAATTCACACACACACACACACACACACACAAAATGTACGTAATTATAGTAATCACATAATTTAAATCAATTAATCATATTTGTATAAAATTATATACATATATAATTATATGTACATACTTATAGTAATTATATAATTTAAGTCAACCAATCATAATTATACATAAATACATAGACATACGTAATTATAGTAATATTATAATTTAACTCAATCAGTCATAATTATATATAATTATACATATATAAACGGGTGTAATTATAACAATATTATAATTTAACTTAATCGATCGTAATTATATATAATTATATATTCACACATACATAGTAGTTGACTTATTTAGGAACAAATTTTCCTAACTTATTTTTCATATATAAGAATGAAGTTTACTTAATTCCATCCAATATTTCAATACACACACACACACACACTAATACTATAAATATCATATGCATATTACATACACATACATACATACATACATACATTTAAATATTCATATCATATATATAGTTCAGGAAATTATACTTGTAGTCCTCCAACTATTGGCCGATATGAAATTTTATTCTCAAACTTTCTTCTTGCACTAAGGTCCTAATTTTCATAATTAATGACTATAAATATTTTGGGTGTATTACAGGAAGAGTGTGATATATATGATCAAAACTTTAAAACAACCATAGGGAAGAATAATATTCCCCCTCAATTAAACACACAATGCCAAATGTATGTAAAAATAAGAGAGTAAGCATCACATTCATGGCAAAATACATATCAAATCATAAGTGATGAAATGTCAAAAGCATAGCCATGTATAAGGACCATAGAAATGGTTCCATAATGCATAATGGAAAAACAAAATACTAATAACAATTGGTGCTCCAGGGGAGAAGACGGAGGAAAGAGCGAGTCTAGACAAGCATTGGGCGCGTTTTGTTGAGCAAGCACTTGGTGACGTAACCCAACAAGTCCATCGACAGAGGTGGTAAGATAGTCGATATGGTCAAGAGGTTGTAGTGATCCTCGGTGAATGTAAACCCAAAGGTAGAAGAAGGAACACTTGAGATCGAGACATCATGAGGAGGGATTGGTGCATTATCGTCATCATGATCATCATGGACTGCATCTTCATCACCTTCAAAAGATAGAGTTGAGGGCCCCAACTCCATATCAAACCTTTGGTTCTAGCTTCCCATTGTCCTTGTTCCTTTACAATCTTCATTTTTTAAAGATTTTTAACATTAGTTATAGAGAAGCATGCCAAAGGATAAGGCCTTGGCTCGAGTGGTGGAATGAACGATGTTCATGTGACCAATGATGATTGATGAAAAAGAATTAAAAGAACAAAATGAGTAACATCATTGAGACGACCTTTCCTAGGAAAAATTACGTGGGCGATGATGTTATGTAAAACTTTACAAGGTAGAGAGAGTTTGTTGGCGCTAAGTTTGATAGGATGTTGAACATTTTTACCGGTAACTCTTCCACATGCTTCAATTGGATTATAACTCTCAAGAGTTGGATGAGCCATATGGCAAAAAAATTGATTTTTCACAATCTGTGAGCTCCAATTAAGTGCAGAGGAGGGATTTAGTGATTTTGATTCTTTTTTCCTTTGAGCAAACATGTAATGGTATCCGTACTAGAAGTGAAAGTTATTTTTTTGAAAAATTGTTTCATGAGATTTGGATAGCGAATTCTTCTAGGGTAGCAATTGAAGTCCAACCCATGCTAACAAAATATTCCTCTATATAAAATGAAGGAGCTATAAATGTAAATGAAGAGAAATCTACATTCTTACCAATGAGAATATGGATTTTATCAAAAGTTTTTTCGGGTGTAATTAGTTTGTCATCGAATAAGGGTGTTGACCGCCTCTCAATCCATCACGTCACTTGCCCAGCATCTTTACTCTTGGCACTGTTTGATTTGTAGACAAAAGGCGAATGAAAAATTTAGGGTTCAAATTTCCGCCAAAGAGAGTAGAATTTTTTGGTTTTGGTGGATAAAAAATTGGGGATTTTAAGAGATTTTGATTGAAAAAGTGATGGGCCATTGAAATCTCATGAAGATTTTGAAGATTGGTGGTGGATTTAGTGAGATTTACAGAGCTGAAGAAGAGAAATGGAGAAAATGGTGAAAAAATAAAGTGCGATTCTCTTTCTTGCTTTCGAGGCCATTTCGGTTTTTCGATTTCGAAAACACTGAAAACACTTATCTATTTTTCAGAAACGAATTTCCACAAACGAGTTTAAAATTTACAAAGAAAATGGAAAACACCAAAAAAGTCGTTTTAGTTGTTTTCATTTAAAACCAAGCCAAAACTTCAAAACGCGGACAACAGTCGGATTTTGCCAATAGCAGGATAGCTTAGTTGGGAAAGTCATGAATTTTCTAAAGGTCATGAGTTCGATTCCATTTCACCATAATGCAATACAAAGGATTTTTCTTATATATATATATATTGAATAATCAGTTTTAGCATATTTCAAAATTAGAAAGTAAACACGTTATTCATTTTTTTTATTTTTGAAAATAATCTTTCAAAATGACAAAAAAAACGCATTTTCAACAATCTCAAAATTGATACTCAAAACTAAAAACTGAAACATGACTCTAGCCCCTAAGGTTTTGGAAGAGGTTTAAATTTTATCCCGACATGCTCGGGATGGCAAAAAAACTCGACAAACCCAATACTCGCAGGCTGCGCCCGAACGGGGCGGGGATTACCCGCTTAATCGGGTATTTGGGGCGGAGAATTTTGCCCCGGAGTGGGTTCGGAGCAGGGACGGGTAACAGGTGCTCGTCCCATTCAATTTTTTTTTTTTAGAACGGAAAATTTCATTAATTCTAATAGAAAATGGCAACTAAAATTATTTGTCTCAATCTAATGAATGGAGGCAATAAAGTAAATTATCAAAAATTAAAAAAATTAAAAATTAAACTGTAAAAGGGACAAGTGCCTCGCCCTGTCCCGCCGCCTCGATAACGGGGCGGGGAATTGCATGGTGGGGTGGGGGACGGGGGAGGTTACCCTGACCCCATCCCGTCCCGTTGCCATCCCTATGCTGACGTCCATTTCCAACTTTTGATCATCCGTTTGTAAAGCTGTGCATCTTCTGACTTTTCGGTGAGTACATTTGGTCGATCGGTTGTCGTCATCTCTCTTTTCTTTTGATAGAAAAGATGAATTTCAAGGTGGTGAAACAATTTTGACCGATAGTGCACATAAAATCAATTATATAAACAATTAATACATTCATAATTTAGCCACATATGCCAATTTCATCGATAATTCTCAAACCTCTTCGAATATATGAAAATCTATCAGGTGCAAGAGGTTTAGTGAAAAAGTATGCCAATTGGTTTTCCGTATTCACAAATTCTAATAAAATATCCCCTTTTTGTGCATGATCTCCAAAAAAGTGTGTCTAATCTCAATGTGCTTGCTTTGAATTTGTAAGACAAGATTTTTCTGATAAGTTTATGGCTCTAGGTGATAATGCATGATATGTATATGATTGAAAGATAAGTGATAATCACTTAGTGTTTATTTCATCCAACAAACTTTATCGAAAATAGGACCCTAAGCAAAGCAACGGAATTTTATTTCTTACTAGACGATGATACAAGTGCAGAGCAAAGAATCCACTACTGCTCTTAAGATCAATTGTGCAACCGGCCCAATCGACATCCGACTAGTTAAGTACATCAATATGGGTACACTTAGGATACCAATGACTTAATGTTCTAGTACCACTAAGATATCTAAAAATTCATTTTGTAGCACTAAGGTGTGATTCTTTAGGACTGGATTGAAATCTAGCACATACTAAACATTATATCGGCTCTACTTGAGGTCAAGTAAATCAGAGATCTGATCATACCTCGATACTTAGATATGCCTAAGGATACCCCTTGATCATCTTTGTCCATTTGATTGATGAGCTTGTTGGAGTGTTCATTGGTTTCAACTTTTCCATTTCAAAAATTTTGAGCATTTTCAAGATGTTTTTATTTTGACTAATGAATATTCTATTATTAGTTTGTTTGATTTGGAGTCCAAGGAATAACTTGAGTTCCTCAATCATGCTCATCTCAAACTCTTTACTTATACAATTAGAAAATTCTACACAAAGGGAAATGTTAGTAGCACCAAAGATAATATCATCAACATAAATTTATACAGTAATCTTATCATCTTTTTTGGTTTTGATAAGAAGTGTTAGTAGGATACTTTTCCCATTAAAACTCATTTGAAAGAAGAAATTTGCTCAATATTTCATACCATACTGTAGGAGCTTATTTAAATTGTAAAGAGTTTTTCTTAATTTGAAAACATTATCCAGATATTTGTGATTTTTAAACCAGGGAGGTTGGTCAACAAATACTTATTCTTGAATAAAACCATTTAGGAAAGTACTTTTGATTTTCATTTGGTAAAAAGTAAATCCTTTATGACAAGAAAAAGCAACAAGCATGTGAATGGATTCTAATCTAGCAACCGGTACAAATGTTTCTTCAAAGTCTATGCCTTCTTATTGATTATAATCTTGAGCTACTTATCTAGCCTTGTTTACACACAATTATTCTATTTTCTTCTTGTTTATTTCGAAAAACCCATTTTGTACCAATAACACAACCACTTGGCCTAGAAACTAGATCCCAACATGATTTCTTTGAAATTTAGTTCTTCTTGGATAGCTAGAATCCAAATTCATCAAACTCGGCTTCTTGTCATTCTTTGGTTCAATTTTCGAAATAAAAAGGCACATTTATTAAAATGATTTCTTGTAGAAGCCCCAATACTTAAACCTTTGGATGGAACGCCAATGATAATCTCTTTTGGATGAAAAGAGACAAACCTCCGTTCCTTAGGTAGAGATGGAGCACTTTGATCTTTGGGAGATTCTACTTCATCTTGTTGCACAATTGCTTCTTTCTCATGTTGATCTTCAAGATTTTTAAGATCTTCCTTGTTTTGATTTTGAATGTTCATTTGCTTAAAATGAATCTCCAAACCTACATCATTATCCATACCTGTTAATCAAGAGGATTAGTTTATCAAATATTACATGCATGGATTCTTCAACAACTAAAGTCATTTTGTTAAAAACTCTATTAAGCCTTGCTAGCAGATGAATATTCACGAAAGATTGGAATAGTGAATTTTGAATCAAATTTTTCCAAATTTTATTTTGTGTTTAAGATAAAAATATTTTACAAACAAACACTTTAAAGTTACCGATATTGGGAACTCTATGTTTCCAAAGTTCATATGGAGTTTTTGTTTTCTTTCGACTCACCAAAACTTTATTTACAATATAGCAAGTGGTGTTAACGGCTTCGGCCCAAAAATATTTTGATAAACTATTTTAATTTAGTATAGTCCTAGCCATTTCTTGCAATGTTCAATTCTACCTTTCTACTACACCATTTTGTTGAGGAGTTTCAGGAGTCAAGAAGCTATGTTTGTAGCCATTAATTTTGCAAAAATATTAAATACAATATTGTCAATTCTCCACACCATTATCGAGTTAACAATAGTAATAGTGTACCCCTTTTCATTTTAAACATTTTTATAAAAATGTTTAAATATATTCAAAGCTCCATCTTTTATCGAAAATAGGACCCTAAGCAAATCTAGAAAAGTCATCAACGATGGCGAAAGCGTAATGCTTCCCACTTAAGCTTGCAGTTCTAGATGGTCCAAAAAGATCCATGTAAAGAAGTTGTAAAGGTCTAGTTGTTGAAGAATGTTTGAAAGTAGATCTATAATAACATGTCCTAATTTCCTACGCCACAACCAAGTATCGTCTTTAAAACTTGATAAACATTTTATTTCACTTTCAAATTCAATTCTTATGACATAAACATCCTTATTTCGACTTTTTATAGACATCACCTCTTTAGATGTGGTATCGTTAATAAGGCATTTGGAAGAATCAAATTTGATATGATAACCTTATCAAATAATTGACTAATGTTAAGCAAGTTAAGTTTGAGGTTATCAACAAATAGAACATTTTCAATGGAAGGAGATGAACGATTACCAATATTTTCGATGCCAATGATTTTTTCTTTGGCATTGTCTCCAAATGTGTCAGACCTTCATCCTTCTTTTTGAGGTTTGATAGTAATGTTTTTATCTCCGGTCATATATTTTGAATATCAACTATCTAATAATCAATTGCTCTTTATTTTCTTTAGAACCTACATGAAATAGTTTAATTTTTGGTCTTTGGTACCTACACAACTTTGGGTCCTTGACAGTTAGTTTTGGTGGACTCTTGAATCCGCTTATGTTTGCTTTCAAATTGTAACATCTTTTTGGTTAAATAATTGAAAGCTACATTTTATTACAAAAATTACATGTAGTGTATGGAAGAGAGGAATTAGATGCTAAAAACAGATAAATTTTTGAGAGATTTTTGTTTCAAAAAAGATTTGTGGATAATTCCTTGTGTGAAATAGTAATTAATTTTAATCAAATCTACAATCTTTTCTTTTAAAGAAAAATTCTCTTTAATCAAAGAATTGTAATCAACTTTTTCTTTTTTCAAGATCTTTTTGAGTTTCCAAAATTTTCTTTACTGCATTTTTTATAAAGAATGTTTCGTTTTAAGGATAGAGTGATTTATAGCAAGATTTTCAAATTCCTTAAGAATGTCATCATAAGATAGATAAATTATCATATGAAAATTTTCATTAGAATTTACCTCATTTTCAATGGTCATGAAATACATGTTGGCAATTTTTTCTTGGCTTTCATCTTCTTCATGTTCATCATCATCACTCTCATTTCATGTTGTTTGGAGAGTTTTTTTTTTTTTTGATAAATCTCTTTTTGTTTAGACATTTTGTTCTCTTATGATCGGGTTTGTGACAATCATAGCAAATATTTTTTTTACTATTCTCTTCGTCCTTTTGTTCTTTCTTTTGGAATCGCTTATTGTTGCAAAAGCCTCTCCTTTTCTTAACAAGAAGAACTAAATCATGAAGTTCTTCATCACTCATCAATTGATGATTTTAAAACAATTCGATGTTTTGGAGGCTCATAATTACTTCTTCTTTTCTCTTTCTTGTTTTCTTCCTTGTCTTGACGTGATTTAGCTCATAAGTCATCAAAATTCCATAGAGCCTAATGGATATGTGTAGATATCTTTTTTATTTTCAATCAACATCCTCAATGAGTTCCAATCCTTCGAGAGAGACCTAAGAATTTTGCACACAAGTTTACCATCAGTAAATTTTCGATCAAAACCTTTTAAGACCATTAACAATCGGCACAATGAGTAATCATATGAACAACAAGTCCATTTTGTTTGATAAAACCAAAAGATTTATCTTAATTCCTTTTATTTTGCTAGTACTGTTCGGACAAAATCCGTAAGCGTACGGGATCATTGACGAGTAATAAGTAGTGAATAAGAATATCATCCCACGAGAAATAAATATAATTATAGTCTTTCAGCTTCTACCAAATTTGAGGGTTTTTATCAAATATGAGATGAATGTATTGGATTTCAGATTCCACCTATTGAGTTTAGTTCTAATTCTCGATAATCCGTCAATATCTAAATTCTCTACCAAGATATATTAAATCATATGCAAAACAAGCATTCAATCACAAGATTATCACACATGAATCGCATGCGACATAAACATTATTCCTAATGTTTATTCCCGTGTGTTAAATACGCAACGTTCTACTTATTGTGGGTCTCCCAATACTACAAATAAGAAACTAGTTATCTAAATGATGGCCAAACATTCAAACAACACTTGATTCATACATATTTAATGAAGAACACAATAATTAACTAAAAAACAAGTCTTGAATTAAAAAAATATAAACTCATAGGTTTCATCATTCATTCAATACATAAAATTGTTTATCCTAGCATTGCCATATGAAAATTAAATAAAAGAAAGAGAAATGACATAGTTCGAGGCTAATAAAATAGTTAGAAACTTGAAAACTTCAAAAACATCACTTGAAATCCAACCTAAGAGATGAAATTTCGCCTCTTAAATGTAAAATTCTCTCTTTTCTTGTTCTACTATGATAAAATTCTCTCGTTGTTCTAGACGTCTTTCACAATCTATAGGATGCCAAAAAGAATGCATTGAATTGTTACCAAGAAAAAAATAAGGAAAATCGAATTTTTGCCCTTTCTATACTGAGGAGCGCATCTAGGCGAAGCCTGGCTAGTTTGAGGCGCGCCCCTTGGTCTCTCTTTGGGACAACTTTTAGTGTTTTTGTCACAACTTTCTCTCTTTATATTCAATTGTGGTGATTTAAAATGCATTGAAAAGTTAACTCAAAGTGCTACAATTTTTATAGAAACATTAATTTTCCAATTCGAAAGTTTATTACACCAAAATAGGTCTCAATTGGAGGCTGAAAATTCTGAGCATTACTTTTTCGGCTGGAAATTGATGTGTCATGATACTTTTGACTATATTTCATACCTTTTTTCACACTTTTCTCCTATTTTGCCACTTATGTCCATTTGTATCTAACAAACACAATACACATAGAATTAAGTCATAATTCATCAAAATAACCAATAAATACTCTAACTTAAAGGCCCAAATAAGTGTACAAAATGCACTTATGAAACCCTCAAACTTGAATATTTGTTTGTTCTCAAACAAACTATAGCTGAACTCAAAACAAATTTGGTTAGATAACATGTCGTTGGTCTCATGATTGAAATTTCTACGTCAATACAAAAAATAGTTTCAAAATCGTATAGAAGAATCAATCTCTACCAATTCAATATAAAACTCGATGTGTGTGTGTGTAGATTTATGTAAAACATGACAAACTCATGCTTGGTTCAATTCCCGACCCTCAATGGTCAAATGTCTCCTTTATTCACTTATTGAGATACGTCCCAAACTCATTATTTCCACTTATTTTCCGAAGGTGTGAACATAAATGAATTTCAAATGATTCTGATCCTCACTCTCTCTTTTATTTCATGCATTTGCTTTTTCAATTATACTGTGCGTTTTCTGTTTTATGCACTACCTTAATCCCTTATTGAATTTTCTTTTTGGGATTTTCAATAGGTTTCCTCATTGGAATCTTTTAGGGTAGTTTTGCAATATTGCATCTTTTTACTTTATTTCATACTATGACTTGTGCAATGCCCTGTATTAAACATTTACTCTTAAAAATCAACTACTAACACAAGATTTTCACCTAATCATCATCCAATTAGCCTTAGACAATCCACACTATTTTCACACATGAAATCCCTAATCATATCTGTAGACATAAAAAGATAATAATAATAAAATAATAAATAATGGGTTGGGTCAATTTAAATAACTAGCCCAATTAAGTTCACTCAATTAAAGCCTACTAAGGCCCATAAAATTTTAAAAGCCCATCCTACTCTTTCAAAATCCATAATTATTCAATTATAATCAATTAAATCGAATTAGTTGAGTGGTTACCAAAATTGGTCACAAATTTCCCCAATAAATTGGATCAAAGGTCCATTACATTGGGAGGGGGGGGGGGGGGGGTTGAAAGTGCAGAAAAAAATCACGAAGTGCTGAATAAATTCCAAAGCTGGAGGAAGAGAACAAATCCTCTCAAGTCCAAGTCCGACGAACACGGAGAAGATCAAAATCTTCTTCAAATCAAGCAAACACAAGAGGATCAAAGTCTTCTTCGAATCAAATCAAGGAAAAGTCCTAGTTTTGAAGTGCAAATCCAAACTCCAAAATTTAAGTATTGTATAAGTCTAGTTCTCGGCAAATCAAATTCTCAACAAATCTCGAAGTCTAGGGTTCAAGTCACGTTGCTCCTCGTCTTCAAATATTCAGATCATTAATCAGAGAATTTCGCAATTTGTAATTACAGGAAGGTTCCACTTATAGTTCTCAAAATACAATTTGTAACGATTTCTGTATTTTAATACACGAAATTCGTCGTACAATATCAATGTTTACGTACACTAGTTCAACCATCTCCAAACTCTCATAAATATGGTTTAGGTATGTATGTAATAGTGACTTTTCTTAGTTTTAGCGACTAAATTCCACTTTATTCAACGTATTCCAGCATATGAACCAAAACACTCATTCATGATGCAAAAAATACAAGTTTGTGCACAAGAAAGATCAAGTTTAAGTCGAAAATAGATGAAAATATAGCACCAAATATGCATATATAAAGACGAAGAGGGAAAACTGAAGACTTCCATGTTTAAGTCGAAGGTGGTGGCAGAAAATGGCAAGGTTAGCAAGAGAGCTAGATGTTCAACTAATCACGTCGTCCCACTTGGCCAGTGTTGGTTTGAGTGTTTCTCAATATCTTGTTCTTGTAAAATGAATAAATTTCGAACATTAGTGGCCAAATAATTTATAACAGTTAATTTAGACCAAAATATCACTTAAACAATAAGAAACTCATGGGACGAAGGGAAAATGGAATAGAGGTCGTACCTAGGGGTGGGCAAAACCCAAACCAACCCGAGTAAATCGCCCAACCCGACCCAACCCAAACCGACCGTTTTGGGTGGATTTTTTGCTTTTTTTGGGTGGGTTTTGGGTTTTGGGCTGGGTAGTAGGGTCGGGTTACAGGTTAACAACCCAAACCCGATCTAAACTGACCCGACCCTACCCGATTATATTAAAAAAAAAAAAAAAGCAAAACCACATTAAACACAAAACCCTAAAAGGCTAAAAGCCAAAAGGCCCAAAACGCCCGTCGCCTCTCCAGACTCCACTCCAGCCTTCAAGCTTTCTTCGCCGCTCTCTCCACTCCAACCTTCACATTTAGCATGGCCTGACATGGTTGTAAGTGCAAAAAATTGTGGAGAAACATTGAGGAGGAGAAGGCATTTCTTAATCAACGAGAGTCAACTAGTAAATTTTACTTTCACTTTAATCTATCTATTTCTATATTTTTTTGCCATATTATTAGTAGGTTAGGTTAGATCTTTGAGTTTTAGCTTTCTTTGTGGATCTAAAATTCATTTAATATGTTTTTCTGATTCGAAAATTCTGTCTGCTGGAATTTTGCGTAGATAAAGTAAAGAATTAGGTGAATCTGGGAAGGGAGTGATGGAATGCGAATGGTGGGTCACTATTGGTTAAGGAACCCTAACCTCACTCTGAAAGCTTTCTTGAAGCTGCAAATCGAAAATATGTTAGAGTAAATCTGCGAGTTCGCTGACCAAGTCATCAGTGGCAAGGTCAGTTGTCCTTCTGAATGTATTGCCATTTCCTTTTCTGTTGATTCTGTCTTTCTCCTAATTGTTCATTTTCATATCTAATTTGATGGAGTTGTGATTATGTGTGTTTATGTGTTAAATTGACGTTAAAATTTTGAAGGAGTTTCGAATATATCTTTGCAACCAATGGAGATTCCATTGAGATTTGCATTTGGAATTGCATTTCTGAGCTCCTTAAACTACTGCATCTCATTATGAAATTTATTAAAAAAAAAAGGTTAACATGTATTTAGTATTTACAATAGGATTTCTTGTAAATGAGGTGGTACATTTGGATTTCTTCTGTCTTCTTTTTTTCATGGTGTAACATGTATTTAGTATTTACAGCAGGATTTCTTGTGGCTTGATTATGTAGTCCTTATACAAAAAAAAAAAATTTATACCGATCATGTTAGTATAATAGAAAATTGAATGACTTTAATTTTTGTTGATAAGTTGTCATAAACCAACCAACCCAACCTAACCCGCCTGATACTTGATTGGGTTGGGTTTCAACCTTTGCATATGGGTTGGGTTGGGTTAAATTTTGATCAAACCGATCATGTTGGGTTGGATTTGGGTTAAGGCAAAAATCGACCCAACCCAACCCATGCCCTCGTAGCCATGTTATATATATATATATATATATATATATATATATATATATATATATATATATATATATATATATATATATATATATATATATGAGGAAATTTGGGTTACCTCTCAATAAGCACTTATAGTCATTAGCTATGACAATCTGATCATAAAATTCTAGAGAAAGCTTTTGATGCCTTGCTCAATTTGCTTCTTTAGACTTTTCTCCACTATTCCTTGATTCATCAAATCTCGACCTTGCCTTCTTAAATGTGATACGATTTGCCTATTCCATCCAATTCAAAATCAACCATGTAGACTTTTATCTCCTCCTCGGGCTTAATCACAAATTCGATTGTTGGATGATCAATAAAGCCAGAAGAATGTGTGTATCTTCATGAATTTCCACTTCATTCATACCCTTTACATCTGCAGTAGTTGATGTCTCTTCTGGTTGAATGGATAATTCATAATTTAAATCCATCGGTAATTGAAAATCTTTCTTTTCAACCTTTTCAAGTGAATTATATCCACACCTTTTAAATTTGCTTTATACAACATCTCCCACACACATTTTTCTTTCATCCAACTTGGCAAGTTTATTATAATATTTTGCAAGTAGCATCTCGTTTAACAAGGGAGGACCATCTCCCACAAGCATGATGTTCTTCTCATCCCAATCTGCAGGTACAAAATCTTCCACGGGCATGTAGTCTTCATTAGATTTGTATAATGCAACCCATAACAGAACTCATAATAGACATCTTCTATAAGCTTATCCTCATCTTCCGTGCCGAGATTAATTATGACAAAAAAATTGCTATTTTGCCCGCATCAGAATCTTGCATACACTACTAAATGGATCCAAATGAACACCAAATACAAGAAAGATCAGGATTGCCGTGGGTAGCCTAAAACAAAAAAACAAAAAAAAACATTTGAATCCAATATCAACTAATAAACTATAATTAAGCAAATTATTCTCTTGCAACGACACCAAAAACTTGTTCGAACAAAACCCGCAAGCATACGAGATTGTAAACAAGTAATAAGTAGTGAATAAGAGTTTCCTCCTACGAGAAATAAATGTAATTATAGCTGTTAGGTTTTAATTATGTTACTTGCGGTTCTGTAAACAAAAGGGACTTAATTGTAAATGATGTAAAAAGTCAATGAGTAATGTGCAATTTATATGAAAATAGGTTTATTCTATCTAGGGTTCGAGTATAGCAAAAGAAGGAAAATACGGCGCGGATTGTCGCTTGACTGTCGCCATGGATTGACTCGAGCGTAAAAAATAGAACCTCCAACACTCGACTGTCGCCCTGCCTTAGTTCGAGCGACAGCATGTCGCTCGACTGTCGCTGAGCTCTCGCTCAAGCTACAGCGTTGTTCGGGAAATTTTTATTTCTCGATTTAAAGGCTTTTTCCTTGGGCCATTTACTTTCTAACCTACCTATAAATATCAAAACACATCTGAACGTGAATTTTAAGGTTGATCATAGAGCTTCATCAGAGAGAGTACCATCATATTTCTACTTTCAACCTTCATCTCTTGAGTTTGTTTTGGTGAGAAAAATATCGATTTCGTAATCCAAATATCAATCCGTTCTTTCCATCACATTTGTTAGATTTGCTGAAGATCGAGGGAAGTTGACTAGAAGTTCCAGTAGTTGACGAATGCGGTGTTCTTAGTGGATCCATAAGAGTTAAACGATTTCACAAGCTGAGACTTGCTGCAGGAGAGCACAATCCATGAGAGCTTTGGAAACACTGTAAGTTACAAATCGATTGTTGACTGGCAAAGTGTCCTAAATTTTTTTCAGTAGGGTTTCTCCATGATCATACCGTGTGTTGATTTACTGTTTTATTTATTGTTTGTATAATTTGCGGTATTCAAACATATGTTTAATATGACGTGATTGTTTAACCATCTAGAGTTAGCAATTAATGACTTGTTGCTAATTTGTTATAATATTTTAATTTCGCATACCTATTCACCCCCTCTAGGTGTTGTTAGGGTCGAATTACGTTACTTTCAATTGGTATCAGAGCCTTACTTTGATTCCTGGCCCTTTGTTACATCTAGATGAGTCGGTCATTTTCTGTGCCTCCATTTTTCAACGGAAGCAACTATGCCTACTGGAAAGTTCGAATGAGAGTCTCCCTTAAATCTTTGGATGAATGTATTTGGATTAGCGTTCAAAATGGTTGGGTTCCACCTTCAACAACCGTTGCTGATATAGTCACACCCACCGACATCTCTCTATGGACTAAATCGGGCCGGGGCTCTGATCTCTTTCTTTCTGTGTGGGACGATACCGGGGAGAGAAGGGAATGCGTCGAGACGGCGAACAAGACAACTACATTTTGGCTTTTCCCTCCATGAGATGAGCCCAGTGCATTGGACAGATGGATAAGAGAAGCGAGCTGGCCTAAAAAGCTCTTGGACGCTCTATGTACGATGTAGACTCCATCAGATACATATCAATTTCTTTCTTTTCTGATGGATCATGAAAAGATAGTTGTCTCATCAATAGATAGAAATAGGGGATTTCCCCTTATTCTTGATAGATTCCCTCTCTATCTCTTTCGATCTTTCAGAACAGATAAGGCGATATCAATCGATTTGAAAATAGCACGTTCATATCGCTTTTCGTTCATTTCCACCACGAAAACATGGCCGCCACAATAAAATAAGAAGCAGGCGAAGCAACTAGAAGCACTCGCTTCACGCCCTTGAATTCTTATTCACGAATGAATTGGGAAAGCCAACAGAAAGATTCGATATTCGATTCTTACTTTCGTAGAGCCGGTGCTACTGTTACCTGCGCGTAGGGCCGATCTCCACTCCTGTGGGTGCTAAGGGGCTTTTGTTTTTGGAACAGACGTCAGTCTTTTGCTGACGCCTCGAATCAAGCTTTTATTGCGACATGTTATGTTTTCTCCCTCATTGCTAGTAGGTTGATGGGTCGCAAGCCCGGAACACATGTTTTGGCCTTGTGTGTCCATAACTTAAAATAGGTGACCTAACGGCTGCCGCCTGACTAAACATACCAATAGTCACCAGATTCATATGAGCTACTGAAGAGTAAGCTATGATTCTTAGACAATATTGAGCTTTCAAGGGATACGACCCACTTGTTTGAAGAATGCTTTTACAACGAAGCTTCCTCTTAATAAACTATACAAATGAATTAAATACCAAGAAAGGCTAACACTTCAAAGAATAGCAATAAATCATAGCTCAAGTATTAGATGGAAAAACTTTGATGAATATGATGGTTGGAAAATCCAAAGGAAAAAACCGCTTAACTTAGAGTCGTTTGATCTTTGGAAAGGAACATCTGGTTAGGAAAAATCTTGTTAACATGTGTTCAAGCAATGATGAAAATGCACCTCGAACGACCAGAGAACGCCCTAAAGAAGAGGAACCCTTGCGTGCCGTTCAGGTCGCTCACCCCTGACCTCCTTTGAAACGAAACGAGCTGTCTCGACCGTTAGATCGATGACGTACTGTCCCCACTGTACCAACATGGGTTTTTTCAGCAAGTAAATCCTCACTCGTACGCTCCCCAAGAAAACTTCCCAGGGGTCTACCCATCATAGAATTGCTCCAATCCAAGCACGCGTAACTGTAGAGTTTCTAACAATGGACTTCCGGAAAAGAAGGTGCACCTTGTTGGTATGAGTAGTACCTATCAAATCTTTTTAAACTTTCCTGGTCTGGGTATTACAATCACCCCCGTTAGACTCGTAACTTCCTCGTCGCGCTTGATCCATCTGAGGATCCATTGCCAGGCGTTGGGATTCTAGAGTGGCTCCTACGGGTTCAAGAGGTGGCTCCCGCCCTATGGCGTAACACTTTGTCCCGCATAGCACTTAGTTCTCGATTTTCGGCTGGCAACTGGGCTTGGATACCATTTGAAACAACCCGAGTAACATTTAACGGGCTGTCTCGATCTTTAGATCGACGACTTACTATCCCCACTATACCAACATGGGCCTTTTCAGCATGCTTTATCCTCACTCGTATGCTTCCCAAGAGGTCACCCATCATAGAATTGCTCCAAGCCAAGCAAGCTTAACTGTAGAGTTTCTAACGATGGACTTTGAGAAAAGAAGGTGCACCTTGTTGGTATGAGTAGTACCTATCAAATATTTTTAAGCTTGCCTGGTCTGGGTATTACAATACTTCCTCAATTGGTACCATGATTCAACTTAAGTCTCCCATATGATGGAGGTCTTGGGTTCGAATCTTGGGGGACGCGTCTGAAATTCGTGAGGGGTAAGATGGGCCTAGGCTCTCCCAAAGCAGACGTGTATGATATGATAACGATTTCGACGCGAGGTCATGTTGTTACATCATCAACAGCAAAGACGAGGTGGGTCAAGAAGCGAGGCCCAAATGGCAGCCAGACTCACTAGAGAGGTGGCCACAATGGCTCAGCAGAACATGACGATGCATGAACTGCTGATGAACATGCGGGGTCAAGGAGGATACCCAGTTTCTCAATACACAGCCCTAGGAAACGCATTCTGCGACCCATTACAGGGATACTACCATGGTGAAGAAAGGGTTCAAAGCCAAATGGCTGAATACCAACATTATAATGGGATGGAAACCCCTAGGAAAGGGAGGATAAGGTTGATACATCTATCAACTATACCATTGAACAACCCAGTGAGGCTCCGTTCAACCCAGAGCGGCTTCAAGACTCATATGAGTCTAAAAGGAGCCACCCACCCATGAAGTGTAGAGCCCTTCCACTTAATCCTAAGTGGAACGGCTGAAGTATGGTACACCAGATTGCTAGAAAGAAGCATCCGGAGCTGGCCAGATTTCAAAAAAACATTTCTTAAAAGAAGGTGAAAGACCTATATAACGCCTACAGGATATGCGGCAGCAGGGTGAGTACCTGAAAAGTTTCTTGTCTCGCTTCACCGATGTGATGACCTATTGTGTGCAAGTGACAGATAGGGAGGCTTTAACGACCATAAAGGGAGGATTGGACATGAACTCTCTCTTCTGGAGAGATGTGTACTTAACTCTACCAGCTAATTGGCCTTACTGGAAATGGTAAGGCGTGATCAATGAAGAATTGAGGCATCAAAGGAACATGGCTAACCAAGGACTCCTCCCTCCTCAAATGCAAAGAAGAAGAGCCCAACTTCACATTTGATGGATCATCTGGTCGAACTGTCAACCTCTCTCAATCCTGGACAAGCGTTGGCTGCAGCGACATTAAATGCAGTGCCCACTTTAGCTTACTTAACCCTACAAGCCAAGGCTCTTTAATAGTAATGATGCACCCACAAGGAGAGAGAGTGGAGCAGAAAGACGTAGAGAGGATCAAAGGCAAAGAAGAAGCCCCATAGCAAATGCTGGCCAAGAGCCCATAAGGGAGATCGACACAATTTTTGGAGGCCCATATGTTGGTGGAGAATCTAGGAACTCCCAGAGGAACTATGCCAAGGAAGCGAGGGACCTCCCAATGACAACAATCGAGCCTCTGCTAAAAGAAGGGCCAAACCCATGACCTTCACACGAGATGATGCAGCTGGTGTTCAATATCTACACTATAAAGCCCTAGTGGTGAGGGCCGTTGTAGCACGCAATGGCTTAAAAAGAATGTTCGTGGACAATGGAAGCTCTGTTAACATCATCTTTAGGGCAACCTATGATAAGAGGTTGATCACGAGCTAGCCCCAATAAGTTTCCCCTTGTATAGCTTCACAAGCGATACCATCATCCGAAAGGGTAAGATCACTCTAACAATAAAGATGGGGATCGCACCCTTGACTGCTCATCATTTTATGGAATTTTTGGTTGTGGACATGATAAGTACGTTTTACATACTTATTTTACTGTCAAAACATGAGCAATTGTTGATTAATATGTTGGAATATAGATTAATTCTATGCAATTCATGTTTTGCAGAACAAGTGATGAAGGTAGCGGAAATAAGGAGAAACAAGTGAAAAATGACCAGAATGGAAGAAAGTGAAAGTTCAGGGACTAAAGTGCAAATTCTCAACAATTATGTCAGGACTCACGATGAAGGTTCGAGAGTGCTAAGGGTCGATTGGAAGCAATTAGAAGTCAAAAAGGAATGGAATATTATCAAAATCGATTTCTAATTCGCACAAGATATATTCCAGATTTTTAGCCGAAGATTGAGACCCATTTTTGGCATAGTAAAAGTCCGAATTGGAAAAAATCTGTTTCTAACAAAGTTGTAGCTACTCGAGTTATATTTCTAATGCATTTTTGAATCGTCAAAAAGGAATGGAATATTTTCATCTAATTTCCGACTCTTACAAATACTTAACAGCAAAATACATATGGAATAGGCCCCATACACCTTCTCCTCTTTGGTTCAAGAAACTCATGGAGAACTAAAACCCTTGGTGAAGATACGAAGGAACTCGATTGGAATTGGTGATTTCATGTGTTTTATTCATTTAATTTGATCTTTTCATTGTCAAACAATGTTAGAATTTAAATTTTCATTCTCTTGAATTTATATTGAAATCGGTTTAATATTTACAAGATTTTTCATGGATTCAGTCATGCTTTTTCCATTATTTAATCAAACTATTTATTGAGTTTCAATTTCAATTATTTATTGTTGAGATTGGTTTAACAATTATTATATCCTTCATAGATCCAGTCATGCTTCTTCTATCGTTAGATTAAACTAGTTGTTGAATTTTAATCTCAATTTCACTTTATTGGCGGATTGATTACTGCCTTATGCTTGACGTATAAGGTCGATCTTTGATCTTGTTCCAATAAAATTGTGCGAATATGTTTTAAGTCTAAATTCTAGGATTACATTTATAAATTGAATTGATTTTCACGATATATCTTCCGATTAGAGTGACGGGATGAAAGTCTCTAATTGTGTTATAAAAATGAATAATTGATATGATTGATCCAATCCAATTGAGGGAATTCCGACGCTTCATCGCTTCGAATTATTGATTTTAATTTCACGTTTCAATATTGAATTTTATTACACATTTGAAAGAACAATTCAGCCTTTTTGATCCTTTAAATATTCTTCTATCTCCCTGTGGATACGACACCCCAAAACTGTGCTACAACTACCGCATTATTCTTGAGGCGTAATCAAATTTTGGCGCCGTTGTCGGGGAGACGGTACAAAATACGCAAGGATCGACTACAACAGGGTGACATCATTCCTTATATTTTGTTTTTGGTTAGTTTAATTTTCTTTATTGTATTTTTCCTATTTTCACTTTATTTTCTTTTACTTTTTCTATGAGCGGGTATCAAGGAGAACGAGGACGATCTGCGGACAGACCCGACACAGAGTTTGAACATTTTTTTAACCCTACTTTTGATTTTGCATCTGTTAAAACTGACACCAAATCACATAACACAATGTCTGACAATAAGCATGATGTACCGTATAGAACTTTGCATGATTATCTGCACCACACGCGTACATCTACACCTTCATGTATTATGTTTCCACCCAACATGCCACGTGTAGATTTTAAACCTGAAATGATTCAACTTCTTCTTAACTTTCATGGACTTGAGAATGAAAATCCGTATGTACATGTTAGGGAATTCGAGGAGGTTGTAGCAACCTTCCACAATCAACGTGGTACAATGGATGAAACTAGGCTTAAATTCTTCCTATTTTCTCTTAAGGAAAGGGCTAAAAGCTGGTTGTATTCATTGAGACCACGTTCGATTGGAACTTGGGTTGAAATGACACCAGTATTCTTTAGCAAATACTTTCCCCATCACAAAACTATTTCGTTGAAAAAACAAATCTCTTCTTTTATCCAAAAGGAGAGTGAAACTTTATATCAAGCGTGGGAAAGGTATAAAGAATTTCAACCTCTTTGCCCCCATCATAGTTATGAGAGTTGGCGCATTGTGAGCTATTTTTATGAGGGGTTAACATCTAGAGAGCGTCAGTTTATTGAAATGATGTGTAATGGTGATTTCCTACAGAAAGATCCTGATGAGGCTATAGAATATTTAGATGAACTAGCAGAAAAAGCTCACACTTGGACTAGCCCTAGTGCCATTGATAGCACCAATAGGTCACGAGCCATAGGGAATCCTTCTAGTGCAGGCATCTATCATCTTAGGAAAGAAGACAATCTTAGAGCTAAGGTAGAAGCCCTAACTAGAGAAATTGAGAACCTATGCACTAGTAGTTCAAAGCCTACATCTACTGTTGCTCGTGTTGAGTCTTCTGGGCCGTGTGGTGTGTGTGGTGGACTTGATCATCCAGTGCAAGAGTGTTTTGCTCTAGCTGAGATAAGGGGGGTTTATGATGAACACTGTAATGCTTTAGGTGTGTACTTTATGGATATTCTGAGACCTACAATCAGGGGTGGCGGAATCATCCTAATTTCAGCGGGAAATCTGATAACCAGCAACCTACTCAGCCACCTAGAGTTTTCAATACACCATCACATCAACCCTCAACGTCTAGGAATTTTTTAGAGGACACCTCACATGCTTTATAGAGGCTCAGGGGAAAACAAATCAGAAATTTGAAACCATGATCAATCAAGTTGTTGAGGAGAGTAAGGAAATGAAAAGCCTATAACCAAATTGACTAATGCCTTCAAAATAGGGGAACGTGGAAAATTTCCGGCTCAACCTAACCCTAAGGGACAACATATGGCTCAAACTTTAGGTACACAAAACAACCTTAAGGAGATAAATGCTATCACCACTCGATCTGGGAAGGTTGTAGAACCAATCATTAAGCCTAGGGAAGCAGAAGAAAACCTAGCTAGAGCACCATTTCCTCAAGCTGTGAAAAGGAAACATTATGTCAAGAAAATTGCTTTCTTGACTGAGTGCGGTGATTGAACAGAGAGTCCCACCAAAATATAAGGATCCTGGTTATCCTACAATTTCTTGCATCATTGGGAGTTGTGAATTTGGACAAGCTCTTCTAGATTTAGGGGCTAGTGTCAATCTCGCCTTATGCTATTTATTTACCTGTCATTAGTTTTGGGTGAGATGAAGCCTACATCTGTGGTTTTTCAATTAGCTAATAGGTCCACTGTTAGACCTAGGGGAGTAGTTGAGGATGTCTTGATTCAAATTGATAAATTTTACTATCCTGTGGATTTCTTGTTGTTGGATGTAAAAGATGATGTGAATGTTGACTCTAAAATTCCTATCATTCTTGGTAGACCTTTCCTTGCTACTGCTAATGCTCTAATTAATTGTAGTAATGGTCTTATGAAACTATCATTTGGGAATATGACTATAGAATTCAACATTTTCCATATCACTAAGCAGTTAGAGGAGGATGAAAAGTGTAATCAAACACGCGTGATTGATGCACTCACTCAAGAGGTTGCTAATAATATGTTCCTTGGACAAGTAGATGAAACTTTAGAACCGGATGGAGTAGACTTCATCATCAATAAACATCTTGAGATAGATGATCAAGAGTCAGGGAATAGTTCTTATTTTACATTGCCAGTTTCTAATGAGAGAACTTTACCTTTTGTCTTGCAAGTCCCTACTTCTGATTCTGAGCTCTCCTCTGGTTATCCCATGCATGTATTTGATGGAGGTGGAGGAACATCACCAGTACTTATGTCCAAGGAGCTTAGTACATTTCAAAGAAAATTGAAACCACACTTACTGGATGCAGGCTAGGGAGGAAACATTGGGTCGACCCAAAGACAATAAACAAAGGCATTGCTTGGGAGGCAACCCAATGGAAGTTCGTTCTTTTTCTTCTGCCTTTTACTTTTACATTTTTATTCTAGTTAATTTTGTCATTTTCTTTGCTTTACCATTCAATTGAGTACTTTCAGGCTTCTTATACCTCAAGTTTCTGTTGACTCACTGCCATGCTCAGGTGACATCTTTCCCTTATTTTCTTTGGTATTCATGCTTAAACATTGAGGACAATGTTTCAATTACGTTTGGGGGTGGAGCATTCGCTTTCATTCATCTATTCATTCATCTCTTTATTGCAATTTTCGCATGTTTGTGTGTTTAAAAAAAAATTCTATTTTTTTATCTTTTAGCATTAGATTTTAATTATTGCTTTGTGTGCTTGTGTGGGTTTAACAAATGTGCCAGCTATGATGTGATTATTGGAATAGGTGTCAGCTGTGAATGAAGAAAATAGTGCAGTATGAGATTAGTCTAAACCTGTTTATGTAGAACTTGATATTTCCTATGCACGTCACTTATGTTTGGCATATTGGGTAATGATTCGATTCATTTTGTAGAGGATAGTAGAACTTAGTGATACAACCTAATAACCTCTAGTGTCGTATTCCAAATATATGCTGGTTTGGAGATGATTGAACTGTTACAGGGAAACACTGAGATAAGTAGGGGATTCCATGCATGAAAACCTGGTGTGGATTGTCTGAAACTCATTGAGATAAAAACGAGGTGAAAGCTTTAAATTAGAGATTAGTTTTAAAAATTGGATGTTTAAAAAAAAGGGGGGCATTGCACTAATCTTTGAGTACATAAAAAACATATTTTCGAGCCTATATAACTCGGGTGATTAAGCCTATGAGGGTGATTTAAAACCTGGTGCCTATGGTCATCTGACTTGGGAGTTATCGGCCTAAAGCTCGTTACATGGGTTATATACAAAGCAAATGAGAAGATACTCAAATAAAAAGAGAAAAAGAAATGGAGAAAAAAATGAAAAGAAAGAAAAAAAATATATTCAAATACATTGATTACGCCCCAGACATTCAGTTGACAAAACTACACATTTGACGGAAGTAAGTAACTTAGTCTAGTCTTAAGGGTTGAAGCAATAAAAAATATAGGAGAATCCTTACTTGTTGAAGTGTGGACTTGTAGGAGTAATGTCTATCAAAACTAAGAGAGGGTAAGGAATAGAATTGAATGGATTCAACTTAGGATACACCCCGGGAAAATTGAATGAAAAGCATAAGTTTGGGGGTGTGTGTATCTCTCGAGCGATGAAAGTACATATTTGACTACTATGGGTCAGGGATTGAACCAATCATAATCTTAATATGTTGACATGAGTTTTCACACACACACGTCAGGTTATGCATATAACAGGTGGAGACTGATTTAATTTTTGCACTGTTGTATGGTTCATTTGTCTGACTGGCAAATTTCAAACCTGAGACACGACATATTGTTAAACCATGTTGTTTGTAGAGTTAAGAAATATTGTTGTTGTTTGAGGACAAACAATAGTTCAAGTTTGGGGAAGTTTGATAAGTACGTTTTACCTACTTATTTTACTGTCAAAATATGTGCAATTGTTGATTAATATGTTGGAATATAGCTTAATTATATGTAATTCATGTTTTGCAGGACAAGTGATGAAGGTAGCGGAAATAAGGAGAAACAAGTGAAAAATGACCAGAATGGAAGAAAGTGAAAGTTCAGGGACTAAAGTGCAAATACTCAAAAATTATGTCAGGGCTCACGATGAAGGTTCGAGAGTGCTAAGGTTCGATTGAAAGCAGAAGTCAAAAAGGAATGAAATATTATCAAAATCAATTTCTAATTCGCACAAGATATATTCCAAATTTTTAGCCGAAGATTGAGACCTATTTTTGGTATAGTAAAATTCCGAATTGGAAAAGATCTATTTCTATCAAAGTTGTATCTCTTCCAGTTATCTTTCTAACGCATTTTGAATCGTCTAAATCGGATATCGGAAGAGAAAGTTATAACCAAATTACTGACTGCTGTGCAGAGACAAAAAATCCACGCGCGAAAGGAACTTTCCTTATTCGATTAGAACTCTTTTGGAAACCAATTTGGACGTGATTTTCATCTAATTTCCGACTCTTACAAATACTTAACAGCAAAATACATATGGAGAAGGCCCCATACACCATTCTAGAGGTGTCAATCCGGGTGGGCCGGGCCGGGTCGGCCCGCCTACATATGAGCCCGGTAACGGCCCGCATGAAAAAAAGCCCGCCCGCTACGGGTTTCGGGCCGGTTCGGGGTTGGCCCAAAAATTTTGGATTACAACCCAGGCCCGCCCGCTGACCCATCCGGGTCGAGCCCATACAGGTCGCGGGTTGTTCCAAGAATTTTTTATATTGATAGCAATTTTTTTTTGTTAAATATAAACAAAGAATTGAACAAAATGATAAATTCATATTTATACCAAGAAATGTTTACATAGAATTCAAATTATATATTTGTTTCTCAATCAATCTTCATGAACTGTAAGATTTTTGAAATTTTCAGCAACATCATCATTAATTTTATCTTGCATCCTTCGATCCGCGAATATCCAATTTTCACGCATATGAGAGCTTCCAAAATATCTTCTTTAAGTCTAGATCCTCGTTCATCCAATACCCTGTTATCTGCACTAAAAGTAAACTCGGATGCCACTGTTGAGACTTGAACTGTTAGTATATCTCGTGCCTTTTAGATAATACAGGGTATGACCGCTCATTTAATTTCCACCATCGTAAAATATCTAACTTATCCACTTTATCTTCAGGTATTAAACTATAATGATCAAATTGATAATATCTTTCTAATTCAGCAGGTGTGGTATGTGGATTTGCAGTTGAAGTTGAAGTAGTAGATGAAGAATCAAGAACATTTACGTTTCTTAGCTATTATGGAGAAAAAAAGAAGATTTGCCTTTAGAAGTTGTACTAGAGATTGGAGAAGAAGACATATTTGCATTGTTAGCATATTTAAAATTTGTTTTATTTTTTTTACGGGTCGCGGGTTAACCGCGGCCCGTGGGGGTGAAACCCGCGAATCCCGCGGGTTACACCTCTTTGGCCCGTGAACCGCCCGCACGGGTCACAGGTCGGCCCGCGGTCCCGGTTTTCACGGGCCGGTTTTCTGGGTCTGGCCGGCCCGTCCATCGACACCTCTACACCATTCTTCTCCTCTTTAGTTCAAGAAACTCATGGAGAACTAAAACCCTTGGTGAAGCTACGAAAGAACCTAATTGGAATTGGTGATTTCATGTCTTTTATTCATTTAATTTGATCTTTTTAGGCGGGGCCAAGGAGGATACCCAGTTTCTCCATACACAGCCCTAGGAAACGCATTCCGCGACCCATTACAGGGATACTACCATGGTGAAGAAGGGGTTCAAAGCCAAATGGCTGAATACCAACATTATAATGGGATGGAAACCCCTAGGAAAGGGAGGATAAGGTTGATACATCTACCAACTATACCATTGAACAACCAAGCGAGGCTCCGTTCAACCCAGAGCTGCTTCAAGACTCACATGAGTCTAAAAGGAGCCATCCACCCATGAAGTGTAGAGCCCTTCCACTTAATCCTAAGTGGAACGACTGAAATATGGTACACCGAATTGCTAGAAAGAAGCATCCAGAGCTGGCCAGATTTCAAAAAATATTTCTTAAAAGAAGGTGAAAGACCTATATAACGCCTACAGGATATGCGGCAGCAGGGTGAGTCCCTGAAAAGTTTCTTGTCTCACTTCACCGATGAGATGACCTATTGTGTGCAAGTGACAGATAGGGAGGCTTTAACGACCATAAAGGGAGGATTGGACATGAACTCTCTCTTCTAGAGAGATGTGTACTTAACTCTACCAGCTAATTGGCCTTACTGGAAATGGTAAGGCGTGATCAATGAAGAATTGAGACATCAAAGGAACATGGCTAACCAAGGACTCCTCCCTCCTCAAATGCAAAGAGGAAGAGCCCAACTTCACATTTGATGGATCATCGGGTCGAACTATCAACCCCTCTCAATCTTGGACAAGCGTTGGCTGCAGCGACATTAAATGCAATGCCCACTTTTAGCCTACTTAACCTACAAGCCAAGGCTCTTTAATAGAAATGATGCTCCCACAAGGAGAGAGAGTGGAGCGGAAAGACGTAGAGAGGATCAAAGGCAAAGAAGAAGCCCCATAGCAAATGCTGGCCAAGAGCCCATAAGGGAGATTGACACAATTTTTGGAGGCCCATATGTTGGAGGAGAATCTAGGAACTCCCAGAGGAACTATGCCAAGGAAGCGAGGGACCTCCCAATGACAACAATCGAGCCTCTGCTAAAAGAAGGGCCAAACCCATGACCTTCACACGAGATGATGCAGCTGGTGTTCAATATCTACACTATAACGCCCTAGTGGTGAGGGCCGTTGTAGCACGCAATGGCCTAAAAAGAATGTTCGTGGATAATGGAAGCTCTGTTAACATCATCTTTGGGGCAACCTATGATAAGATGGAGGTTGATCACGAGCTAACCCCAATGAGTTTCCCCTTGTCTTCACAGGCGATACCATCATCCGAAAGGGTAAGATCACTCTAACAATAAAGATGGGGATCGCACCCTTGACTGCTCATCATTTCATGGAGTTTTTGGTTGTGGACATGATAAGTACGTTTTACATACTTATTTTACTGTCAAAACATGAGCAATTGTTGATTAATATGTTGGAATATAGCTTAATTCTATGCAATTCATGTTTTGGGCGTAATCAAGACAACCGCTCTGCTTATCACGAAATGCTAGGGAGGCCAGCCCTGAAGGAACTATAGGCCGTTACGTCCATCCATCATCTGTATATGAAGTTCCCAATCGAGAATCGCATAGCCACGGTTAGAGGTGATCAGAGGAGCGCCAGGAAATGTTATTCAAATTTCCTTAGGAAAGTCGAACCAAGAAGTGTCAATATGATCCTCATAGACATTGACAAGGGAGAAACCCTAAACAAGGGGAAGACGTCGAAATGATGGCTGCCTCTGAAAAAGTGGCAATCCTCGAAGTTATAAATATCTCTGAAAAAGAGGCTATCTGCGAAGAATAGATATCCCCTGAAGAAGGGAGAGCTACTGAAGAAGTAGCTAGTTTAGAGGAGTTGGACCCTCGCATCATTGATTGCGAGCCTCAAACAAGCCCCTTTGGAGACATGGTTGGCATTGACCCAAAAGTTAATTGCCAACATTTGAAAATAGATCCACGGGCTACAACTCATAGACAGAAAAGGAGAGCTCTCAACCCGGAGAGATATGAAGCCTTAAAGGATGAAGTTAATAAGCTAATTGACAATTGTTTCATCCGAAAGTCTATGTATCTAAAATGGGTCTCTAACACGGTTTCGGTCAGGAAGCACAACGGCAAGTGGAGAGTCTGTGTGGATTTCTCGAATTTGAATCAAGCTTGCCTTAAAGACAGCTTTTCAGTTCCCCGAATGGACCAACTTGTGGATTTGATGGTCAAACATGAACTTCTTAGCTTCATAAATGCGTATTCCAGGTACAATCAGATCCCAATGTTCCCAGGTGATGAAGAGTATGTCCTTCATAACAGATAAGGGTCTTTATTGCTACAAGGTCATGACTTGGGTTAAAAATGTCGGGGCCGCCTATCAAGACTTGTCAACAAGATATTCACCGACCTCATTGGGAAGACTATGGAGGTATATTTGGACGACATGCTGGTGAAAAGCTTGAAGGCAAATGATCATGTCAAGCACCTCAGCGAAACTTTTCAAATATTGAGGAGGTACAAGATAAGGTTCAACCCTTTAAAATGCGCCTTTGGAGTTGTTTCTGGAAAATTTCTAGGCTACAGGTTCAATCAGAGAGGCATCGAGGCCAACCCAGAAAAGATCAAGACCTTGATTGAGATAAGGTCACCTCAGAAACCGAAGGAGGTGCAGAGTCTCACTGGACATGTGGCTGCTTTGAACCGCTTCGTCTATAAGGCGACGGACAAGTGCCTCCCATTTTTCAAAGTTCTGAAAGGAGGAAATAAATTCTAGTGGACAGAAGAATGAGAGGTAACCCTGCAAGAACTGAAAAAACACTTGGGCCAGGCTTCCCTCTTCTCCAAGCCAAAGGCCAGCGAACCACTGCAGCTGTACTTGGCAGTAACCCCCGAGACAATCAGATCAGTCTTGGTAAGAGAGGAAGATTCTCACCAGCTGCATGTTCATTATGTAAGCAAAACACTTTTGACAGCCAAGACTCGCTATCCAGACATGGAGAAGCTAGCACTTTCCTTGGTGATAGCCTCCCAAAAATTTGAGGCCATATTTCCAGGCCCATACTATACATTTGCTAACTAACTTCCTCCTCAAGCAAGTGCTGCAAAAGCCAGATGCTTCGGGAAGATTATTGAAGTGGGTTGTGAAACTCAACGAGTTTGATGTTGTGTTCAAACTAAGGACTAGTATCAAAGAACAGGCCTTAGCAGATTTTGTGGCAGAGTTCACACCTATTCCAGAAATGGAAAAGGAGATGGAACTCGCTGAGAGGCCACATGGAACCTTTTCGTTGATGGGTCGTTAGGGGACCTTGGATCAGGAGCGTGAGTGGTTCTTGTTAGTCCTAAAGGACATAAGCTTAATTGTACTGTAAGGTTCTGCTTCAAGGCCACCCAACAACGCAGCTGAATATGAGGCTCTCCTTGCTGGCCTCAAATTGGTCAAGGAAATGCAGGCAAAAAAGGCTCATGATTAGCAGTGACTCCCAGCTGGTAGTTAGCCAGGTTCGTGGCAATTTTACCACCAGTGATAAGTCCATGGCCGCTTATCTGAATTTGGTTATGGAGTTCATACCCGCTTTTGAAAAATTTGAGTTGGTGCAAATTCCACACTCAAAGAATGCTCATGTCGACGCCCTTTCAAAATTGGAAATTAGTAAAGATTTCAAGTTGCTCACTGTAGTGCCCATAGAGCATCTTCTTAGGCCCTCCACGGCTACTGGTGAAGAGATAATGTAGGTCTGATTACGCCCAAAGTGTTACGCAGTGTTGTAGTGTAGCTTTGGGATGTCGTGTCCACAAAGAGATGGAAAAGTGATTCAAGGGATTCTGAAACTTGAGGTTCTCGTGAATTTGTTGAAGGGGATTTGTTTATTGCATAAAAATATAGTAAATCACTGGAAATAATGATGGAAATTAAGATAACATGCAAGTAGTAAAGTTTCGAGATTCCCTCAACTAGATTGGATCAATCAAAATCGATTCATTCATGCATTCTCTACTCAATTAGAAGTTTTTATCCTAATTCTCTAATCGAATGATTTAACAATACAACCCAATTAAATTCCACATGTAATCCTAGAATTTATGGTTCCCAAATCACAGTCATACATCAATTTACTGAAACTAGATTCAAAAAGCGACTATATATTTCCAATATATACCAGTAATTAAATCACACCAATAAATGATTTGAAAATTAAACTTAAACAAGTATTCTCATCGTTCAATGGAAGAAACGTGATTAAATCCATGAAAAATATGAATAAGTGTTAAATCTAATTCAAATCTAGTTCACAATATGAGAAACATAAACCCTATAATTATTCAAACAATGAAAACGCATCACATGAATGAAAAATGTTGAGATAACCAATTCCAATCGAGTTCCTCCCTTGGGCTTAAATATGGTAGAAAATTCGATTTCCAAATCAAAGGAGAAAACCCTAAAAATACGCTCCAGATTTACCCTATACGACCGCATAGAATAACTGCATTGAGTAACTGGATGCGGTCGCATAGAGTAAAAATTCTGGCCTTTGAAATATCTGAAAATACACATGCGGTCCCAGCACTGTTTTGCCTATGCGACCGCATAGTTTTAATAACTATGTGGTTGTGGCATTTTGGCCCCCAAACTTGATTTTCTTGGGTTTTGACCTCTTTTCTTGATTCTTCTTCATTTTACACCTTATGTCTTCAACCAATTTGCTTTCGCTTCTTTCGACTCCTCGTTTTGCCTTTCGAGCCCTCTTTTGGATATTTTCAATTTAGTCCTTGACTTTCTGTTTTCCTCCATTTTGGTCCTTTTTCACTTGATTCTCCTCAATTTCACTGCATTCATCACTTTGTCCTGCAAAACATAAATTACATAGAATTAAGCTATATTCCAACATTTTAATCGACAACTGCTCATGTTTTGACGGTGAAATAAGTATGTAAAGACACACTTATCAAACTCCTCCAAACTTGAACTATTGTTTGTGTAGATAGACAAATGAACAATTACAACAGTGCAAAAATTAAATCAGTCTCCACTTGTTACATGCATAACCTGACGTGTGTGTGTGAAAACTCATGTCAACATCTCAAGATTCGTGATTGGTTCAAGACTTGTTCCAAAGTAGTCCAATATATCATTTCCTCACTCGAGATATTCACACACCCCCAAACTTATGATTTTCACTCATTTTTCCCTGGGAGCATCTTAGGATCAACTTTTCATTTCTATTTCTTACTCTTTCGTGGTTTGGATAGATCTTACTCTTACAAGTTCACACTTCAACAAATCGAGATTCTCCTATATTTTTTATTGTTTCTGGCATTGATACTAGACTAAGTTACTTGCTTCTCATCAAAGGTAAAGTTTTGTTAACTGGATGCCTGAGGCTCAATCAATGTATTTGAATGGACATATATATATATATATATATATATATATATATATATATATATATATATATATATATATTCATATTTTCTCCATCTCTCTTTCCCTCTTTTTTTTTTAGCATCTTCTCATTTGCTTTCTGATGGATTCCCCCTCTTGAAAAAAACCCACAATATCAATGGAAAATAGAACAAACCAGATCTGATTTTTGATATGAATGTGAGGTAGAAGATCAGATTAGAACCTTAAGGAAACAAAGGCCTTAAAACCCCAATCTTGAGACGCCACAAAGGTTGATCACTCCTTTGATAAGTCAAATTTCTAGCATTCCATCAAGAACACAAGAAAAGGCAAAGCAAGAGCTTTTCTATTTACTTCCAAAAACGTTCCCCCCTTACAAATATCTTGGTGGCTCCTTTTAAAGTGGAAACCTAGCTTCAAAGAAGAAGGAAAAACGAGTTGGGCCTCAAAAGTTGTGGATTGGGCCTAATTCATCAAAATATAAATAGCCCATAATTCATTAAAGATTACAATTAAGATTCCTAACTAGCCATTGTACTCTTCTTGTCCTTCCAAATTTATCCCTTGCACAAAAAGATAAGTGACCATCTTTGGTGAAGCTTTGGAATCTTCGAGTTTTGTTTTAGAATCCTCGAGCACAACCTCTTTGTATTGCACTTCCATAATCAAGCCTTGCAAAGCTTCTTTCATCCTCTTTGTCCTTGCCCTAGTCATTGGACCACCAATTCCTTGTAAAGGATCTTGAGAATATTTGGGAGGATTAACTTGGTCAGCACCTCGATCCCCATCACTTTCTGTATAACCCATGTAGCGAGCTTTAGACCGATGACTACCAAATCAGATGACCATAGGGCATTAGGTTTTAATCACCCTTGCAGGCTTAATGACCCGAGTTATATAGGCTCGAAAAGACGCTTTTGTGAATCCAAAGATTAGTGCAATGCCCCCTTTTCTTTCAGACATCCAGCTTCTAAAACTATCCTCTAACTTAAAACTTTCACCTCGTTTTCATCTCAATAGGTTTCAGACAATCCACACAAGATTTTCATGCATGGAATCCTTATTCATTTCAGTGTTTCCCTGTAAAAGTTCAACCATCTCCAAACTAGTCTACATTTGAATTTATGGAATACGACATTAGAGGTTATTTGGTTGTGTCACTAAGTTCCACTATCCTCTACATACTGAACCACATCAATAACTCAAAATGCTAACATAAGTGCCGTGTACAGAAAATGTCAAGTTTTGCATAAACAGGTGTAGACTAATCCAATAAAGTGATTTCCATCATTCATAACTGACCCCCATTCCAATAGTCATATCATAGCCGGCATGATCATTAAACCCACACAAGTGCAAAGCAAGAATTAGAGTCTAATGCTACAAATAAAAAAAACTAATTTTTTTTTTTAAATTAAACACACCAACATTCAAAAGTTGTAGTTAAAAAGATAAATGAAATGCACATGTTTTTTTTTTTTTAAACACTAAATGAATGCTCATGCATGCATGCCTCCACCCCCAAACTTAATTGAGACATTGTCCGCAATGTATAAGGAGTCATCAAACTTATAGACTAGAAAGCTCATAAAGATTTAGGACAAATGTGCAATACAGTAAAGGGGATGGGGATCAGAATAGTCCCCTGATTAGTACGAGGGAGGTGGTCGAAAAACGTAGCTAGATGTGCCATCAGCTGAAGGTGGTGGCAGTCGTGCAAGTATCAACGCATCATCTCAGTTTGTTGAGTGAGCTTGGTCTCCATCCTCTGAATATGTAAAGACTGGTCCCGTACTTCTGTTTTAATGCTACCCAGCGATCCCATGTCTCATCAACTCTTAATTGAATCCCGTCGACCCTGCCCACATAGTTGTTCAGCAGCCCACTCAAAACTTCAACTTCTCGTCTGGCAGCCAATGATTCCCTAACCGCAGTGGAAGTGGCACCCATAGTGCGTTGCATGTCAGTCCCCACAGTCTGAATGTCCCTACCCATGGTACCTACAGCTTGTCGAAGACTCTCGATATCCCGGGCGGAACCCGTCATGGTAGCGAACATCTGCCGTAGCAACTGAGTGTCAACGTCCAATGGTGCCTCTGGCATCTCAACATCCTCAGCTTCTTGTCCTTGTGTAGCCTGTTGCTGCCTCAACCGCTCCCGCTCTAGCTCCTCTCTATGTCTCACCCGAGCCCTATCCTGAGCTTCCAAAGTAGTGAGTTTAATGAATGGGCTGGGCCTTTCCGGAAGCTCCCCGGATGGGATGGTGACACTCGCACTCTTATAAATCCCACTGATCAAACTAGGAAAGATCAGTGACCAATGTCGATCTCCACAAGCACCCTAAGATTGAATCTGCTCATAGATGAAAGTAGCCAGGTTGATCTTCTGCCCTCTAACCAACTGGTAGATAAAACCTGCAGCTGGGTTGTTAAATGTCGTTCTGTGAGTGGTGGGCTCGATGTTATGGCAAATAAATAGCCATAAAATGGCTATGGACGGTGTAAGCTCAATTTGATGCCATACTGCAGTCTGAAGTGGCCACGCATTTTCACGCCCAAGTAATATGCTCACCCATGTTTGGTGCAAATGTTCAGATCTTGGGGTGTCGATCTCGCTGTTGAAGTTTGCATAGAATTCACGGACGAGATCCTCATATATCTGGTGGGATCGTGCAACCACCCTTTCCCATCCACAAATATGTACTAGAGTCACAATTTCAAATCCTGGGAAATCCTCTAATCTGACTGGCCGCTCTAGGAGTATAGTCCAATCGTTAACGGACTCTGAGTATGGCAATAAGGCCTCTTGTCCTAGGAACTTGCGTATGCCCCCTTCAGGTCCTCGTGTCCTAGCAGTGCCTGAAGTAGAGACCACTTTTTCTTTCCCTTTTGATGTACGCTTTGGAGGCATCCTGCAAATATAAGAATGGGAAAAAACACGTTAGTTAACTGTGAAGTATAGATGACTGTGATAAGACTTGAAGATAACAGAGGAAAAGGAGCATCGACTTCACATGTTTATGTCACAAGAAATTAAATCATCAAATGATGGGCGTGACAAAGTTTGAATTAAACATGGAAGTTTGTCATAAGGATTCACAAAGTAATGCGCAAACTCAAAATTCACCCGAACAAGGCAATTTTTCAATTTTCAAGTCATGGTTGACTTAGCATGTTCACCCCCGGACACCGTCGAGGAAAAGTGAAATTTCCCCGAGCAATGTCCGGGCATATGAAAGAGTGCATATTGATCTACCACATGTCCAAATTTGAAATCAAACGGAGTCCATGTGAGTTATAAAACAGAGGGATGAACTATGTGCCGTGTGGTGTCATGTGCCCCCTATGTCATACTCATGTGCAATTGTGTTGATCTCATGAAAGTTTCTAATGAAAAACACCACTAAATACATTCCACAATACACATCAACAATGTCAAATTCAAAGTTCATACCAATTCCACTCAAATTGTCACTTGGTCAATTCATCAAACACTTAGCAAGCACTTCTAGGAGGTTCACGTGAGCTTTTGAGTGTGTAGTGCGTGTGTGTTTGAGGTCGGGAGGGGGAATGGTCCGGTTTTATTTTTAAAATTGGGCTGCCCTTTCGCTCTATTCGACCGCATAGAGCAAATAGATGCGGTCGCATAGAGCAATTATTCAGAGCGATTAACGTTCTGAAAATGCTCATACGACCGCACGGCTGAGTAGCCTATGTGGTCGCATAAGCTTCTCCCCCCCCCGCCCCTTTTTTTTGGAATGCATCATGAAAATATGTTAACAAAAAAATCAACCCATTGAAAACTCACCCCCCCCCCCAAACTTGTTAGAGCACATGCACTCCCCCCGACTAAACCAAACATTGTCCTCAATGTACAAACAATAGGTCCAATAACAGAAAAGGAAAAATATCACCTGAGTATTGCAGCGAACTCACAACAGCCGAAGGAGGAATCGAAACCTGAAAATCCTCAACCAAAATGGTAATGCAAGAAATGAAAGACTAACATAATGCAAAACAAACTCAAAAAAAATTAGAAACCGAAAATACAGAAAAGTAAAGTGATAGACGGATCTGGAAGGTGTCCAAGATGGTAACTGGGTCTGCAAGAGGAATTTCTTCCTCCGCAGGCACCTGTTGCCGGGCATATGCTATCTTTAAACGCTGTCCATTCACTTTAAATACCCTACCATCTTTAGGGTCCTCAATTTCAATTGGCCCATGGTTAAAGACCTGTTTCACCATAAAAGGACCAGACCACCTGGAACGATGTTTCCCTAGATGTTTATGGAGTCGGGAATCATACAAGTAAACTTTCTGATTTGGTTCAAACGTTTTTCTAAGAATGTGTCTATCATGAAACGTTTTCATTTTTGCTTTGTAAAGTTTAGCATTCTCGTAAGCATCATTTCTCAACTCCTCCAACTCAGTTAACTGAAATTTCCTAAGTTTACTACCTTCCTCTAGGTTAAAGTTAAAGTGTTTGATAGCCCAGAAGGCTCGGTGCTCGAGGTCCACAGGCAAATGGCAAGGTTTTCCAAAGACACTTTTATACGGCGACATGCCTAAAGTGGTCTTAAAAGCAGTTCGGTAGGCCCAAAGTGCATCATTCAATCTCAAAGACCAGTCCTTACGATTAGGATTTACTGTTTTCTCCAAAATTTGCTTGATTTCCCTATTGGCTAATTCAACATGTCCACTGGTTTGGGGATGATAAGCAGCTGATGTTTTATGAATGACCCCGTACTTTTTCATTAGAGCCTCAAACGAACGGTTACAGAAATGTGTACCCCCTATCACTAATGAGCTTGGTGTCCCAAACCTAGATAACACATTTTCCCTATGGAATTTAACAACTGTATTGTTGTCATTGGCTCGACAAGCTGCTGCTTCGACCCATTTAGACACATAGTCAACAACCACAATGATAAACATATACCCAAATGAAGGTGGAAAGGGTCCCATAAAATCAATACCCTAGCAATCAAAGACTTCTATCACTAAAATGGGGTTTAATGGCATCATGTTGCGTCGAGACAAAGTACCAAGCTTTTAACACTTCTCACAAGATTTACAGTAAATGTTAGTGTCTTTGAATAAAGTAGGCCAACAAAAACTACATTGCAAAATTTTTGCAGCAGTCTTTTTCATGGAAAAATGACCGCCACAAGTTTGTGAATGACAAAAGTCTAATACGCTAGGTATCTCCTCATTAGGCACACAACGCCTCAAAATCTGGTCAGGGCAGTATTTGAATAGGCATGGATCATCCCAATAAAACTTACGCACCTCAACTAAGAACTTTCTCTTATCCTGCGCACTCCACTCTCCTGGGATTTCACCTATAGATAGGTAGTTGACAATATGAGAGGAAAGAGGAAAGAGAAAACAAGTGTTCATCTGGGAAGTCATCTCTAATAGGCAGTTGATTCACATTGTCCTGAAAAGTTAACCTAGATAAATGGTCTGCCACCACATTTTCTACCCCCTTTTTGTCCTTAATAACAATGTCAAATTCCTGTAGGAGTAAAATCCACCTAATCAATCGTGCCTTAGCGTCCTTCTTGGAAAGAAGGTACTTAAGAGCATAATGGTCTGTGAAGATTGTGATAGGAGAGCCAATTAGATAGGATCGAAACTTATCTAAAGCAAAGACTACAGCTAGCAGTTCTTTCTCAGTTGTGGAATAGTTCATTTGAGCACCATTTAAGGTCCTACTAGCATAGTAAATGACAAAAGGTTTACCCTCCCTTCGTTGCCCAAGGACAGCACCTACCGCATAATTACTAGCATCGCACATAATCTCAAATGGTAACGACCAATTAGGTGATTACATTATGGGTGCTAAAGTTAGCCTATCGGTCAAAGTTTTAAACGCCTCTTCACAAGCTGGGGTCCAATCAAAGGTAGCATCCTTGGCAAGAGATTACATAAAGGTCTGGATATGGATGAAAAGTTTTGTATAAACCTTCTATAGAAACCTTCGTGGCCAAGGAAAGATCTGATATCTTTAGGTGTCTTAGGTGTGGGCAGCTTGGAGATCAATTCAATCTTAGATTTGTCAACCTCTATCCCCTTAGATGAAACAACATGACCTAGGACAATATTGACCTGAAGAAACTATGAAATGACATTTCTCCCAATTCAAAACCAAGCCTTTCTCCTCACATCTAGTTAAAACTCTCTCCAAGTTTAACAAGCATGCATCAAAAGAAGTACCAAAAATAGTTTGATTATCCATAAAGACTTCCATACAATTTTCTACCATATCACTAAACATACTCATCATGCATTGTTGAAAAGTAGCAGGAGCGTTACATAATCCAAATGGCATCCTACGAAATGCATAGGTACCAAAAAGACAAGTAAAAGTAGTCTTTTCCTGGGCCTCCAAAGCTATCTAAATTTGATAATAACCAGAATAACTGTCCAAGAAACAGTAAAAAGGATGACCAGCCACATGCTCAAGAATTTGGTCCAAGAATGGGAGGGGAAAATAGTCCTTCTGAGTGGCAGCATTCAACTTCCTATAATCAATGCACATGCGCCATTCAGTTACAGTTTTTGTAGGGACCATTTCACCAAGTTCATTTTTAACCACTGTGACTCCTGATTTCTTAGGGACTACCCGTGTAGGACTAACCCATTTAATATCATAAATAGGATAAATGATTCCTGCGTCTAACAATTTTAGCACTTCATTTTTCACTGCCTCTTTCATTGTGGGGTTCAGCCTACGTTGTGATTCTCTTTTAGGATTGGTTCCCTCCTCTAGGTGAATCCTATGTGAGCATAAAGGGCTTATACCTTTGATATCAGCTATAGTCCATCCTAGTGCAGATTTGTATTCATTCAGAATGTTTAAAAGCTTTTTACCTTAAGAAGCACTTAATTGTGAAGAAATAATCACAGGAAAAGTATTACCTGGTCCAAGGAACACATGTTTCAGCCTTGGGGGTAGTGGTTTCAACTCCGGTGTTGGACTCTCAATACATGATAGTTGCTGTCCTCCAGTTCTAGCTGGTAGTTTTTCAAACTTTGGTTGCCAAGGTGATGTACCATAACCTTGAAATTTAGAAAAAAAAACAGCACAAATATTAGCATAATCTTCATTATGGCAATATACTGGAATTTCAGAATTTGTAAGAAATGAGTTTAAAGGATTGAAATCAATGGTTGCATGTGCATCCTCCTGAATGAGTGCGTCAATCATGTACGTTTGATGACACTCTTCATCTTCCATAGGCTGCTTAGTGATGTGAAAAATGTTAACTTCAAGAGTCATATTTCCAAAAGATAGCTTCATCAGACCATTCCTACAATTGATAAGAGCATTAGCAGTAGCAAAAAAAGGTCTACCAAGAATAATAGGTATTTTGGAGTTAACATTCACGTCAACTTTCAAATCTAGAATTAGGAAGTCAACGGGATAGTAAAACTTGTCTATTTGCACCAAAACATCCTCAACTACTCCTCTGGGTTTTATAGTGGATCTATCAGCCAATTGTAAAACTACGGTTGTAGGTTTAACCTCACCTAGGCCTAGCAATCGATAAATGGCATAAGGCATGAGGTTAACACTAGCTCCTAAGTCAAGCAAGGCTTGTGCAAACTCACAACTCCCAATGATGCAAGAAATTGTAGGACAACCAGGGTCCTTATATTTTGGTGGGACTCTCTATTCAATTACCGCACTCACTTGCTCAGTCAAGAAAGCAGTTTTCTTGACATGATGTTTCCTTTTCACAGTGTACAAGTCTTTGAGGACTTTTGCATATGTAGGAATTCGAGAAATCACATGCAATAGAGGTAGATTGATTTTTACCTACCTAAGGTGTTCTAAGATCTCATCATGTTGGCTAGTAGCTGAAAACATTAGGCTTTAGAGCTTGAGGGAATGGTGCTCTAGCTAGGTTTTCCACCACCTTATCATTAGGCTCACTCTCTTCAGAATTACTCGAGTCTTTCTCTTTTTCTTCTACTTCCCTAGGCTTAATGATTGGTTCCACAACTTTCCCAGATCGAGTGGTGATAGCATTTATCTCCTTAAGGTTGTTTTCTATACCTGAAGTTTGAGCCATATGTTGTCCTTTAGGGTAAGCATTTATCTCCTTAAAGTCATCTCCTTACTCCCCTCAACAACTTGATTGAACATGATTTCAAACTTCTGATTTGTCTTCCCTTGAGTCTCATAAAAGCATGTAGGTTGTCCTCTAAGGAATTCCTAGAAGTTGAGGGTTGATGTGATGGTTTATTGAAAACTCTAGGTGGCTGAGTAGGTTGCTAGTTATCAGTTTTCCAGCTGAAATTAGGATGATTCCGTGACCCCTGATTGTAGGTCTCAAAATATGGGGCATAAGGCTTTTTGTACGCACCTAAAGCATTACAGTGTTCATCATAAACCCCCCCCCCCCCCCCTCATCTCAGCTAGGGCAACACATTCTTGCACTGGGTGATCAAGTCCACCACACACACTGTGTCCAGAAGACTCAACACGAGCAACAGTAGTTGTAGGTTTTGAACTACTAGTACGTAGGTTCTCAATTTCTCTGGTCAGGGCTTCTAACTTAGCTCTAAGATTGTCTTCTTCCCTAAGATGATAGATGCCTGCACTAGAAGGATTTCCTACGGCTCATGATCTATTGGTGCTATCAATAGCACTAGGGCCAGTTCAGGTGTGGGCTTTCTCAGCTAAGTCATCGAAGGATCCTATAGCCTCATCTGGATCTTTTTGTAGGAAATCACCATTACTCATAATTTCAACAAACTGACGCTCTCTAGATGTTAACCCTTCATAGAAATAGCTCACGATGCGCCAACTCTCATAACCACAGTGTGGACAAAGAGTTTGGAGTTCTTTATACCTTTCTCACGCTTGATATAAAGTTTCACTCTCCTTTTGGATAAAAGAAGAGATCTATTTTTTCAAAGCAGTAGTTTTGTGGTGGGGAAAGTATTTGTCAAAGAACGCTCGAGTCATTTCAGCCCAAGTCCCAATCGAACGTGGTCTCAATGAATATAACCAGCTCTTAGCCTTTTCCTTGAGGGAAAATGGGAAGAATTTGGGCCTAATTGCATCTATTGTACCATGTTGATTGTGGAAGGTAGCCCGTTAAAGAGATATTCAAACTCTGTGTTAAGCCCGTTAGCAGATCTTCATCGTTCAGCTCGATGCCTGCTCATGAAACACAAGTAAAACAAAATTGAAATGCAAAATACTAAAAAAAATAATACGTTGAAACAAAAGATTGGAAAAGGAACGAAATCACCCTTTTGCAATCGAATCCCTCAATTTGTTGTACTGTCTCCCTGACAACGATGCCAAAATTTGATTACGCCCAAAGTGTTACGCGGTGTTGTAGTGTAGCTTTGGGGTGTCATGTCCACAGGAGATGGAAAAGTGATTCAAGGGATTCAGAAACTTGAGGTTCTCGTGAATTTGATGAAGGGGATTTGTTTATTGCATAAAAATGTAGTAAATCACAGGAAATAATGATGCAAATTAAGATAATATGCAAGTAGTGAAGCTTCGGGATTCCCCCAACTAGATTGGATCAATCAAAATCATTCATTCATTCTCTACTCAATTAGAAGTTTTTATCCCCACTCTCTAATCGGATGATTTAACAATACAACCCAATTAAATTCCACATGTAATCCTAGAATTTATGGTTCCCAAATCACGGTCATACATCAATTTACTGAAACTAGATTCAAAAAGCGACTATATATTTCCAACATATAGCAGTAATTAAATCACACCAATAAATGATTTGAAAATTAAACTTGAACAAGTATTCTCATCGTTCAATGTAAGAAACGTGATTAAATCCATGAAAAATATGAAAAAATGTTAAATCTAGCTCAAATCTAATTCACAATATGAGAAACATAATCCTTAGAATTATTCAAACAATGAAAACGTATTACATGAATGAAAAATGTCGAGATAACCAATTCCAATCGAGTTCTTAAAAATACGCTCCAGATTTACCCTATGCGACCGCATAGAGTAACTAGATGCGGTTGCATAGAGTAAAAATCTTGGCCTTTGAAATCTCTGAAAATACACATGCGGTCGCAGTCCTGTTTTGCCTATGCGACCGCATAGTTTTAATAACTATGTGGTTGTGGCATTTTGGCCCCCGAACTTGATTTTCTTGGTTTTTAACCTCTTTTCTTGATTCTTCTTCATTTTACACCTTTTGGTCCTTTTTCACTTGATTCACCTCAATTTCACTACGGGTTCGTTTGATTGCAAAGGTGGAAAGAAAATGTTTTATTGGGAATTGAATTGCCTAGAAATTGTTTTACTGGGAATTGTAATTAATTGTGTTTGATTTGTATAATTTTCCACCTGGAAAATGTTGAAAGTTTGGTATCCGTTTGACTTTATTTTTTATGGAAATTGTTCATTAAAGTGATAATTTTTTCTACCATTGCGTCTAGAATTTGTTCCAATTACCAAAAAGTAAAAAAAAAAAAAATTTAAACAATTAGAAAAAATTACCATATTCGTTTGACTTTGTTTTGCATAGAAATTGTCAACAAAGTGAAAATTCTTTTTGTAATAGTTGATAGAATTTGTTGCGATTACTAAAAAAAAAAGATGGAAATTGCTTTCCCACCTAATAGGTGGGAAAACAAATTCAAGAAAATGTGCATAAAATGGTTGTACCTAGAAAAGGTAGGAAAAACAAAAGCCAAGAAAACTTTTGCAATCAAACACCATTAATTGGGTGAAGTTGGAAAACATTTTCTTTTTCCACCTAATTTTCTAGGCTATCAAACACACCCTACATTCATCACTTTGTCCTGCAAAATATGAATTACATAGAATTAAGCTATATTCCAACATTTTAATCGACAACTGCTCATGTTTTGACAGTGAAATATGTAAAGACACACTTATCAAGGTCAAAGATACTCGATTATGGATGAAGCCAATTATATCATTCCTCAAGGACTGGACTTTACCCTTTGAAAAAGAGGAGGCACAGAAGTTCAAAAGACGAGCTGCACACTTCATCTTCCAAGATAATGTGCTATATAAACGAGAATTTTCCTTGCCTTTTCTTCGATGCATAGGTAGAGAACAAACCAATTATATGCTCCGAGAGATTCATGAAAGGGTACGTGACAATCACACAGGAGGATGATCCTAGGCACAAAAAGTGTTGAGGTAATGATATTATTGGCCCACCTTGAAAAAGGACGTCCATCAATTTACCAGAGATGTGACAAGTGTCAGCGCTTTGCAACAGTTCAAAGGCTGGCCTTTCAGGAGTTAAGCGTTGTTTCCAGCCCCTGGCCGTTTGCTGAATGGGGAATCGATCTTATAGGTCCCCTTCCTAAAGGGAGAAAAATTTTAGCTTTGCGATTATCACCATTGATTATTTTACCAAATGGATAGAAGTCGAACCCCTTGCTAAAATTATTGAAGCCAATACTTTCAAATTTATGTGGAAGAACATCATTTGCAGGTTCGAAATTCCCCATTCAATTGTTTTGGACAATGGTAGATAGTTCGATAATAAGGTCAGAAACTTATGCGAAGAGTTGGGCATTAGGAAACACTTTTTCTCCCCACATCACCCTCCGGCAAATGTTAACAAGACAGTCAAGTACACGTTGAAGAGAAAGCTAGATGCTTCTAAAGGGGCTTGGGTCGACGAACTACCTCAAGTCTATGGGCCATTCGAACCATAAGTAGAATTGGTACAGGACCCCTTTCTCTATGGCTTACGAGGCCGAGGCTACGAGCCCAGTTAAAGGGGTCTGCTATCTCCTCGTCGAATTCATTTCAACGAAATATCTAATGAGGAGCTAAGGAGATGCGAACTAAACTCCTTGAGGAAATGAGGGATGATTCTCAAACGAAATTAGCTATTTATCAACGGAAAATGACTAGATACTACGATTCTAAAGTGAAGAAGAAGTCATTTTGTTTAAGTGAATCGATGCTCCGAAAGGTCCTTTTATCTTCAAAAAAACACGGTGCAAGAACCCTTGGTCCCAATTGAGAAGGTTCCTACTGTATCAAGGAAGAGGTTTGATTATGCACAAAGAATAACGCGGTAGTTGTAGTGCAGCTTTGGGGTGTCGTATCAACAGGGAGATGGAAAATGCTTAAGGGTTCCAAAAACGGATGAGTGATACGTCTTCAATGTGTAGTGAAATTCAATGTTGAAAGGTGAAATTAAAGTCAATAATTTGAGGTAGTTGGTTACGCCCAAAGAATAACGCGATAGTTATAGCACAGCTTTGGGGTGTCGTATCCACAGGGAGATGGAAGAATATTTAAAGGATCAAAAATGTTGAATTGTTCTCTCAAATGTGTAATAAAATTCAATGTTGAAACGTGAAATTAAAATAAATAATTCAAAGCGGTGAAGCGTCAGAATTCCCTCAATTGGATTGGATCAATCATATCAATTATTCATTTTTATAACACAATTAGAGGCTTTCATCCCGTCACTCTAATCGGAAGATATATCGTGAAAATCAATTTAATTTACAAATGTAATCCTAGAATTTAGACTTAAGACATATTCGCACAATTTTATTGGAACAAGATCAAAGATCGACCATATACATCAATATAAGGTAGTAATCAATCCGCCAATAAAGTGAAATTGAGATTAAAATTCAACAACTAGTTTAATCTAACGATAGAAGAAGCACGACTGGATCTATGAAGGATATAATAATTCTTAAACCAATCTCAACAATAAATAATTGAAATTGAAACTCAATAAATAGTTTGATTGAACAATGGAAAAAACATGACTGAATCCATGAAAAATCTTGTAAATATTAAACCGATTTCAATATAAATTCAAGAGAATGAAAATCTAAATTCTAGTATTGTTTGACAAGAAAAGATCATATTAAATGAATAAAAGATATGAAATCACCAATTCCAATCGAGTTCCTTCGTAGCTTCACCAAGGGTTTTAGTTCTCCATGAGTTTCTTGAGCCAAAGGGGAGAAGAATGGTGTATGGGGGCCTTCTCCATATGTATTCTGCTGTTAAGTATTTGTAAGAGTAGGAAATTAGATGAAAATCACGTCCAAATTGGTTTCCAAAAGAATTATAATCGAATAAGGAAAGTTCCTTTCGCACGCGGATTTTTTGTCTCTACACAGCAGTCAGTAATTTGATTATAACGTTCTCTTCTGATATCCGATTCAGATGACTCAAGATGCGTTGAAAAGAGAACTCGAAGAGCTACAACTTTGTTAGAAATACATCTTTTCCAATTCAGACTTTTACTATACCAAAAATGGGTCTCAATTTTCGACTAAAAATCTGGAATATATCTTGTGCGAATTGGAAATTGATTTTGATAATATTCCATTCCTTTTTGACTTCTAATTGCTTCCAATCGACCCTTAGCACTCTCGAACCTTCATCGTGAGTCCTGACATAATTTTTGAGTATTTGCACTTTAGTCCCTAAACTTTCACTTTCTTCCATTATGGTCATTTTTCAATTGTTTCTCCTTATTTCCGCTACATTCATCACTTGTCCTGCAAAGCATTTGCATAGAATTAAGCTATATTCCAACATATTAATCAATAATTGCTCATGTTTTGACAGTAAAATAAGTATGTAAAACGTACTTATCAAACTCCCCCAAACTTGAACTATTGTTTGTCTTCAAACAACAACAATATAACTTAACTCTACAAACAACATGGTTTAACAATATGTCGTGTCTCAGGTTTGAAATTTGGTAGTCAGACAAACGAACCATTACAATAATGCAAAAATTAAATCAGTCTCCACCTGTTATATGCATAACCTGACGTGTGTGTGTGAAAACTCCTTTCAACATATTAAGATTATGATTGGTTCAATCCCTGACCCATAGTAGTCAAATATGTACTTTCCTTGCTTGAGAGATACACACACCCCCAAACTTATGCTTTGCATTCAATTTTCCCGGGGTGTATCCTAAGTTGAATCCATTCAATTCTATTCCTTACCCTCTCTTAGTTTGGATAGACATTACTCCTACAAGTCCACACTTCAACAAGTCGGGATTCTCCTATATGTTTGATTGATTTAATCTTTAAGACTAGACTAAGTTACTTACTTCTCGTCAAATGTGTAGTTTTGTCAACTGAATGTCTGGGACGTAATCAATGTATTTGAATTTATATTTTTTTCTTTTTTTTCATTTTTTTCTCCATTTCTTTTTCTCTTTTTATTTGAGTATCTTCTCATTTGCTTTCTATATAACCCATGTAACGAGTTTTAGGCAGATAACGCCCAAGTCAGATGACCATAGGGCACCAGGTTTTAAATCACCCTCATAGGTTTAATCACCCGAGTTATATAGGCTAAAAAGATGCTTTTTATGTACTCAAAAATTAGTACAATGCCCCCTTTTCTTTTAAACATCCAATTTTTAAAACTAACCTCTAACTTAAAGCTTTCACCTCGTTTTTATCTCAATGAGTTTCAGACAATCTACACAAGGTTTTCATGCATGGAATCCCTACTTATCTCAGTGTTTCCTTGTAACAGTTCAATCATCTCCAAACCAGCATATATTTGGATTTATGGAATACGACACTAGAGGTTATTAGGTTGTATCACTAAGTTCCACTATCCTCTACAAAATGAATCGAATCATTACTCAATATGCCAAACATAAGTGACGTGCATAGGAAATATCAAGTTCTACATAAACAGGTTTAGACTAATCTCATACTGCACTATTTTCATCATTCACAGCTGACACCTATTCCAATAATCACATCATAGCTGGCAAATTTAATATACCCACACAAGCAGACAAAGCAATAATTAAAATTTAATGCTGAAAGATAAAAAATTGAATTTTTTTTAAAAAAAACACACAAACATGCGAAAATTGCAGTAAAGAGATGCATGAATAGATGAATGATGCTCCACCCCCAAACGTAATTGAAACATTGTCCTCAATGTTTAAGCATAAATACGAAAGAAAATAAGGGAAAGATGTCACTTGAGCATGGCAGTGAGTCAACAGAAACTTGAGGTATAAGAAGCCTGAAAGTACTCAATTGAATGGTAAAGCAAAGAAAATGACAAAATTAACTAGAATTAAAATGCAAAAGTAAAAGGCAGAAGAAAAAGAATGAACTCCCCTTGGGTTGCCTCCCAAGCAGCGCTTTTGTTTATTGTTTTTGGCTCGACTCAATGTTTCCTCCCTAGCCTGCATCCAGTAAGTGTGGTTTTCATTGTCTTTGCAATGCACTAACCTCCTTGGACATAAGCACTGGTGATGGTCCTCCGCCTCCATCAAATACATGCATGGGATAACCAGAGAAGAGCTCAGAATCAGGAGTAGGGACCTGCAAGACAAAAGGTAAAGTTCTCTCATTAGAAACTGGCAATGTAAAATAAGAACTATTACCTGACTCTTGATCATCTATCTCAAGATGTTTATTGATGATGAAGTCTACTCCATCCGATTCTAGAGTTTCCCGTGCTGGTCCAAGGAACATACTATCAGCAACCTCTTGAGTGAGTGCATCAATCAAGTGTGTTTGAAGACACTCGTCATCCTCCTCTAACTGCTTAGTGATATGGAAAATGTTGACTTCTAGAGTTATATTCCCAAATGATAGTTTCATAAGACCATTCCTACAATTAATCAGAGCATTAGCAGTAGCAAGGAAAGGTCTACCAAGAATGATAGGAATTTTAGAGTCAACATTCACATCATTTTTTACATCCAATACCAAGAAATCCATGGGATAGTAAAATTTATCAATTTAAATCAAGACATCCTTGACTACTCCCCTAGGTTTAACAGTGGACCTATCAGCTAATTGTAAAACCACAGATGTAGGTTTCATCTCACCCAAACCTAATGACAGGTAAATAGCATAAGGCATGAGATTGACACTAGCCCCTAAATCTAGAAGAGCTTGTCCAAACTCATGACTCCCAATGATACAAGACACAGTAGGACAATCAGGGTCCTTATACTTAGGTGGGACTCTTTGTTCAATCACTGCACTCACTTACTCAGTTAAGAAAGCAGTTTTCTTGACATTGTGTTTCCTTTTGATAGTGCATAAATCCTTAAGGACTAACATACGTAGGAATCTGTGAAATTACATGCAAAAAGGGCAAATCGATTTTTACCTGCTTTAGATGCTCTAAGATTTCACTATGTTGACTAATAGATTTTGAGGTGGACTTAAGAGCTAGTGGGAAAGGTGCTCTAACTGGATTTATCATCACTTCCTCCCTAAGGCTATTATCTTCAGGCTCACTAGACTCTTTCTCAGTTTCCATAGGTCTAGGAGTTGGTTCTATGACTTTTCCTGACCTAGTGGTTATGGCATTTACCTCCCTAAGATTGTTTACATTAGATCCTGAGGTTTGTGCCATGTATTGTCCCTTAGGGTTAGGTTGAGGTTGAGGTTGAGCCGAAAATTTTCCACATTCCTCTACAGCTAAGGCACTAGTTAGTTTGGAGCTATGATTCTTGATTTCCTTTTGATCCTCAACAATTTGGGTAATCATAGTCTTGAATTTTTGATTTGTTTTCCCCTGTGCCTCCCTGAAAGCATGCAATGTATCTTCTAAGGAATTTCTAGATGACGTGGGTTGGTATGAGGGTGTATTGTAAGCTCTATTCGTTTGGGCGGGTTGTTGGTTTTTAGATTTCCAGCTAAAATTGGGATGATTTCGCCACCCTGGGTTGTAGCTTTCAGAGAAAGGGGCATAGGATTTGTTATACGTACCTAAGACATTGCAATATTCTTCATGAACCCCCCCTCATCTCAGCGATAGTAGAACAATCTTGCGCTGGATGACCTATTCCACCACACACATCACAAGGTCCAGAAGACTCAACACGAGCTACAGTAGATGTAGGCTTTAAACTCTTAGTGCGCAGGTTTTCAATTTCTCTAGTTAGGGTTTCTACTTTACCTCTAAGATCATCTTCTTCCCTAAGGTGATAAAGCCTGCACTAGAAGGATTTCCAACGGCTCGTGACCTATTGGCGCTATCAGTGGTACTAGGGTCAGTCCAAGTGTGAGCTTTTTCTACTAGTTCATCTAAATATTCTATAGCCTCATCAGGATCTTTCTGTAAAAATTCACCATTACACATCATCTCTATAAATTGACGCTCCTAGATGTTAACCCTTCATAAAAATAGCTCACGATATGCCAACTCTCATAACCATGATGGGGGCAAAGAGTTTGAAATTCTTTATATCTTTCCCACGCTTGATATAAAGTTTCACTCTCCTTTTGGATAAAAGAATAGATTTGTTTTTTCAACGCAATAGTTTTGTGGTGGGGAAAGTATTTGCTAAAGAATACTTGTGTCATTTCAGCCCAAGTTCCAATCGAACGTGGTCTCAATGAATACAACCAACTTTTAGCCCTTTCCTTAAGAGAAAATGGGAAGAATTTGAGCATAATTGCATCCATTGTACCATGTTGATTGTGGAAGGTTGCTACAACCTCCTCGAATTCCCTGACATGCACATACGGGTTTTCATTCTCAAATCCATGAAAGTTAGGAAGAAGTTGAATCATTCCAGATTTAAAATCTACACGTGGCATGTTGGGTGGAAACATAATACATGAAGGTGTAGATGTATGCGTGGAGTGCAAATAATCATGCAAAGTTCTATACGGTACATCATGCTCATTGTCAGACATTGTGTTATGTGATGTGGTGTCAGTTTTAACAGATGCAGAATCAAAAGCAGGGTTAAAAAAATGTTCAAACTCTATGTCGGGTCTGTCCGCAAATCGTCTTCGTTCTCCTTAATACAGGTGCTCATAGAAAAAGTAAAAGAAAATAAAGTGAAAATAGGAAGAATACAATAAAGAAAATTAAACGAATTAAAAACAAAATAAAAGGAACGATGTCACTATTTTGTACCGTCTCCCCGACAACGGCGCCAAAATTTGATTACGCCCCAAGAATAATGCGTTAGTTGTAGCACAGCTTTGGGGTGTCGTATCCACAGGGAGATGGAAGAATATTTAAAGGATCAAAAAGGCTGAATTGTTCTCTCAAATGTGTAATAAAATTCAATGTTGAAACGTGAAATTAAAATCAATAATTCGAAGCGATGAAGCGTCGGAATTCCCTCAATTGGATTGGATCAATCATATCAATTATTCATTTTTATAACACAATTAGAGGCTTTCATCCCGTCACTCTAAGCGGAAGATATATCGTGAAAATCAATTCAATTTACAAATGTAATCCTAGAATTTAGACTTAAGACATATTCGCACAATTTTATTGGAACAAGATCAAAGATCGACCATATACATCAAGCATAAGGCAGTAATCAATCCGCCAATAAAGTGAAATTGAGATTAAAATTCAACAACTAGTTTAATCTAACGATAGAAGAAGCATGACTGGATCTATGAAGGATATAATAATTGTTAAACCAATCTCAACAATAAATAATTGAAATTGAAATTCAATAAATAGTTTGATTGAACAATGGAAAAAGCATGACTGAATCCATGAAAAATCTTGTAAATATTAAACCGATTTCAATATAAATTCAAGAGAATGAAAATCTAAATTCTAGTATTGTTTGACAATGAAAAAATCAAATTAAATGAATAAAAGACATGAAATCACCAATTCCAATCGAGTTCCTTCGTAGCTTCACCAAGGGTTTTAGTTCTCCATGAGTTTCTTGAACCAAAGAGGAGAAGAATGGTGTATGGGGGCCTTCTCCATATGTATTATGTTGTTAAGTATTTGTAAGAGTTGGAAATTAGATGAAAATGACGTCCAAATTGGTTTCCAAAAGAATTCTAATCGAAAAAGGAAAGTTCCTTTCGCATGCGGATTTTTTATTTCTGCACAGCAGTCAGTAAGTTAATTATAACTTTCTCTTCTGATATCCAATTTAGATGATTCAAGATGCGTTGGAAAGATAACTAGAAAAGCTACAACTTTGTTAGAAATACATCTTTTCCAATTCGGACTTTTACTATACCAAAAATGGGTCTCAATTTTCGGCTAAAAATCTGGAATATATCTTGTGCGAATTGAAAATTGATTTTGATAATATTCCATTCCTTTTTGACTTCTAATTGCTTCCAATCGACCCTTAGCACTCTCAAACCTTCATCGTGAGTCATGACATAATTTTTGAGTATTTACACTTTAGTTCATGAACTTTGGCTTCCTTCAATTCTGGTATTTTTCAATTGTTTCTCCTTATTTCCGCTATATTCATCACCTGTCCTGCAAAACATGAATTGCATAGAATTAAGCTATATTCCAACATATTAATCAACAATTGCTCATATTTTGACAATAAAATAAGTATGTAAAACGTACTTATCAAACTCCCCCAAACTTGAACTATTGTTTGTCCTCAAACAATAACAATATAACTTAACTCTATAAACAACATGGTTTAACAATATGTCCCGTCTCAGGTTTGAAATTTGGTAGTCAGACAAACGAACCATTACAATAGTGCAAAAATTAAATTAGTCTCCACCTGTTATATGCATAACCTGACGTGTGTGTGTGTGAAAACTCATGTCAATATATTAAGATTATGATTGGTTCAATCCCTGACCCATAGTTGTCAAATATGTACTTTCCTCGTTCGAGAGATACACACACCCCCAAACTTATGCTTTGCATTCAATTTTCCCGGGGTGTATCCTAAGTTGAATCCATTCAATTCTATTCCTTACCCTCTCTTAGTTTGGATAGACATTACTCCTACAAGTCCACACTTCAACAAGTCGGGATTCTCCTATATTTTTTATTGATTTAATCCTTAAGACTAGACTAAGTTACTTACTTCTCGTCAAATGTGTAGTTTTTGTCAACTGAATGTCTGGGGCGTAATCAATGTATTTGAATATATTTTTTTTCTCCATTTCTTTTTCTCTTTTTATTTGAGTATCTTCTTATTTGCTTTCTATATAACCCATGTAACGAGCTTTAGGCCGATAACTCCCAAGTCAGATGACCATAGGGCACCAGGTTTTAAATCACCCTCATAGGCTTAATCACCCGAGTTATATAGGTTCAAAAAGATACTTTTTATGTACTCAAAAATTAGTGCAATGCCCCTTTTGATATGAGCTCTTACCAAAACTTTAGAAACCAGTAAGAGCTCATATCATATCCTTTGTACCGGAATGGCCGTATCATCATATCATATCATATCATATCCATATCCATATCATATCTTTAACTTTCATAAGTATAAAAATTCGTCAACATGAACAAAATATTTTAAACGGGATAAATCAACTGCACCTCTTTTCCTACCTTGTTAAACTTGCTTTAATTTTGAAGACAAGACAAAGAAATCACGTTCCCCTTTCTTTCTTTATTTTCTCCTTCTGCTCTTGTGCCTTGAAAGTTTATTTTGTGTGTTTCCCATTCAGGCATAATGTCATACGTCTATATACATAGGGAAAATAGAAAACTAGATTTGCAAGAGTTGGCACATAGCCGGAAACGTGTAGGATAGGGTAAAATGGATAAAGTGGTGGAAACAGAATTTGTTTTTATTTTCTAGACCAAGTCTTACCCATATAGGATTCATACACTAGTCAACTAACAAAATCTCATGCAATACATTACCATACACGTGGTGGCACTACATTTACATCCAAGGTTCTAATTAAAATAATAATAGAAAAATAGTATTCTAACAATTTCTTTGAATTGTAATATCTTGGAGATGATTTATTCGAATCGACTGTTTTTCGAGCCCAAATTATGTATTTAATTACTGTCTATCCAACGAGACCAATATTGATATATTTATCATTGCTCTATCAATACTTAAATATTTGTCCCAAATAAATTGATTTTAATAAAAGTATCATTTTAGTCCATAACTTTCAAAATATTAAAATATAGTATACAAAATTAAATCATATTCTATTTTAAAATTTTCGGGGCATTACAATCTCACCCCCTTAAAATATTTTCGTTCTCGAAAATTGACCCCTCAAACACGGTGCAAGAACCCTTGGTCTCAATTGAGAAGGTTCCTACTGTATCAAGGAAGAGGTTTGATTACGCCCAAAGAATAACGCGGTAGTTGTAGTGCAGCTTTGGGGTGTCGTATGATACAGGGAGATGGAAAATGCTTAAGGGTTCCAAAAAGGGATGAGTTATCGTATTCAATGTGTAGTGAAATTCAATGTTGAAAGGTGAAATTAAAGTCAATAATTTGAGGTAGTGAAGCGTCGGAACTCCCTCAATTAGATTGGATCATTCACATCAATTATTTAATTTTTATAACACAATTAGAGGCTTTCATCCAGGTACTCTAATCAGAAGATATGTGGTGAAAATTAATTTATTTACAAATGTAATCCTAAAATCTAGATTTAAGTCATATTCGCACAATTTTATTGGAACAAAATCAAAGATCAACCATATACATCAAGCATAAGGCAATAATCAATCCGCCAATAAAGTGAAATTGAGATTAAAATTCAATAATTAGTTCAATCTAATGATAGAAGAAGTATAACTGGATGTATAAAGAATTTTTAATAAAAGTTAAGTTAATCTCAATAATAAATAATTGAAATTGAAACTCGATAAATAGTTTGATTAAAAATGGAAAAAGTATAACTGAATTCATGAAAAGTCTAGTAATTATTAAACTCATTTCAATATAAATTTATGAAAAGAAAAGTCTAATTCCTAAGATTATTCAGCAAGAAAAGACCAATTACATGAAATAATATATGTGAAATCACCATATCCAATTGAGTTCCTCCCTTGCTTCACCAAGAGATTTAGTTCTTCATGAGTTTTTTGAGCAAAAAGAGATGAAAGAATGATGAATAATGAGGAATGGCCATTCTGGGGTGTTTTGGGTTGTATTTAGGGTTGAAAAGTCGTGCAAGATATGTTACCAAATGAGTTTAAGTCGTAGAAGGAAAGTTGAAAATTCGCGTCCTAAATCAACCATGCGGACAGTTTTCAGTATTTTGGTCGTATCTTTCTCTCCTGATATCCGATTGTGGTGATTCAAGATGTATTGGAAAGCTGACTCAAAAGACTGACTTTACTTCAGATACCATCTTCGAGTTTGACCATTTTCCATGTCAAAAACCGGTCTCAATTCATGGCTGAAAACTGGTGCAAAACTTTTCAGCCTAAAAGTTGATATGTTATCATGTATTGGCTATATTTCATCATTTTGACTCCTTTCTTCATCCAATTGACCTCTACCACTCTCAAATCTTCATCACACAGTTAGAAACAAGTTTATAGTATTTTCACTTTAGTCCATGAACTTTCACTTCTTCCATTTTGGTTATTTTTCACTTTTTTCTCCTTATTTTCGCTACATTTATCACTATGTCCTACAAAACCTAAATTAAATAGAATTAAACTATATTCCAACATATTAATCAATAATTTTTTATGTTTCGACAGTGAAATAAGTGTGTAAAAATGCGCTTATCAAACTCTCCCAAACTTGAACTATTGTTTGTCCTCAAACAAAAATATAACTCAACTCTATGTACAACATGGTCCAACAACATGCTGTGTCTCAAGTTTGGAATTTGGTAATCGAACAAATGAACAATTACAATAGTGCAATAATTAAATCAATCTTCACCTGCTACATGCGTAGCCCAACGTGAGTGTGTGAAAATTCATATTGGCATGTTAAGGTTGTGATTGGTTCAACACCTTACACATAGTAGTCAAATATATCATTTCCTCGCTCGAGAGATACCCCCCCCCCCCCCCCCCCAAACTTATGATTTTCACTCAATTTTCCCGGGGTACATCTTATGTTGAACTTATTCAATTCTATTGTCACCCTCTCTTAGTTTGGATAAATCTCACTCTTACAAGTTCACACTTCAACAAGTCGAGATTCTCCTATATTTTTTATGGCTTTAACCCTTAAAACTAGACTAAGTTACTTGCTTCTCATCAAAGTGTAGTTTTGTCAACTAGATGCCTAGGGTATAATCAATGTATTTGAGTATTTTTTACTTCTTTTCATTTTATTTTACTTTATTTTTTTTAGTATCTTTTCATTTGCCGATGACTCCCAAGTGACCACAGGGCACCAGGTTTTAAATCACCCTCATAGGCTTGATCAGCCGAGTTATATAGGCTCGAAAAGATGCTTTTTATGTACTCAAAGATTAGTGCAATGCCCCTTTTCTTTTAGACATCCAGTTTCTAAAACTAACCTCTAACTTAAAAGCTTTCACCTCGTTTCCATCTCATTAGGTTTTAGACAATTCACACAATATTTTCATGCACGGAATCCCTACTCATCTCAATGTTCCCTTGTAACAGTTCAATCATCTCCAAACTAACCTATAGTTGGATTATGGAATAATACATTAGAGGTTATTTGAGTGTAGCTACTATGTTCAACTATCATCTACACGATGAACCGCATCACTAACTCAATATGCCAACACAAGTAACGTGCATAGGAAATGTCAAGTTCACATAAGCAGGTTTAGACTAATCCGATAATACACTATTCCATCATTCATAGATACCTATTCCAATAATCACATCATAGTCGACATAGTTATTAAACCCACACAAGTATACAAAACTATAATTATTATCTAATGCTGAAAGGTAAAAGCTGAAAATAAATGAACTGTTTTAACACACAATCACACAAAAATTGCAGTAAAATGATGAATGTTCTACCCCCAAACTTAATTGAAACTTCATGATACTTATGCAAATCACATGCAATTCACAACAAAATCCAATAGATCCTCCCCCCAACTAAAATTTTGCATTGTCTTCAATGCATAAATATGAAAGCAAAATGAAGAGATATCACAAAAATGATGCTGTGAATCAACGTAAACTTGAATGATAGGGAGCCTGAAAGTACCCAATGGACTGGTAATGTAAAGAAAATGACAGAAATTAACTAAAATATAAATATAAAAGTAAATAGCAAAAGAAAGGAATGAACACCCCTTAGGTTGCCTCCTAAACAGCGCCTTTGTTTATTGTTGTTGGCTCGACCCAAAGTTTTCTACTTTAGCCCGCATCCAACAAGCTTGATTTCAATTCTCTTTGCAATGCACTGAGCTCCTTGGACATAATCACTAGTGATGTTTCTCCGCCTCCATCAAATACATGTTTGAGATGACTAGAGGAAAGCTTAAAATCAAGAATAGGGGCCTGCCTGCAAGACAAAAGTTACTATTAGCTACCTCCTGAGTGAGTGCATCAATCATGTAGGTTTGATGACACTCATCATCCTCCTCTAACTGCCTAGTGATAAGGAAAATTTTGACTTCTAAAGTCATATTCTCAACTGATAGTTTCATAAGACTATTCCTATAATTAATCAGAGTATTAGCAGTAGCAAGGAAATGTCTACCAAGAATAATAGAAATTTTAGAATCAACATTCACATCAACTTTTACATCCAAAACCAAGAAATCAACGGGGTAGAGAAGAGCTCGCGACTGGCGCAGTTTCATGAATTAATTCAGTTTGATGGTGTGTTCTTTGGAGTGAATTGTGGCCATATTCTGTGTCTCCTGGACCTTGGCAAACAGTTCGTGGTGGTCCGTGATCATGACGGTGGCCGGAGGAGAGATTTCCGGCAGGTTGCAGAATTTTGATTTCCTGGTTTTGATGCATGATTTCGGGCGTATAAGTGGATGAAATGGGGAGTTCTTGGGTGGAAATTGAAGAGGATGTTGAGGAGATTAAGTTGGTAGTGATATCCGGCGGTATTGGTGGCCGGAATGAGGTGGAAATTAGGTCTATAACCGGCGGCTAGGAGATTAAGAGAGTTTTTTTTTGTTCTTTTTAATATTTTTATAAGTTTTGGACGCATTTGAATTTTTAGAAAAGTCTAGGAGTAATATTGGAATTTATTATGTATTTTTCTTTCCTTTTGTTTTTGTTTTATTTTAATAGAATGGTAAAATGGTCAGAAATTGGGGAAAGTGACATTTTGCGCCAAAAATGTGAAAGGTAGGGACGTTTTGCACAAAACCCATCAAAGGTAAGGACGTTTTGCGCCAATTACCCTTTCCTACGGGTCGTGACCTATTAGTGTTATTAGTGGCACTAGGGCTAGTCCAGGTGTGAGCTTTTTCAGCTAGGTCATCTAAGTACTCTACAGTCTTATCAGGATCTTTTTGTAAAAATTCATCGTTACACATCATGTCAATAAATTGATGCTCCCTAGGTGTTAGTCACTCATAAAAATAACTCACTATACGCCAGCTCTCATAACCATGATGGGGACAAAGAGTTTGAAACTCTTTGTATCTCTCCCATGCTTGGTATAAGGTTTCACTGTCTTTTTGAGTGAATGAAGAAATTTATTTCTTTAGAGCACTAGTTTGATGATGAGGATAGTATTTGCTGAAAAAAGCTTGAGTCATCTGACCCCATGTTCCAATCGAACGTGGTCTCAGCGAATACATCCAGCTTTTTGTTCTATCTTTAAGTGAGAATAGGAAAAAATTAAGTTTAAGTGCATCCGATGTACCATGTTGATTGTGGAATGTTGCAATCACCTACTCAAATTCCCTAATATGCACGTATGGTTTTTCATTTTCAAGTCTATGAAAAGTGGGAAGAAATTGAATCATTCCTCGTTTAAGATCCATACGTGGCATATTAGGTGAAAAAATAAAGTATGATGGTATGGATGTGCGTGTGGAGTGAAGATAATCATGTAAAGTCCTAAAAAGTGCATCATGCTCACTATCACTCATGGTGTTGTGTGATGAAGTGTCAGTTTTAACAGATGCAGAATCAAAAGCAGAGTTAAAAAAAGATTCAAACTCTATATCAGGTCTTACAGCAGATCTTCTATGCTCTCCTCGATACCTGTTCATGAAACACAATTAAAAAGAAAATAAAGTGAAAATAAAGAATAACAAAGAAAATAATAAATTGAAATAAAGGAGTTAGGAAAGGCATGAAGTCGCCCTTTCATAATTGAATCCCTTAATTTTTTGTACCGTCTCCCCGGCAACGACGCCAAAATTTGATTACGCCCAAAGAATAACGCGGTAGTTGTAGTACAGTTTTGGGGTATCGTATCCACAGGGATATGAAAAATGCTTAAGGGTTCCAAAAAATGACGAGTTATCGTCTTCGATGTGTAGTAAAATTCAATGTTGAAAGGTGAAATTAAAGTCAATAATTTGAGGCAGTGAAGCGTCGAAATTCCTTCAATTGGATTGGATCATTCACATCAATTATTCCATTTTATAACACAATTAGAGGCTTCATCCCGGCACTCTAATCGGAAGATATATCGTGAAAACCAATTTAATTTACAAATGTAATCCTAGAATCTGGACTTAAGACATATTCGCACAACTTTATTGGAATAAGATCAAAGATCGTTCATATACATCAAGCATAAGGCAGTAATCAATCCGCCAATAAAGTAAAATTGAGATTAAAATTCAACAATTAGTTCAATATAATGATAGAAGAAGCATGACGGGATCTATAAAGAATTTAATAAAAGTTAAGTTAATCTCAACAATAAGTAATTGAATTTGAAACTCAATAAATAGTTTGATTAAACAATGGAAAAAGCAAGATTGAATCCATGAAAAATCTAGTAATTATTAAACCGATTTCAATATAAATTTATGAAAAGAAAATTCTAATTCCTACGATTATTCAGCAAGAAAAGACCAATTATATGAAATAAAAGATTTGAAATCACCATATCCAATTGAGTTCCCTTCCTGCTTCACCAAGAGATTTAGTTCTTCATGAGTTTCTTGAGCAAAAAGAGATGAAAGGATGATGAATAATGAGAAATGGGCATTCTGGGGTGTTTTGGGTTGTATTTAGCGTTGAAAAGTCGTGCAAAATATGTTACCAAAGGAATTTGAGTCGTAGAAGGAAACCTGAAAATTCGATTCCTAAAACAACCATGCAGACAGTTTTGAGTATTTTAATCGTATCTTTCTCTCCCGATATCCGATTGAAGTGATTCAAGATGCGTTGGAAGACTGACTCAAAAGTCTATAACTTTACTTCAAATACTATCTTTGAATTTGACCATTTTCTATGTCAGAAACGGTCTCAATATGAGGCTGAAACCTGGTGTAAGACTTTTCAGCTTAAAAGTTGATATGTGATAATGTTTTTGCTATATTTCATCATTTTGACTCCTTTTTTCATCCAATTGACCTCTAATACTCTCAAATCTTCATCACACGGTTAGAAACAAGTTTATAGTATTTTCACTTTAGTCCATGAACTTTCACTTTCTTCCATTTTGGTCCTTTTTCACTTGTTTCTCCTTATTTCCACTACATTCTTCACTTTGTCCTGTAAAACGTAAATTAAATTGAATTAAGCTATATTCCAACATATTAATCAACAAATTTTCATATTTTGATAGTGAAATAAGTGTGTAAAAATGCACTCCTTGAGGAAATGAGGGATGATTCTCAAGCGAAATTAGCTATTTATCAATGGAAAATGACTAGATACTACGATTCTAAAGTGAAGAAGAAGTCATTTTGTTTAAGTGAATTGGTGCTCCGAAGGGTCTTTTTATCTTCAAATAAATATGGTGCAAGAACCCTTGGTCCCAATTGAGAAGGCTCCTACTGTATCAAGGAAGAGGTTTGACCCGGAACCTCTAAAATTGAAAATATGGATGGAAAGGCTGCGGAAGTACTATCAGTAATAATGTAAATATCCAATTTGTACACTTCTCGACTCAATAAAATTGACTTGTTAAGTGTCTGTAAATTAGAAATACGTCCCAAAACGAAAAAAGTCCAAGGGAAACCTCAGCAAAGACGAACCGCTCCTATGCAGAGAAGCGTGGGCACTTCGACTAAGAGTTGGGTCCCAAAATAGACCACCTCCCTACTCATGAAGCTTTTAATAACAAAAGTTGTTAAATAAGCTTTAGCATTGGCAAACCGCTCAACCTCATGTTCAGGAAAGAAAGTTCGCAATCTAAATTAAATTTGCACAAGATAAAATACTAAAACGCCCCCTATTCATAAAAGTCAAAGGGGAAGCCTCTGCATGAGGAAACATCGTATGCACTTCGTGCCCAAAATGGGCCACCTCCATGCTCGTGAAGTGTAGCACATGCTAGGATGGCAACGGGCGGGGCGAGGTCAGGGCAACATCCCCCTCCTCCCGTCCCCATCTCGTTACCCGTTTAAGGCGAGGTGGGGTGGGGCAGGGCGGGGCCCTTGCCCCATTTACTACCCCATTTATTTATTTTTTTGATAATTTATTTTTATTTCCCCATTCATTAGATTTAGACAAATACTTTTATTTCATTTTCTATTAGAATTAATGAAATTTCGAGAAATTTTCCATTTAAATTATTGAATTCAAAAAAATAAACGGGGCGGGCACCCGTTATTCGTTCCCGCCCCGGGGCAAAATTCATCTCCTCGTCCCCGACCCAAATACTCGATTAGGTGGGTTATCCCCGCCCCGCAGGTATCGAGTTTGTCGAGTTTGTTTGCCATCCCTAGAACATGCCTTTAACAACCAAATTTGTTAAGGAAGCCTCGGCATGGGTGAAATGCTCAACCTCATGATCAGAAAAATTATACCTCATACTTAATTAAATCTCTTCCTAATTTTCATTAAGTCAAGTTTCTGAAAAATAAAAGGTGCCTCTGGATAGATGAACAGTCTCTATTTAGAGAAGCGTGGACACTTCGACGAAGAGACGGATACTAAGATGGACCACCTCTGTACTCACGAAGTGTGGCATATGCCTTTAACAACAAAAGTTGTTAAGGAAGCCTCAACATGGGCGAACCACTCAACACCATGCTTCAGAAATAGTGGAGGACAAGCGAACTGCCGACACTTGTGCAAATTGCGAATAAACAAGTCTTAAACAAAAAAGTCTGAAGTCCTATAGAGCGTCAGTTCATGAACATTGGCTGTGCATACACTTAGAAATTTAGAAAAGTAAACAACCTTATAACACTTACGTAAAATTACAAGTTCGAAAGTACAATTAAAGTAGAATTAGTTTTAATTACTCTTAAGTACAAAAAAGTAAATAACACAAGTACATAAGCAAAGAAGAATTTTATTTATTACAATTGTTGGGCGAGGCCGTTTACATAGAAAATGCAAAAAAGTCTATCAGCTATATAGGTGGGCGAGGAGGAGCTGCAAAGTGGACTAATGCATTGGGAACCACGGCCTTAGAAGTTTCCTCACCAACATCATCTTCAATCTCGATCACGTGGCTACACTCTGCTGGAGTTTGAGGCTTTTGTTCTCCCTCTTCCAAAAACTCTGATCTCAACTCAGAAGTGTTAAAAGTTGGGGAGTTGACTTCAATCCATTCCACCATCTCGGTATAGGCATACCTTCGCCAGTACTTAGCAAAACTTTGGTACACCTCCGTCAAGTGAAAGTTGGTGATGTAATTATTTATAGTATCTTCACCGGCTAATTGAGCCTCTTGCCTCGCCGTCTCAACTTTCTCTGTCAAGCCGGAGATCTTATTGTTCAACCCCCCCACTTGCTACTTCAAAGCAGCATTCTTCTTATTAGCCTTCTCCAAGGCCTCAACTACCAGCTTCTGATGGGAGTCAGACGTCTACACTCACTTCGTCCAAAAAGCCACCTCACTTTGAGATAAGTGGACCTCCTTTTTCAAGTTCTCAATTTTTGCTAAGGTAGAAGCGAGTGTCACAGACTCCTCAGTTTGCTATTTTCTCAACGCCTCGACCTCGGCCTTCGCTTTGCTGGCAGTCTCCTCGACCCGAGAGGCTTTTATTCACAAATTTTCTATATTTACATTGAAGGTTTTTAAAAAGAGCTTTAGCCTCTATGGCCACAACGAAAGCCCTCCCCACCTGGCTCACTATGGTGGAAAACAGGTCCATTGCATCGCTGGTCTCGATGAAAGTCTGCCACCTCTCCGTCCAGTACTTTTGAAATGTGGCAGTTGCAGTTTGAACTTATAGAGGAAGTAGGGCAAGAGCTTCCGAAGCCAGTTCGTAGCTCCTTTTCTTCAGGACAAATTTGGTTCTTGAAGAAGCATCAGAAGCGGGGGAGTCACTTGGAGCCCTTGTCCTTTTAGAAGGATCCTGCCACAGGGGCTCTACAGTAGTTAGCCTTTTCTGCCCCCCTGTGGCTGTAGCCATGGAGGGAGCCATCAATTTCTCTCCAGTGGGGACTTCAGATTGTGGGGGTGGGATGTCTATTGGCCCATCCTCTCCAGTGGTGGAGAAGTGGTACTTTCTTTTGGGGACCTCTTCCACTATTTTCTTTCCCTTATCCTTCACGGGAGGTCGCCCGTCCCTTTCTTGGCTGCCAACCTCGCGACTGACCCTCTCTACCTAATTGCTCACCTTTTTACTACGACAGATGAGGGCTTCAGGCCCTTTCTCCTAGATGTGGATGTAGGAGGTCGAAACTCTCACGTGGGGTCACCCTTACACTCCTTCCACTTTTCCCTTACTCAGAATCACGTCTCCTTCCATCCTTTGATGGAGGAGGGAAGGCCCAAGACTAAAGGGGAATGTGTCCCCCATAGACATAAGGAATACTACCCATTGGAATCTCCTTTCCCCAGGACCCGGGTTTGGAAAATGGTTTGAAAAACAGGGAGGGGCATGTCCTCTCCAAGGGAAGTCTCCTTCCACAGAAAATAGGTTCCCACTAGTTGGGCCCAAGCATTGGGGACGAGCTGGTAGGAGCCACCCCCTTACAACCTTAGAATAGCAACGCAACTTTGTCTAGGAAAATAGGCTCACTCGTTAGGAGTGGGGGACAGAAGCTCTATGTAGTAGGGGATATGATATTTTTCCCTAAGGTTTGCCAAGTGCGATGGATTTACGGTTGAAGGGATTTTGGTTGCCCTCCATGCTATTCTGTCGTTTCTCCTACCCTCCCCGGAAGGCAAAACACTCTGCCCTTCTTGGATGGCTCGAACCAGGTCGGTCGTATTAGTTATTTGTACACCTATCTCAGCAGGTACTTCGCTATGATCTTTATCCCCCCATTAGAGTGTGAGAATGCCATTGATCTTTAGAAGTTAAAATTTTTAAAATACTTACGAATTAAATGGAAGAATGGTGAAGAAAAATCACCGGAAATGATGAGTGCAAGGACAATGAGAGATTTTGGAAAAATATGAATGCTAATTGCGTGAAAGGCAAAATGATTTTTTGCCCTAAACTGATGCCTTTCATAGGTGGAAGCTCTTAATCATAGCCGTAAGATGTTGATCCGGACTATCTGACCTTTCATTTGAGGTTTGAATCTAAGCCACTTAATCCATCTGCCGCTTCATCTTCTACGGCCCAGATCAGAGTGTCTTCGTTGCGTGCTATTATGCACCCAAACTCCGCAAGACATGCATATGACAGCCATCATTGAGTATTAAATGTGGTGACATCTACGTGTATGGGAAGATGAACGGCTTCAATTGTTTTTTCTTGAAAACAAACAAAAACAGCAAATCATTTGAAGAAATGACAATGCCTCGTGTCCCTCAAATGTATTAAAAACATGGCTTTTCGTAATTAGTAAATTGAAGCCTTGGCAAGCAACAAAGTCCGTTCACCTCAACCAATTCGGACAATTTTTTGGATGTACACTTCGGATAAAATGGCATTGGACTTCCTTGCTAACATTCCTCAGAATTGTTCCAGAAAGTGAGATGTCCCAATTCGGACAACACTAACAAGTAATTCGTGCAAGTCAGGTACATTTAAATTATAACTATAATATAAATAATTAGACATACAAGTCCATGCATTACATAAATAATCATGCCTAAATTTGGGGGACTATTGTTATGCCTAGCCATCGAGGCTTAAGTTAAAATATCCGTAGCAACCCACGAGGGAAGAAAAGTCAACAAAGAGTTAACTGGTCTAATGTAAAGAGATCAAATGAATAGCTAAAGCTATTATGCCGAAGCAATGCCTAAATGGTCGAAGCTCGTAAATCCGAAGCGTTTTCTCTTAAGTCAAAGTACTACCTAAAGAAGTTAGAGAAGAGGACGAAACTCTTCACAGAGGACCGATACAAAGCTCCCTCCAACTGAGGCCCTAGGTCATCCGAACCTCTTAAAACTAAAGCTGTCTCTTACAAGTTTTGTAGGAAATCTTTAGGAATGAGTGATATAACATTTGTAATAAAGAATATCAGGTATGTCAATCTAATGTATAAGGCGGCTGACCCGTTGTCAATGTATTTATTGTATGACAGATAGTGATGTGAAACGTTATTCAAGAAGATGAGGTCACGTGGTTCTAATTCAATGGACACTACATCAACCAAAAAACTACAAATAGAAAGTCTTTGTAAATGAATGAGGGATTTGAAAAAATCTGAAAGGAAATACAAAACGGCCTTGTGAGCATTTTTAACACAGGCATTCAAGAGGAAAAATTCTCCATATATCATCTTGCTTGTTCTAAATTTATTAGCTTGATAGCGGATAATCATAGGCATTTGGTTGGTGATTGTTATTAGCGCAATTATTTTTTGGTTCACCTATCAATGCTCAAACACTTGTATCTCACATCGTGAAACATCTCTCACGTTCACGTTTTCCTCATTTCCTTCCGGTACTACAGTCAAAACGCGCCGAAATTTGCTTGAGTGCTAAGTGGGCCCGACATCTGTTGTTCATGTCAGCATCAAGTTTTTCGAGGCATCTTAACATCAGTCAATAAATTTTCAACACATTTATCCATCCAATTTCACGAAATCAAGGTAAAGATTCAGAAGAAGCTTCAAGGAAAATATTTCAACTATGATAAAATATGCAATAAATCTTCGAAGTGCAGATTCCTAAAGATGAATAATAATAAAAAAAGAGGCAAATTTGGTTAACTACATGACACACGATGTGTCTGAAATGAACATCACAACCATTATTTCTAAAGTAAATTTTGTGCATTCAAGTCCAAAAGAGTGGTGGATTGACACCAGTGCTATGAGGCATATGTGTTCCGATAAAGAGTTTTTATTCATTCAAAGCAATTAAGAATGGAAAAAAGTTGTTTACGAGAAATTTAGCAATTTCTAAAATCAAGGGTATTGAGGTAGTTCTTAAGATGGCTTATGGGAAAGAGATGACATTTAATAATGTATTGTATGTGCCGACAATCCGCAAGAACCTAGAGTCCGGGTTGCTTCTAAATAAACATGATTTTCACGTAGTGTTTGAGTTAGACAAAGTTATTTTGTGTAAGAGTTGAATGTTTTTCGACAACGGTTATGCATATCCTCGTTGCTTAAGCTTAATATAACGATTGTTAAGCTAAAAATGTATAAAATAATTCTTCTACTTGCTTTGAATCTTCCAATTGTGGCATGGTAGACTAGAACATCTTAATTATGATGATACATTACATATTTTAGTTAACTTGAATTACATACTCATGTTCCATGTTGATTCTAAACATAAGTACAAAACTTGTGTCGAGTCAAAATTAACATGGTCATCATTTTAATCAATTGAAAGAAATACAGAATCACTTAAAATTTATGACGTATGTTATTTAAAATTTATGCAAACAAGTATTTCATTACTTTTTTCGATGATAGCACAAAATATTGTTCTATATGCTTAAAAGTAAGGACAAAGTTATCTAGAAATTTGTTCTTTATAAGGATGAAGTTGATAATCAACTAAATACAAAAATTAAGGTGTTGAGAAGTGATCGAGGTGGAAGTATGAAGCATCATTTACTGAATTTTGTGCACTTCACCCCAATAAAATGATGTTGTTGAACCAAAAAAATCTTACTTTAAAAGAAATCTCGAAGGATGTGAAGGAAAGTTGCGATGTCAAAAAATTATCTTTTAAATATGGTGTCCCCAAGGAGGGGAAAAAAAGAAAAGAAAAAAAAAGAGCACCTATAAGTTATGGAAATGAAGGAAGTCTTCTTACAAATACTAGCAATATAGGGGTGTCTTTTTAAAGTGGATGCACCTACATCAAAGAATGTGAAAATAGGCTCGAAGATTGTAGATTTCATTTTTATTTATGCATATAATAGAAGTGTTTATCGATTTCTTGCACATGAGTCTAATATCCCAAACATACACCAGTATGATAATGGAATCGAGAAATATTTTGTTCTTTAAACATATACTTTCGTAGGACGCAAAGAGGAAGCAAGCTCAAAGGAAACACACAAATGAGACTATGGTTGAAATTAGTCAAGATCAAGGATTAAAAGAGGAAGTTAATGTTGAACCAAGACATAGCAAAAGAGAAATGACATAAAAAATTTGTAGTCCTAATTTTCTGACCTATATGCTACAAAATAAACCTCAATATTTCTAAGTTTTGAATTCTTCAAATGGATCTCAGTGGAAATAGGCCATTAAAAGTTAAATATATAATGGATTTTAAAAATGAAAATGAAAGTACTCGGAACAATTGAGAAGTATAAGGCCAGACCAAAAGTAAAAGGTCACATACAACGAAAATTCCTTGATTACTTTAATATTATTCTATAGTAATGAGAATAACATCTATTAGAATGATGCTTGCAATTCTAGCTCTACGACATATTGAATGAAATGGATGTTAAAAATGCCTTTATGGAGTGGCGTGAAAAGTTTCATAATATCATAATAGAATATGGATTTAAAATCTACAAGTGTGATAAATACTTTTACGTCAAAGATACCAAAAATGTTTATATCATTTTATTCAATTACGTTGACAACATACTTATTGTCGATAGCAACGATAAGATGATTAAATATCCTAAAAACATGTTGAATTCAAGATTTAACAAAAAAGATATGGATTAGCTGATGTGATACTTGTAGTTTAAATTTCAAGAATATCATTTGGACTCGATCTAAGCCAGTCACATTATATTGACAAATTTTCTGAAAAATTTAACAAGAATGATATAGGCATGGCTAGAACACCGACAGATACATCAGCATCTATCTAGAAACAAAGGTGAGAGCTTCTCTCAAGTACAGTACTCTAGAATTATTAGAAGTGTAAGCACATCGTTCATGTTACGCTGAGAGGCATGCGTAAAGACCCTTTTTACTACGACGATAAAAGATGCAGAAACTGGGCAGGTTTTTAGGGTCACTTCAAAATGCAATTACGAACTCTAAAAACGTCTATTTGAGACTCTAAAAATACTCTCATGTTCCTCTTTGAGTTGTCTTAATATGAGCACAAGAATCACTCAATTTGGATGTCTATAGCCGGAGATATAAATTTTTAAGTGTCGAAAGGTCAAATCTGAAATTTCTGTGCAGTACCTCACTGTTTTAAATAAATCGTCCATATCATCTAATCTTGAAAACTCTCCATATTTTAACCTGAGAAACTAATGGGAAATATCTTTCAATTGCCACAAATTTCATAGAAAATGGAGTTGGGGTGAATTTTATATAAATGTTAGAACTGGCTGCCTAAACTAGCCGGGACAGCACCGAGTTCGCATATGTAAAGAATAATTTCAAGTCGGCACGCTCTTGCTGGCCATTAAACTTTATAGAGATATTTTACTATAAATTACAAATAGGTTCCCAGTATGCATTACATTTTATTTAAGAGTTTTTTTCATGTAACAAAGGCTGAAATTATTACGTTAGTACGTGACACACGAAGCTTAAGTTCGGGGTGTCACAAGAAGTTTGACGTACTTAATGATTTGTACAAGACCATACATAGCTTACACAATTAGTAAATTGAGTAGATACACGAGTAATCCAGAAGTTGATCATTGTAAATGGATAATAAGAATACTAAAGTACTTCAAATATACTTGTAACTATTGGCTGCACTATATTAGATATCCATCAGTCATTCTTATATTGTGATGATAAATATCTAATATAAAAGACTCAAAGTCTACAAGTGGCTTTGTATTCACATTGGAAGGTATAGATATATTATTAAAATCCTCTAAACAGATAGTTATTGACAGATCTCTAATGGAATCTGAGTTTACAGCCCTAAACAAATGTGGTGAGGAGTCTGAGTGGTTATGCAACTTCTCAGAAGATATTTTAGAAGCTCAAAATTTGTACTAACAATTTGCCTATATGTGATAATCAATCTGGGATTGAAAGAGCAGAGGTCAACGTTTATCAATAGGTAAGTGTCGTGGTATGACCCAAATTCCATGTGAATTGGGTGGTTGTTTGATAAAGAAAGCCTACATATAGGAATCAAATTTCATCGAGGATAAAGAGACTTTGAAATGATGAAAAATACCTTTGGAAGGTGTTGGAGTGAAACTGGGTGCAAAGGCACTACCGATGAAAGACCAATAGGAGTAAAAGCTGGGGCATCTAGCTCGAGGAGCTGCAGCACCGGCCCTCCTGAATTGAAATAGTGCCGGTACACTGTAGCCACACCTCAGTGCTAGGCCGCCTGGTCAATGGTGTCCCTGCACTACCGTTTCGGCTAGAATTCATTTTCTGACAAGATTCTTGCATTCTACTTCATTCGAGACTCCAAAATTGGACTCCTACATATACTCCACACTGTTTAGGCTCGTCATGGGCTTAACTAATATTGAGATCGTTGTGAAATAAATTAGAAACTTGTGAGGATTGTTAGATTTAAATTGAGTATCAAATCTTGTAAAACAATTCGGTTTCTTGATTTAGTGGATTTTCCTCTACCCGTTATTTTTTCCAATCTTGGGTTTCCACATAAACTCTTGGTGTTTTTGTTTGTGATTGCTTTATTTCATTTTGTTGCAATTATCTTGCTCCAATCATAACAAACTGGTATTAGAGCAAAGTTGATCTTTTGCATTGCAACGATGAAATATGATGTTTCGTTATTGGATCACAACACGAGATTTACTCTATGGTAGGTGAAGATATGAGCGGTTCTCACGCAGATGGATTTGGAGGATGCCTTGTTAAGGTTTGATAATCTTCAACCTGAATGCAGGATGAAAAGTGCATAGGGATCGGAAAGCCCTATCACAAATCCATCTCCATCTATCAAATCAAAATTTTCAGGATATTCTAAACGAAAAAAGTGCCGTTGGGTTGTGGTTGAAACTTGAGCAACTTTGTATGACAAAGAGTTTGACTAGTAAGTTATACTTGAATCAACACTTATATTCTCATTAGATATCTAACAATATGCCTATTAACTATGTTCAAAGAAATGGTGGCTGATTTAGAAACATTGGAGGTCATCATGAGAATCTAGTGGAGGTCATATGTGACTTTTAGAGATGCAATTCTCTATAGTTGTGATAATTTCACTAATGCTTTATTGTCAAGGGAGGAGATAAAGCATCTTGCAGTTGGATCTGAGAATTAGGATGAAGGCTTGGTTGTTAGTGGAAGGAATCAAGATATGAATCTTGATAGAAATATGAGGGGTAGATCGAAATTTAGACATACGAAGATAGTATGCCATTTTTGTAGGAAGAATGAGCATATCACAGATGATTGCTACTCTTTGAAGAACAGAAGAATGGGTGCTGCTACAGATCTGAAGGTAACCTAAAAATACAGCAGAGTCTGATGTTGTTGAAGATGGACAAAGTAAATAAGGGCTTCTTGTGATTTCTGACATTGGTTCCAAGCCTTGTGAAATTGGGTTCTAGACTTGGCCTGTACATTACATATGTGTCCCAACAGGGGTTGTTTACAACATCTGATGGCATCTCAAGAGGTGCTGTGATAATGGAAAATAGTGCACCTTGTAAAATTATTGGAGTTTGTACAATCAGAATCAGAATGCTCGGTGGAGCTATTAGAACACTTATAGATGTAAGGCATGTTCCAAAACTAAAGAGAAATCTCATATCTTTGAGTACCCTTGAATCAAAAGAGTATAAGATACACTAGTGAAGGTAGAGTTTTAAACTTGAGCAAGGGTGCTTTTGTTGTCACAAAGGAACATAAAAGCTGTAATACCCAGACGAGGAAAGTTAAAAAAATTTGATAGGTACTACTCATACCAACAAGGTGCACCTTCTTTTCCGGAAGTCCATCGTTAGAAACTCCATAGTTAAGCGTGCTTGGCTTGGAGCAATTCTATGATGGGTGACCTCCTGGGAAGTTTTCTCGGGGAACGTGCGAGTGAGGACAAAGCATGCTGAAAAGACACATGTTGGTACAGTGGGGACAGTACGTCGTCGATCTAACGACCGGGACAACCCGTTGAGTGGGACCCGGGTCGTTACAAATGGTATCAGAGCTCAGTTGCCAGCCGAAAATCGGGAACTAAGTGCTATGCGGGACAAAGTGCTACGGCAAGGGCGAGAGCCACCTCTAGAATCCCAACGCCTAGCAACGAATCCCCAGATGGGTCAAGCTCGACGAGGACGTCGTGAGTCTAACGGGGGTGATTGTAATACCCAGACGAGGAAAGTTAAAAAGATTTGATAGGTACTACTCATACCAACAAGGTGCACCTTCTTTTCCGAAAGTCCATTGTTAGAAACTCCACAGTTAAGCGTGCTTGGCTTGGAGCAATTTTATGATGGGTGACCCCTTGGGAAGTTTTCTCGGAGAGCGTGCGAGTGAGGACAAAGCATGCTGAAAAGACCCATGTTGGTACAGTGGGGACAGTAGGTCGTCGATCTAACGACCGGGACAGCCCGTTAAGTGGGACCCGGGTCGTTACAAAAGCTCTACTCAGTTGTACATTTTGGAAAGTCCAGAATTACAGAGGATGCAACAGTTAGTACTTCTTCTTTGGTAGATGAAGAAGTTACATAACTTTAGTATATGCGATTTGGGCACATGAGTGAGAATAATATGGCAGAGTTGAGTAGGAGGGGACTTCTTGATGGACGAAAAACCAGTAAGATGAAGTTTTATGACCATTGTGTCTTTGGGAAACAAAAAAGGGTCAGATTTAGAATGAAGCAACACGGAAAGTATATCCATTCAGACCTTTGGGGATGGCGATTGTTTCTCTAGGAATGTTTGGGTATTCTTCTGGAAATAGAAGGGTGATATGTTTGCTATCTTCAAGGAGTGGAAAACAATTATTAAGAAACTGACAAGAAAGCAGGTAAAACTACTACGCACAGATAATGTGTTAGAGTTTTGTTCAGATAAATTCAATAGCTTCTACAATGCTGAAGACATTTTTAGATACTTCACAGTGCCTAGAACATAAGCAAAATGGTGTGGCAGAACAGATGAATATAACCTTGATGGAAAAGGTTCATTGTATGCTTTCAAATTCTGGGTTGCCTATCTTCCTTTTGGACAGAAGCTACTAATACAGCTTGTCTTCTGAATAATCGTTCACCCTCAGTTCCAATTGAGAAGAAGACACCAGAAGAGGTATGGTCTGAAAAACTTTCTTGTTATTCTAATTTGAAGATATTTTGGTGTCCTGCTTGTGTTCATGTGAATAATGGAAAGTTGGAGCCTAGGTCTAGAAAATGCATCTTTCTCAAGTATAAATTAAGTGTGAAGGGATATTGTAGTTTCCTGAGACAGGAAAGGTTACTTAGTAGAGATGTAATGTTTGATGAACTTGCTATGGTTCAAAATTTACCTCTCGAGAATTCTGGTAAAACTGAGCAACATGATCAAAATACTTAGTTGGAGTTGGAGATTACTTCATAAGAGAGAACAGAGGCTTCAGATCAGTCTAGTTCAGAGCTGAAGACCGACAATAACACTTTGCCTACTTTGACTACATAACTAGCAAGTCTACAGTATTCGATTTCTAAGGATAGACCTCATAGATAGATTAGACCTCCACAGAAGTATGGAGAAGAAGTTTGGTAGCTTATGCATTGGTCGTGGCTGACAGTATTGATTCCATACACAAAAGAAGTCAGTTGCAGTGATTTTAGCAGATGGTTGATTGTGATGCAGGAGGAGACAGAGTCACTTAATAAAAAACTATACATGGGACTTAGTGAAATTGATCGAGGAAAATAATGTTGTTCGCTGCAAGTGGGTATTCAAAAGAAATGAAGGGACATCAGGGATTGAAGAGGCCAAATTGGTAGTTCCGGGTTAGAGTCAGATTCTAGGTGTTGACTTTTCAGATGTGTTCTCACTAATTGTAAAGTATAGTTCAATTCGAGTTTTACTTGGGATAGTGGCTAAAGATGACTTGGAGCTTGAGAGATGAATATCAAGACAGCATTCTTGCATGGAGAACTTGTGGATAACATTTACAAACAACAACTAGAAAGATTCATAGTTACTGGAAAGAAGGACTGTGTGTGCTTGTTGAAAAAGTCCTTGTATGGACTGCATCGGTCATCGAGGTAGTGGTACAGAAGGTTAGATTCATTCACGACGACTCATAACTTTTATCGGGAACATTTATGACAGTTGTGTGTACTTCAAAAAGTGTGATGATGGGTCAATTACATATATACTATTTTAGGTTGATGACATGCTGATAGTAATCAAAGATAGAACAGATGTCAGAAAGGTGAAGCTCAACTCAGTGAAGAGTTCAAGATGAAATATTTGGGAGAAGTAAGGAATATCCTTAGTATGGAGATCTTGAGGGATATGAAAGTTGACAGATTGTATTCGAGTCAAATGGAGTACATTGAGAAGGTACTTCATTGGGTCAATATACTGAATGCAAAGGCCGTCATACTCCTTTGGCTGCTCACTTCAAATTATTATCTGACTTATGTCCTCAGTCAGATGAAAACATTGATTATATGTCCCGAGTTCCTTACTCTAGTGCAGTGAGATTGCTTATGTAGGCGATGATTTGTACACGTCCAGATTTGGCACATGCAGTCAGTGCAGTTAGCATCTACATGGCAAATCATGACAAGGAACATTGAAAAACTGTGCAGTGGATATACAAACACTTGAGGGGCTCTACTAATGCTTGCTTGAATTTTTTTATAGAAATACAATGGAGTCGTTGGGTATGTGGATTTAAATTATGTAGGGGATATTGATAAGAGAAAATCACTTACAGGGTATGTGTTTACCCTTAGATTCCGTGCTATTAGTTGAATGCCTACTTTGCAAAATACAGTAGCATTGTCTACAACAGAGGCAAAGTACATGGCCATTACAGAGGCATGTAAGGAGGCTATGTGGTTGAGGAGTTTGATTGGCGAAATCAGTCAAGATTTGTAAATTTTTACAGTGTATTGTGATAGTCAGAATGCTATCTTTTCGACTAAGGATCAGATGTTTCAAAGAGGACAAATCACATTGATGTGAGGTATCACTTTGTGCTTGATGTAATTGCTCATGGTGATATTGTAGTTAGTAGAGTTGATACCAAGGAAAATCCTGGTGATATGATGACAAAACCAATTCACATTGCTAGGTTTTCGCATTGCTTGAATTTAGTTGGTATTTGTCATTGATCTAGTCCATTAGGGCTTGTGTCGAAGAGTTGGAGAATTACTTGTTGAAGACTAAAGACTAATTCATTGTTATGGAATTTATGTCAAGGTGGAGATTTGTGATAGTATGACCCAAATTCCATGAGAATTGGGTGGTTGATTGATAAATTAAGCATAAACAGTTTTGGTTTAGAAGTCCGATTTGATAAGGGATCAAATTTCATCAATGATTGAAAGTTTGATTGGGAAAGAGACGTTGGAATGATGAAAAATACCTTTGGTAGGTCTTGAAGATGAAACCGAGCGCTTATTAGACACAGGGTCGCAGAGCCTAGGTGCCACCAGATGAAAAACTAGTATGGAGCTGGAGTCGCGACGCCGAAACCCATCAATTGATGTAGAGCTAGGGTGCCTAGTCAGTGGCTCCCCTGTGCTACTGTCTCGGCCATAATTCATTTTCTGACGGGATTCTTGCATTCTACTTCATTCAGAACTTCAAAATTGGACTAGTACTATATACTTCATGTCATGTAGGCTCTTTATAAGCTTGAGTACCATTGAGATCATTGTGAAATACTTTAGAAACTCGTAAGATTGTTAGATTTTGATTAAAAGTATCAAATTTTGTAAAATGATTCAGTTTCTTGATTTAGTGGATTCTCCTCCTCTGCCCCGTAGTTTTTTCCCATCTTGATTTTCCAGCTAAAATTTTGGTTTTTCTTATTTGTGATTGCTTTAATTCATCTTGCAATTATCTCGTTCCAATCATAATAGTAAGTGTAGACATATACGTCGTAGGCATAATACTATAAAGCAACTACTCTCAACTGGAGTTATCTCTATCATGTGAGGTCGAAGGATAACATTGTGAATCAACAAACCAAGGATTAAATAGAGAGTTATTTGAAAATCCATCGAAAGGAATGGGATTTAAGCCCTTTAACGAATAAGTTAATATAATGGGAACCCAACCTAGTTGACTCCTAAGATCTAGGTTAAAAGGGACAATTTAATTGTAAAGACATCGAATCACTTTGGGGATATTATTTTATGTCCATTCGTATGATCTAACATATAGCCTATAAAGATTTATAAGCAACATGCTTTTAATAATTTTTATGCCCCAAACATAGAGCCAAGTACAATACGTGTAATTAAGAAATCGCCCATGTCATAGAGAAGTGTGGAAACATGTAAGGAAATTGTACTGGGCTTAATTCTTAGAAACGTTTATAGAACCAAGCATATGTTCATCTCATAATAAATAAATAAAAACATAACAATGATAGCTGAATTGTTTTAAATGAATCATGAGCAAAGTATATCATTATTTACATAAAAGGCGGAACACTTCAAAGACATCATGTTTATTGGTTAGCTAGTAATGTAAATATACTTTCACAAGAGAGTGTTCAATGGATAATGCCTATCCATTCTATGCAAGTTTCAACCATTGATTTTCGTGTCTCTCAATTTTCATTCATATTGAGGATTTTGAAAATTTGGCTCTATGGAGTTGCTTTGGCATAATTTTGAGTTGGACCCACTCGTTCATTTTTGAATATCAAAGCTGATTTATTTTCTCCTCCGTGAGAATATCAAAAATTATATATATATATATATATATATATACAATTTTGTTTGTCCCATATTGGAAAATTAACAAGGTGAAGTTTAGTTTATGGGTTATTAGCACAAAAGGTCCCTACGTTCGGAGTTCATTGTGCAAAACTTCCCCACTTTTTTTTTTTTTCTTTTGCATTTTCACTCCTTTCAGTGTGGAAAATCATCATTTTCATCTATTTTTATCCAATTTCTTAATAAAAAATTGTGAAATGATGAATATTTAAATAAAGTAAAAGAAAAATAGAAGAACTAATTGCAATCATAATCTCAATTTGTTTAAAAAAATGCAAATGAGTCCTAAATAAATTGTTAAAAAATTATCTTTCTTTCTCAATCCCACCACTACCGCCACAAGGTCAAATCTGTGGTGACCAACTGTTAGGGATTTTACACAGATTATACGTGCATATATATATCCATAAACATATTACTAATAATATGTGCATACACATTATTCAACATATCTTCTACATAAGCGTGAAATTGAATATAGAATTGACTTAGGAAACCGAGTATATATATGAATTCGTGCCTTTCCATACTTCGATGAAAGCCATTTTGTTCTTCACTTTAAAACCTTTCATATAAAAGTAAGAAAGTTAGTATTTCTAAAATCAAAACATAATTGAAAGAAATCAGAAAATGAAACAAGGAAATGCAAGTGATGGGATTAGTCGAGACAAGTGTTTGACACTTTGTCCTTAAAATGAATTTGCTCCACCTCGATGCTAACAGTTTTTTGATCATCATCTCCCAAGATACAACAACTACATCTCTATCCATAGTAGCACTCTAAATGGCTTAGACAAACAAACTCGAATGAAGTTTCCTCTCTACCAAAACTGTGACTTTGATGCAAAAAAGCATCACTTCTACAAAGTCTTTTTTAAGCAAAACAAAAGTGTAATAATAGAATGGAATGAATAATGAACGTCCTAGGGGATCTTTATATGGGTGTGGTAGAGAAACACGCCCCAAAACTCAACAATTTTAGCCAAGGGGTCACAGACTTTACTGTTGCTCGCTGTCGCCCGAGCGTCGCTCGAATATAGCTAACCAACAATCGATTCATTTAATAAATACAAATTGCCACCAACTAAGAAATCCTCTTATGAAGCTACATGTCTCTCACTAGCTTTATCTGAAGCTTTATCAATTTTCAAACACGGTTGGACGATTTCTATTAAATCATTACACTAGTCAATCACTTTTATTAGTGGATTTCATACATGGGTTTCAATTTTCAACATTGAACTATTACAATGCATTTATGAATATTCTTCAAATATTCCAATTTGTATATCCAAACAAATGCCATAATCGGCTTTCATCCCATTTTATCCACGTTAGATTTAGTGTACGTCACGTTTTGAACTATTCCTTAAACTTCTAAAATAGTATAAGGGCTTTCTACCCATTTACTTTGTAGACATTCTTCTATGATTAATAAGGTGCGTGGAATAAAACTTGAGAGATAAGTGACCCCCACAATTAAATGAGGAATACATATGCAATCTAGTAATGATGCATCCACAAGTTTTGAACTTTTTCGTACAAGTTTGCAAGTAATTAATGTTTAATCGCCCACATTCTTGGGTTATACTTGAACTTAGAGTTAATCAACTTTTTAAAAGTCCAATTCATCCATCAAATAGATAATGCTGTGTGAAAGTCAATTCACACAGCATATTTTTGTACGTTAATCAAATTCTCTTTAATTTTGATCACACAATTTAGATCAAGGTCATCACATCAACCAACAATGCTTTCAAAGCATATACCAACGTAACTGGTTCGATGATTGAAGTCAATAAGTTGTATTAATTGCACATCACTAGACACATTAGTGTCGTTTAGTACAACAATGAAGAGGGCTAAGCATCTTGATTCACATGAATTGCAACTTCTCCAAACGTATGGAACTTATCAAATTTGTAACATATTACAAGATTGTATTATTTCATGTCAAATAAAAATGTACCTATTCAAAATAATAGCAATATGCCTTTAATGAACGTTCATATACTTTCACAATTAGTTGGCATCTTTCCAAACAATTATACATGTCCAATGGTTAGGAGTATATTTACTTTCGTAATTTTACTATCGAATCAAGTTCGAATATTTGGCCGAAGTTGACACAAAGTCACTTTTCAAGTTTTATGCTTAACTAAATTTCAATTCTTAAAACCAAATTCCAAATTTCAATATCAATGAGTGGTCTGATATGGGAAGAAAAATTAAACAAAGAAAAGCATAATTGTTATTGGATTGACATTTCTATAGTGTAAATTACATTTGACTTCTTTTCAGTCCTTCTCTACAACAATGACTTTACAATGGTGATGATTTTTCTCTTCTATCTCTTCAAATCATCCATTCCTATGCAAATTTCTTCAAAACTATGTTCTTCAAATTATTTATGATTGCTTATATGTTTTTATAGATCCGTGAAATCGGTTGAAAAGCCTTCACGTGGTTAATTTTCCAATCGATCAGCAACATCATGACAATGGGTCAAGCTTCAATTTCTTCCATTAATGCTCCAATCGATCCAATTTTTTCCTAAATTGTCCGCTAGCCTGACCATTCAACAGTTTCTATTTGTGCTTCTTTTTTGTTTTATTGATTGTGAGGAGTTCTTGCCATTTCCCGTATGTGTTGAGTTCTATGCAGGAACGACGAGTGCCCTGGTTGCCGCACACACTGTGCTAGTCGCCACTCTTTAAGAGATGATCCAAACTATGATGCTTCATTGCTGCTCTATATACAGACCAATATAAGTATAAGGGAAAGGTATTATCTGAGCACAATGTCCGCTTCTTCTGGGCAATATTTGATTCAATTTGCTTCGAATGAAATACTTGTCTAATCACTATTTTAGGAATTTGCTTTCCATGAAGAGGAGAAGACTCCAATTTGGTGTCTAAGTCAATTCCGATTTATCAGCTTTGCATGTTTCTTCTAGTAAAAAGAAGAATAGCTCCGATTTTGATGTCTAAAACGAAGGAATAATAACTCCGATGTGATAAGTATGAGTTAGATTTAGGAGGGGAGGTCGAGGTGGACTGGTGGAGGAAAAAAAAAGATTTTTTTCTCCTAATTTTTAATTATTTATTTAGGTTTTATTTTATGTTTTTTTTAAAAAAAAAATTTGAGACAATCATTGCAATTAATTCTTTCTTTTCTTTTTCTTCTCTTTTTATTTTATTTAAATAGGAGAGTATATTCGTCATTTTACAATTTTTATTGAGAAATTGGATAAAATATATATATATATATATATAAATGACGATTTTCACAATGAAAGGATGAAATATGGGTGAAAATGCAAAAAATAAAATAAAAATGAAACGTTGGGATGTTTCACACAATGAACTCCAAACGTAGGAATATTTTGTACTAATAACCCATTAGTTTATATATAACTACACTTTTGAAAAGTGTAATTATGAGTAGCATAAAGGCTCTCTCCACGTGTGCGCAGAGGGTGCAAATTAGGAACTAGATTAGCATGTTGAGTCTTGAATTTGTGTGCGAGCACAACCTGCATACATGAATGTCGAACCAAAATTAAGCCCTTAGAAAGATCCATGTTTTGCCTTTAGTTCCTACAACTTATATATTTTTCCTTCCAGTTGACTTTATGACTCCTAAAACTCTTGTGTTTATAAAGTAAAGATGGAGATTAAGCAATCGCGTTACTCTCAATTGATTTTTCTTTTGTTCCACACACAGATTCTCTTCATTTTCTAAATACACATTTTTGCTTCCCTGTCTGCTAATATTTTCAAATTCTATGTGAAATCTTGGTAGTTTTGTTTTAATACAAATTTAGATCTTTGGAGTAGAAATTGAATTGTTCAGATTCTACTAGCTTCTCAATTGTATCCTGGGGGATAAATGTTCAACCAAGCTTCAAGCACTTAAAATGAGGGGAATCTGTTTTGAGGATACGAGTAATATATTTTCGCAATTCTTAATAACTATCTGATTATGAATTTTTACTAACAAATTGAATAGTATATACCTTTATATTAAGTAAGATAGATATTGTCAGCTATTTTAAGCCATGAATGAAAACAAATGATACATTAATTTATTGAGAATAAAATAGTTTTCAATCCAGCATGAGAATGATTTAGCTATTCAAAGCGATAATACATGTATTTCAATTGGAATGGAGAGTTTGTATTATATGTAAAATAAGTTCCAACATTTTCCTTCGATGGAAGATCTATTTATAGACCCTCGGCAATGAAGAAGTGTCCCATAAGCGCTCAAGGCTGGTCTTGACTATAGACGGCGTACGTGATTGCCTAAGGCCCCAATTTTATGAGGGCTCCAAATTATGTAAGCTTAATTCACTGGTTGAGAAAAATGAAAATTATAATCATTAAGTTCTTTAAATTAGAATTATCATATGCAAACAAGAAACTAACAAATTTCAAAATACAAATCTCTCTAGAAAAATGGCATAAAACTTATCAAATAATTTATGTCTCCTATAAATATCCGTGGGCCTAATACTAATTCAAGGAGTTGCTGCTAAAGGCTATGCATTTCTCTCTCTAGATTCTTGTATTTTATTTTATTTGCCAATTTTTTGTCTAGTTTATAGTGTCATTTTATTAATTGATATTTTAATTAAACTAATGCTTCTCTATGTATTATATATAATCTGGTTTGAGATTTTCCGATCCACTTATTATTCTTTTTTTTTTTTCCTTTTTTATGTTTGTACTAGAGTTTAAATCTGATAGTTTGTTTTTCCAATTTTCCCGATTAAGTTTAATTTTTTTTAATTGAATTTAATTATATTCTAAGTCAAAGTCAACATTTAATTTTAACCATACATTTTATAGGACCCGCAACTTTTCAACCATACATTCCATCAACGTTTATCAAAATATGATAAAAATTTGATTCGAGCTATTATAATATTCATAGGGGCCCAATATTTAAAGTTTGCATAAGGCCACCGAAATACGAGGGTCGGCCTGTAAGTGCTTATTCTCATTGGGGACAAATATGCTGCCATGAATTCGCAAATATCTATCCTAATCAATGTTGGAAATTGATTCCTAATGGGTCTCCTTAAATCAAGCCTATTCCACCATCAATTATTCCTAACCATCTATTGTATATAAGTTAATTTTGCCGTGTTCTGAATTTGTTGTGAGTCTCTAACACTACAACGAGTAACTAATTATCTAATTGATGGCCAAACAAATAAATAATGCAATGAGTATGAAAAATTAATCAATAAATATTAAACTACTAGTTTTGAATTAAAATAAATAAAACATAAAGTTCATCATCATCCAATACATAAATGCATCGAGCGAACATGATTTTATATAAACTATAAGAAGAATAATAGAAAAATATCATTCGAATCATGAAATAATACAAAAGGTATTGATCTTCAAATCCAATATTGAATTCTTCAATATCTTGATGTAATTGACCTTCAATTCTTGCTAGGTTTGACTCTATCAAAATTTGTAAATGGCCTCCTGTTCTTATGAATTTGATTATATTATTGTGCATAAAATGGCAAGAGAGAGTTCCCCAATGCTTTGGCCAAGTTTTGTACTTATAGGAGATGAAGTAAAGTCAAGAAACACGTCCAATTTGAGTTCCAAAAGAGATTCAACCACAGAAGGAAAGTTGGCCGGTGAGATGAAATTTGCCCTACTCACACTGCCTTCTTTATTGTACGTGCACCTATCCTATGCTCTTGGGTGATTTGTCAACGAGCTGGTGCGGGTCTCGTGCTTGCGTTGGTATGTGCGGTTTCGTCCCTAAGCAGCCAACAGTATTTTTGTTGCAACTTTCTCTTTAGATGTTCGATTGAGATGATTCGGCATGAGTGAGAAAGCTAATTTAAAGGGGCTACAATTCTTTTAGAAATAACATTTCTCCAATTCAAATATTTGCTATCCAAAAATTATGTCTCAATATGCTAGTAATTTGGAACACAACTTTTTCAATTGAAAATTGATTTGTGAAAATAGTTTAACAATATTTCACTCTGTTGGCCTCCAATTGCATCAAATTGCTTCTAATCACTTCAATCATCATTTTATGGTTTGAATCAACTATGGGATGTTTGTACTTTGGTTCCTGAACTTGATTTTTATTTTTTTTCATTTTCACCCATTTTTCATTCATTTCTTCCAATTTCACTTCCAAACATTGAGTTTAACCTAACAAACATAATTAACACATAATTAAGCTATAACTCATCCAAATTACTAACAAATACTCCAATTTAACGACTTAGATTTAGTGTACAAAATATACTTTTCAAATACCCCAAATTTGAACATTTGTTTGTCTTAAAAAAGTTATAAAGTAATTTAAGCAAAACTTTTAAAAAAATATAGTTAGATAATCTGTCTTCAATCTCAGGATTTGAACTTTGTATTAAAACTATGCATGGCTTCAAAATTATATTACTAAAATTAATTTCTACTTATCTAATTGATGGTAGCAATAATAGCTCTGAAACTTACAAAGGATTGAATCACAACCCAAGAAACTTAAAACCCCGATTTGAAACTTGACCCAATAATTTATTGAAAAAAGGAACCAAAATTATGGAAGAACTTGACCCCTTAATTACAAAAACTATGAACCTTGCTATGAATTTGTTGAAAATAAATTCAATGGGGAATAAGAAAAAAGCAAATATCGCTTTATTAATTCTCTCAATAAAAATGTCTTCCCCCTTTACAATGAAAATAATGAATCCTATTTATAGGAAACCCATAAAAACCTAATTCAAATGAAATTATATAAAAAAGATACCATAACAAGAGTTCTACCAAATATAGACTTCTAGGAAAAATTTAAAAAAAATGCGTCCAGAAAATGAACTATGCGACTGCATAGTTATAACTCCCGTGACAGAATAGAACAACCAAAATTCCATTCTTTTGTTTTGGGAATAGTAATGCGACAACATTCCCTTTTGTACTATGTAATAGCATAGTTATCTGACTCACTTCCAATTTTGTTTTCTTGATTCCAATTCATCCAACTTGTTTCCGCCTTCATGCCCAACATGAAACTTGGTGTTTGGCTTGGCCTCCGTAACTTGAACTAGTATGCATGGCTTCAATGATTCTATTTGCTCGCAATCTCGTCATTGGTTCCTCTTCAAATTGAGATCTTTGTAAATTTGCTACCCTGCATAGATCCTATCACTATGTAAAGCATCATAATTTCATCACGTGATTCGAAACTCAACCTCAATGGTCAAATTTATATTTTCTTTTCTCGTGAGACCCACACTTCCAAATTTATTCTTTTAACTATTTCCAATGTGTGATCTAAGGTTGAATTCATATACTAATTCTCACCCTCTCTAAATGAATAATGTTATCATTATATTGATGGAATATCGTTGATATGACAACTTAGGTGGAATAATAGGATAAGACAGTTCAATCTCCCATCTCTCAAGAAAATTGAACCGTCATATTCTATTATTCCATCTAAATTGCCACATCACCAATGTTTCATCAATATATGATAAATAGCATTACTCTCTTTAAATTGGTTAGATTTTACTAATTTCAGCTCGGCATAACAACAAATGAAGATTCTCCTTATTTTTAACTTTTTAATCCTCCAAAACTAAATTAAGCTAATAATAATCCCTTGTTAGAGGTCCAATTCTCACAAAGAATTTCTCTCTATTAAGCTTTCTAAATGGCCTTATATACCTTTTGGCCGATGGCTCCAACCTAAGTCAAATGACTTTAAGGCAACAAGTTTTAGATACCCTGTAGACTTAATCATTTAAGTCATAAAGGCTACCAAAAGACGTTTTACAATGAGACAATTTTTTTATACAACGATTATTGCAATTTCACCTAACTTAAAATTTCACCTAATTTTTATCTTATTGGCCACACAAAATTTAGCACACATAAAATTCACTTCTATATCTATGTCTCCCTAAAATAGCTCAATCGCCCCAGACTATCCTAGAATTGGTTTAAGATTGAATAATTTATCATTTATTTGGATTTATCATATAAGGTCCACTAGTTTTAAACTATTCAAATTTTGAATCGAATTATTCTTTAATGATGTGAAACATAAATCTTGTGCCGAAAAATATCAAGTTTCACATGAATAAGTATAAATCAACTCCAACACTCAACTTTTTCACAATTTATAATCTAACACTAGTAGGTAAATTTATGTAAGCCACACAAGCACACAAAAAAAAGATAGAAGTATTTTTTTTTTTAATATTTCGGATTTTTTCCAACATGAGACCAAACACACAGAGCAGTAAAAAAAAATGATAACATACTAGATGTTTTCCACAAACTAATAAAAAACATTAACCTCAATATCTAGAAATATAAAAAGCAATATATAAAAATTATGGCAAAGAAGAAAATTAATTATTCCCTTGGTTTAAATCTGCAGGTGATAGATGGAAGGGTTGAAAGTGTTGGGTAACTTGCTATTTCTTTTTCCTTGTCTTGTGTTTTCGAGTAAAATAATTTGAATCCAATCATCATATGGAACAATTCATAATAAGCTCAAACACACACTGAGGGGGATCTAGGAATGAAGATACTATACATTAGCAAAAAAAAATTCTATTCTCGAAAGCGGAATAAATAAAAGGTAAGAAAATTGGGTTGCCTCCCAATAAATGCTTTTTTATAGCCGTTAACTCGACTTTAATGTTTTGGGTATTCATGGTGGCTTGAAAAGAGAGTTTTCAGTCTTGTATCGGCTGCAGTGGCATAATGTTCTTTAATTCACCCTTTGGTCTCCATATTACAAGACTTCCATAGTTATCCCTTCTAACTATTAACACTTCCTATTCTCTTGTTCTTATGACCTCCCCAATGGTCTATCCTTTTGCACTCTCAATATCAAGCGGTTGATTAAAATGGAGCATTCATAGTGAAAGTTTGTTGTTTTTCTTCCACCCTCAAGATTAAATTAATTTTTTCCGGACAGTGGCGCCAAAAAATTGTTCATACAAAATTTGCAAACGTACGAGATCGTTGCTAAGTAATAGACTTAATGAGTTGAGAGTATCGTCTGACATTATTAATTTCAATTCAAATGCACTAATTTTGTATTGAATTCGAAATACATAATACAAGCGAGATTTTGCTGTGACTATTCTAAATTTTAATTAGAAAAATATGTAAAATCTTGAATTTGTATGAATGAATGTATTATTGTATTGGATTTAGAGTCCACTAGTTGTTATCTATTTCAATTATTAATTTGTAATCTACTCATATTTATGCGTTCTTGACAGTCGATAGAGTTAATGTTTTAACTTTCTTTTTCAAAATAAATTAATTTGGTTCTAATAACGATCTGAGTCTATTTCTAGTACGAATTCGAATGATTAGAATGTATTAAAATTTAGATTATCTATATGATTACGCACGTCATAAACATTATTCCTAACATCTATTGCACATATATTAATTTTGTCGCATTCTAAACTTATTGTGAGTCTCCCAAAATTTCAACAAGCAACTGATTATCTAATTGAGAGCCAAACAATTAAATAATGTAATAAATATACCAAATTAATCAAGAAATGTAAGAAATACTAAACTACTAGCCTTGAATTAAAATAAATAAAACATAGTGTTCATCTTCATCCAATACATAAATGGATCTAGCCTAACATGATTTTATATAGACTAAAGAAGAATAGTGGAAAAATATCAACCGAGTCACGAAATAATGCAAAAGGTATTGATTTTCAAATCCAATGTCGAATTGTTCAATATCTTGATGTAAATTACTTTCAATTCTTGCTAGGGTTTGATCTTTGCCATCAAAATATGTAAAATGACCTATTGTTCTTTATGAACTTGATGACATTATTGTGTATAAGGAGGCAAGAGAGAGTTTTTCAATATTTTGGCCAAGTTTTGTACTTATAGGAGATGAAATAAGGTCAAGAAACACGTCCAATTTGAGTTCCAAAAGAAATTCAATCATAGAAGGAAAGTTGGCCCGTTAAATGATATTTGCCCCACGTAGTCGTGCAACCTTCTTCACCGTAACCGCAGCGGCTATGTCGTTTGCTCTTAGGTGATTTGTCAATGAGCCAGGGCGAAGTCTCATGCCTGCGTCGGTATGTGCGGTTTCGTCCCTGAAGAGCCGTATTTGTCACAACTTTCTCTTTCGATCTCTGATTGAAATGATTCAAAATATGTTGGAAAGCTAATTCAAATGGTCAAAATTCTTTTAAAAATGGCATTTCTTGAATTCAAATGTTTGCTATCCGAAAAACGAGTCTCAATTTGATGTTATAGAGTACACCATTTTTTCAGTTGAAAATTGATTTGTGAAAATAATTTAACTATACTTCGATCATTTGAGAGGCCTCCAATTGCATTCAATTGATCATATGTGGTCTTCAATCATCGTTTTATGGTTATTTACAAATACTCCAATTTAATGACTTAGATAAGCGTACAAATACACTTATCAAACATTCCCAAATTTGAACATTTGTTTGTCCTCAAACAAACTATAAACTAATTTTAAACAAAATTTTTGAACAAACATGGTTAGATAATCTACTTTTTATCTCATGATTAGAACTTCTATATTAAAATTATGCATGGCTTCAAAATCACGTTGATAAAATTAATTTTTGGTTATCTAATGTAAAATCGCTGTGTGTTTGAAGACTCATGTAAAGAATCATAATTTCATCTAATGATTCAAATCCGACCCAATTGTTCAAATTTATCCTTTCTTCTCCCATCTGCACATCCCTAAACTTATTCTTTTAACTATTTTTATGCCATGTAATCTAAGATTGAATTCATACACTAATCCTATTGCTCTCTAATTTGGTTAGATTTTACTAATTGCAGTTCAATATATCAACAAACGTGGAATCTCCACATCTTTTACTGCTTCAATATCTAAAAATCAACTAAACTAATAATCCCTAGTCGAAGGTCCAATTCTGTCAATTAAGTACTTGGAGCTTAACCAATGCAGTATGCTAAATATTTTTTTTATTTTTATTTTTTTTCATCTTATGTGTGGATTTCTCTTCATTAAACTTTCTAAATGACTCTTATAACGACCTTTTAGCTGATTACACCCAAATCAAATGACTATAGGGCACCAAGGTTTAGATATCCTTACACGCTTAATCACTAGAGTCATAAAGCTATGAAGAGACGTCTCACGATGATGCAATTTATTTTTTCATGCAATAATTAGTGTAGTGCCCCTCATTAAACACGTATTCTCAAAAATCGACATCTAACTTAAGATTTTCACCTAATTTTCATCTTATTGGCTTTAGACATTCCACGCAAAATTTAGCACATATGAAATCCACATCTATCTTAATGTCTCCTTAAGGTCCGCTATTTTTAACCTAATCAAATTTTGAATTAAATTATTCCTTAATGATCAAAAACATAAATTTTGTGCCCAAAAATATCAATTTTCACATGAATAAGCTCAACAACCAAAATTTATTCCACAATTTATAATCTAATATGTGGTTCCAAATATATTACACATCTTAGTAGGCAAATTTATCTGACCCGCAAGCACACAAAAACAAAAACAAAGCTGAAAATAATTTTGTTTTTGAATTTTCAAATTTTTTTTTCACATGAACAAGCATAGAAAATAGCAAAAGAAGATAACATATTCAATGTCCTACATCCGGGTACGTCTTCTTTTATTTTAAGTCATGAAGAATTGTGATATGATTTTCGTTTTAGTACCTATGTTTAAATATATATTATGTTTCATTTTAAGTGTATATGTGTGCGTATATATACATACATACATAGTGGCGGACCCAGGATCTAAGTTCAGTCCGGGCGAACGTTGACTAGTCAACATCGACCAGTCAACGTCGACCATCAGTGATCGTAAGAGCAATGTCGTTTATTAATATTTAATTGTATAATATTAAAAATTATTGAATATATATATAAACGCACTAAAACGTAAAAAAAAAAAAAATATATATATATATATATATATATATATATATATATATATTAAAGCATCATAACTTAACCTAAGATATTTTTATTGGTTAATTGAAATATACATATTGACAATATCAGACTTGCTTTCGTTCACACTTCACACACAGTAATAACCATTCTCGTGTAAAGCAGTGAGCAAGAACTAACATAATAAAATTAACTTCTAAACTCTCCTGCTATTCATTCCTCCGCTTGCCAATAACCTCTCCCAGTAGGGAAGATTCTAGTAAATGGAGCAGTTAACTATAATTGTGAAAATACAGGAAGATCTGGAAAAAAGAAGGTGAAAAAATTGTAAATTCATTCTCATGGTTGAATCCTTTTCCAGTAGAAGGAAAACCAGCCAAGAATAATGGCAAACAAAGTAGCCACAAGAAAAAAAAAAGGCCTAGGCCGTCCAAGAACTAAATATACAAAAAATAATACCTATTTTCCAACTAGCAATCCAAAGTTGTATTTGAGTTTAATCTTCAAATAAACGTGCACAGAACATAAAATGTTCACACAATGCCGTCATGAACCTTTTCATAATCCAAAAATTATATTCTCGATAATTGAAAAAGAATTTAACTGATGAATCCAAAAGTGGAGACAAGTATTACCTATGTTAACAAAACACATGTTTCTATTCATAACAAAAAGAAACGAGAGAGCAGAGAGGACTGACCGAGCGAAGCTGATGCTTGCCTGTTGGTGCGAAGCTTTCAAGCTGCTGCCCGCTGGATGCTGGACACTAGTGCTGTCGTGCTGGAACTGGAGCCTGCTGGAAGCCTGGAACTGGAGGCTGTTGGAGCCTGGTGCAGCCACAGGTAAGCTTCGAGCCTTCGCCATTCGTCTCTCCCACCCACCTCCTCTCTCGTTTGGGTAATTGGGTTTGAATGAATTAGGAATTTGGGGATTTTGATCTTGGATTTGGACCTTGGTTATGTTTGTAGTAATGGATTGGTTGTAAATTGGCATTGGGCCTTATTGTTTAATAATAAAAGGCCCAAGAAATGCTCAAATGAAGGTTACAAAGGAAAAAAAAATGGATGTTCATCTTCTTCCTTCTGATCGCCGGCTGTTGCTTGCCTTCCCGACGGACTTCAAGGTCTCAGAGGACCCAGCAAGGGCGGCCGCGGGGGCTAGCCAGGTACTGGGTCCGCCCCTGTACATACATACATAACTCGTTTAAAAAGAAATTAATATGCATAGAGAAAATAATGCATGATACTAGAAACCAAAGACTACATAAGAAAGCTTGACAGAAAATCCCAAAACCTAAGTTATTTGAATAAAAACAGAATCGCAAACTAGGACAAAACGGGAAAGGAGAAATATAAGGTGTAACATCTAGAAATCATTATCAGAAGGTCATTTTGTTCATGGATTTCTACAAAATTATTTCATATCTCAGCAATAAATAAGCTAAAACTGATCCATATAATCAGCCAATAGAAGGGACTTGCTCGTGTTGAGGACCGTGTTTCAAATGGCCGTCCATTCCATATCTATTTACTTCAACGAATTAGCTACCTTGTGACATGAGAACTTTGGTGCATGAACTCAGACCTCTCATTAGAGATAAGTTGACATTTAGCTTACCTAATAAGGACATAAGTCGAGCATAATTGAGCTTTTGGTTAGTGGAAACATCAACACTATTGATCAATTACAGCCATAAATCCTCATTTGAGATGACAGTCTGTTTGTTAGAATGAGGCTTTACTAATTGAACAATGATGTTGTGCCGCCTCAGGTCCCGTGGAGGTAGAGAGTAGTATCAATGATAGGAATTTTTAGATCTTCATTCCCAAGAACAGCTTTGCATACCTCTAGTTTTGTAAAGTCCCGAAAATTTTATAGAATAGAATTTATTTTTCCAGATGTTATATTTTATATTTCTTTTAAAGTTGAAGGACTATAGAAAAATATGTTTTAAATTCTTACAACAATAGCTTTCAGGCCACTATAGGCATAGCCGCCTATGAAACTCTTTATGGTAGAAAATGCAGATCCCCTATCCATTGGGATGAGGTCGGATAGAATAGAATTTTGGATCTTGAAATCATTGAACGACAACAATTGAGCAGTTGATAAGATTGGAGCAAGAATAAAGACAACGCAAGACTGACGAAAAGTTATGCCTTACCACCCGAACTTGCAGGAATATGTGTTCCATGTTTCGATGCTCACAAAATATATTCATGACCCCAATCACGTGGTAAGTTATCAAGACTTTGGATGTACAAAAAGACTTGTCATATGAAGAAGTCCAGATGATGATTTTGGATAGAAATGTGCATCAATTAAAAAATAGAGAGGTTTCCCTAGTCAAGGTTTAATGGCGAAATTTCGGACTTGACGCGTCAACTTGGGAGAATGAAGAGGAGCTTAAAATCAAGTATTCAAAACTCTTTGATTGCCAAGGTAATTTTCAATGATGAAAATATTAAATGAGGGGATATTGTAAAGTCCCGAAAATCTTATAGAATAGAATTTATATTTCTAGATGCTATATTTTATATGTTTTTGAAAGTTGAAGGACTAGAGAAATATGTTTTAAATTCTTATTTTTTGGGTCAAGTAATTAGATTTTGATAGATAGGGTTTTAGTATATCATTATTGGGATTTTTTTGTAGCTTGTAATTAATTAGATATCTTTGAATCGAGAAAAGGTTAATTCGAACAAGTTAAGCCCAAGATCAATAAGTTCAAAGAAGATGTCTTTTATTATAAATTAATTAAATTACCTATTTGATTTTTAAATGGTTGGCCGGCACGTGTATCAATAAAAAAAGGTACAACAGTGAGAAACCTGGGCTAATTGCATGGGAAATGCATGACTATATGATATGATAGAAAATTTTAGATTGTTTACACGTATATCTCACATGATTTAAGGGATGATTATTATCTACTTTAAATAAGTGCTCCAAGTTGGGAATAAAAGATTTATGACATGTTTTACTAAATCAAACACGCATATGTGTACACAGCATCAGAGAAGGTTGTGGAACAGGAAATTATTGCTTTTCTTTCAAAACTCTTTTCATCAATTAAGGTAGGATTTTGACGTGCAAGTGGTTTATCTCATTTAATTTTATTTACTTCTTGTTTATAAATATTGTAATAACGAATGGACACAATATGATATTGGCAATATCTATTATTTAATTGAATTAATATTCTAATAAATTAAATAATAGAATCCGTAGATTCAAGTCTTGGTGATTTGTTAATCACAAGGAGTTGTGATTGTGAGATACAAATTATATATGACCGAATCTTAAATCGTCTGTGGTCGAAGTAATAACGAGATACGGATATCGTTATTATGGATAGACTATCGCGTGTGGCATTCTTACTTGTGAAATAAGTAGCTGATCTCACAAACTAAAGTGTGGTGACACTTGAATGAACACGTGAATGTTTTGTTATAGAACAAAACATTGGAGACCCGCTGAAAGATTCCACATGGATAACTATCTAAGTGTTAGTGGTTAATCTATAACGTTCGGTAGTGGAATTGGTCCTTTGACTTGAGGTCATCATAGTACCTTATATGAGGGCAGTCATACTTTGGTGATGTTGGATGTTGCTCTGTCAAGGGTCGCTAATACAGCATCGTTCGGGTATGTCAAAAATCATATGAAGGTTGTGAATGACCAATAGAGGATTCGTCACTCTTAGATAGTAAGAGATTATGATATATATTTTATCCAATTAAGTTGATAATGAAATCATTAGCCAAGGTGAACTCATAAGTCGGAAAAGAGTTTTCGACGTACATTGAAGTACAGTGGGATAAAAGATATGATCGATAATTGAGATTAACACATATCCATATCTCATAATTGATCGGATCATATTGACGAAATGATTATAGTTTCACGGTAAACGAACAAGTTTGGTTTTGTCATACTACGTGATATTTCCCGTCACATGTATTGCCCTGATACATTGCTAGACGTCAATCTGGGACAACGAAACTGCATTAGTGATAAATTAAAAGGGACGTTTTAATTTATCGATTTTGATTAGATAAAAATAATAATTCACGTCGTTAGGTATCGTGATTGGGAACCTAATGGGTCACACACAAAAGAGAATCAGAAGAATGAGATTTACCAATTAATTAATTGACAAGTGTTGAATAATTAATTAATTGAGTTATTTATTAATAGGCCCGAATTAATTAATTGGATTAATTAATTCATGTACCGGGTTTAATTAATTTGATTAATAAAATATCGGACCGAGTTTAGTTTCAACAGGGGCCAAGCCCACTTGGACTTATATTAATATGATACTAGGGTTTGAAAACTGTAGAGATTTTATTATTCTTGCTAGCACAAGAAAAGAAACCCTAGCCACCATTCTTGTTCTCTGTGTGGATCACCATTGGAAACTGGACAATTGGACAGCTTGGATTGCAGATCGTGATCATTGGAGTTCGTGAATCAGCAAAAGGTTTTGCAGAATTCATCAAATGTATAATTCTAATCACAGTTTCTATCTAAACACATTGCAAATCATCGTTTGGGAATTGAAAATTATTTTATTTCCGCTGTGCATGATTAAGTAAATTCCCAACAGTGGTATCAGAGCCAGATTTGTGTTTGTTAGAAATTGTTTCGTATTACATAACAATCAAAAGTTGATTGTTGTTATTTTCATGTTTCTAGCAATTAAATAAATTTGATTTTTCATATTTTAAAATCTGTTTTAAAAAAATTTGGATCTGAAACTCGCCGGCAGCAACCAACGCCCCCGGCGAGGCGGCAAGGGGAAGCAGCTGCGGCGCTACTCGCCGCACGCGTGGAGGGAGATGGCGCCGCTGCCACAAATAAGCCGGGGACTAAAGACAGAATAAGGCGATCGTCGCACAGAGCGTCTGATGGCAAAAGCAAAGGCAAAGAACACCATCGCTTTTGTAGCGGCGATTGTCGCCGCTGCGATTTTGCAGAGAGGCACGCAAAGAAGAAGCCGCGAACGATCTGCGACGATGTCGTCGTTGCTGCAGTGACAATGCGGCGACGACTCGTCGCGATCCACTTATGCGGCGCCGTTGCCGGTGCCGCTAGTTATTAAAAAAAAAATCGATTTTTAGGGTTTCAGAAAACGGGGTGGAGGCGGGGGCCTCTGTTGCAATTTGTGAGATTGCAGGCCCCCGCCTGCAATTATTAGAGAAGGGTCTGTTTGCAATTTTTAAATGAAGGGCTGTCTTGCAATTTTCGAAATTGATGGGGTTTGTTTTTAATTTGGAATTGGGTCAATTTGCAATTTCAAAAAGGGGAATTTTTGAATTTAAATATTAAAATGATTTTAAACTTGTATTTCAAATGGGTTTAATCTAAAATTTCAATATTGATCCGTTTAAAATTTTATTTAAAAATTAACGATTTTTATATTTTCGTTAAAATTGGATTTTAACTTAAATATTAAATTTTGACCCTAAATTTAATTTAATTTTATTTAGGAGTTTTATCCTAAATTAAAATGTTAATTCTTTTTAAATTAGAGTTAGAGTTCAATTTAATATTTAATTAAATTTTGATTTTAATTAAATTATCCACCCTAATATGTTGTTGAAATTAGAGTTGGACTCTAATATGACATTTAATTGAAATTTGATTCTAATTAAATTGTCTCACCCTAAAATCTTTCTTGAAATCAGAGTTGGACTCTAATTTTGTATTTAATTAAATTTTGATTTTAATTAAATAAGTCCACCCTAATATCTTGGAATTAGAGTTTGACTCTTATTTTGTATTTAATTAAAATTTGATTTTAATTAAATTCAACCGTATTAATTTGATTATAATTAGAGTTGGACTTTAATTTGACATTTAATTTAAATTTGATTTTAATTAAATTGTCTTGCCCTAAAATTTTATTGGAATTAGAGTTGGACTCTAATTTGGTATTTAATTAAATTTTGATTTTAATTAAATAGTCCCGCCCTATAATTGTAGAATTAGAGTTGGACTCTAATTTGATATTTAATTAAAATTTGATTTTAATTAAATAAGTCCGCTAATTAAATTAATTAATTAATTTGATTAATTAATTATTTAATTGTTCCGATCCATTTGTCTAAATTAGTTTAGACGACTTTAATTGCTAGAAATTTGAAACATGTTTGCATATAATATTAGATATTATATAGGAATGCATTTATATAATGAATGTTTTATTAGTGGACGATTATGGACTCGACCATGTGGATGTGTTAAATGGTTAGTTTTATTCTTGTTGTTTTATGGGGCCTGCGAGCTCTAATTTATTTTGGACATGCGAGTCCGTTATTATTATTATGGGCTTGCGCGTCCAACATTATTTAGGTCTGCGTGCCAACTAATATAGGATACAAGTTGCAGCTGGACTAATTGAAGATACAAGAAGAGGAGGAGACCATAGAGATGGAGCATTGTATGAATCAATGCTATACCCCCTAGGAACTGACCGACTAGTCTTCCTTATAGCTCGGGAAGACTAGATAGTATAAGTCCACAATCGTCCACACTATTATATGTATGTTTATTTGCATGTTAGATGTATAATAAAATATATATAATTATTACGATGAGACCTTTTGCATGAAAAACCCCTCGTTAAAAATATTAAGTCAATTTGTTATTTGCCTTCCATCATTATAGTGAAAAACGAGAGTACTAAATCGATCTTAACTTGTTGAGTACACTCAAGGCTGGTCTATTAGGGATATGTTTGACATTATGAAATATTAGATATTTCTGAATGATGAGTTTGACTTAACTAAAATTTGTCTTTTGTTGAGCATACTCAAAAAGATAAATTGTAGAGGCATGTTAAAATATTAAGTCATATTTATATTCGCCTTCCACCATTATAGTGAAAAACGAGAGTCCTAAATCGATCTTAGCTTGTTGAGTACACTCAAGGCTGGTCTATTAGGGATATGTTTGACACTATAAAATATTAGATATTTCTGAATGATGGGTTTGACTTAACTAATATTTATCTCTTGTTGAGTACACTCAAGGAGATAAATCTTAGAGGCATATTAAGCTAACACATAAGATGTGTGAAGACAAAGAGTTGACGGCTTAATGATCTGGGAGTTGTATGGAGATACAATTGATAATAGTATCTACCCAAATGTTTTATTAGGGCTTGTTGAGTACATTCAAGGTTTTAATATAACAAATGAGATTCTAACCCACTGGGAATCAAGTATGGATTCCATAAATTTATGTGAGAGTGTCATAAATTTGAGTTAAACAGTGGGAGCGAAATTAATTTAATAAAAGACCATGTTAAATTAATTCATGCTTTATATATATTATTTCTTTTACTTTTCGTCGTTTACGTTTATTGAATCATGAGTAACCACATATATATTTGAGAGGCATATTGGATGCCAACAACCAAAGCAAATTTTCTTGATTGACACCGCAATATGAGAATTGTTCTCAGGCATGAGAAAATTGGTTGTGTCTTTATGTAGCCCTTTCTAGAGACACTTGCTGATGACTCGACAAAGGAAGAGGTGGCAACTATAATAAACACAGTGATGACGATAGTACTACAACATATGTGATGTTTGTGACTATGTCACCTGAGTTACAAAGCAACATAAAAGTATAGATGCTAAACATATGATTTTTCATTTCAATGTGTCGAATGATGAATAATCATACGAGAAAATATATGATATTTCCTAGCAACTATACCGGTGCATAATGACAGAAGAATCTTCAGTCGGTGCTGGTGTGCTGAAGATGCTGACTACTTTCAGAAGTTATCTTGATTGCGTTCAGTCATGAATAATGAATTAAGTATAGACTTGGTTCTGCTCTGTCAGAGAGTTATTTATAACTAATTATGAATTTAACATGAATAAACTCGAAGCACGCTCATTGAGTTGCTGAACATGCTTAAAACTGTTAAGTCCAATATCTGTATTTATAGTGGACAAATCTTAGTCATAAATTCCTATAGGGAAGTCTAAAGGATGCTTTAGGAAAGCAACCAAGATGACTAAGACAGTTAAAGCAAATAAGGACAATACCATATCTGATAATCCTTATTATCATTTTGGAATGGTAGGTCATTGGAAATGAAATTGCAAGGCTTATATCTACTTCCTTAGTTTCATGGGTATTAGATACTAGATATGGATCTCATATTTATATAAATATGAAAAAACTAAATAAAAGTAGATCGCTGCAGAATGGAGAAGTTGACCTACACGTTGAAAATGAGCAAAAGTTGTTGCATTACCTGTAGAAGCATATTTCTTGCCATTGCCTTTAGGCTCGATATTAGAATTAGAGAAATGTTAATTTTGTTCTTACCATTACCAAGGGCATTAAATAAATTTCATGTTTTGACATGAAATATTTTAATGTTAAAGACAATTGTTGTTCCCTTTCATCTTGATAAAATCTTAATGGTTATGGTAAATTACAAAATGACATTTATATTTTAAATGTTGAGTGTTCTATAATGAGTATAGAAATTGAAAGGCATAAAAATGATAATCTGAATAACACCTATATCTGGCATTGCAGATTTGGTCACATAAATGAGAATGCAATTCCAAACATACATGGAGATGTATATTTGGGTCAAATGATTTTGAATCATTTGACAAATGTGAATCGTGTCTGTAAGACACAGTGACCAAATCTCCTTTTACTTGAAAAGGAAAATGATCTGTAAAATTATTAGGTCTAATACATAGTGATGTATGTAGATCCATATCAATTAATGTCAGGTGAAGTTTATCTTATCTCATCACATTTACTCAGTGTTCTAAAATGCGTAATGCGTTGCAATGCGTCGAGTTCGAGAATCAAGAATCACAAGTTTAGGCGTGTCAATGCGAAAAATAAACCTCATAATACGTTTCGTATTTTTAAGATATTAAATATATTTTTATATAAAAAAATAGATTTTTTACCAAAAAAAATAAAAATAAAAAGTGGGCGGCATAATGCGCATTAGGCGCGCCTAGGCGCGCATTATGCACCGCCTTTTAGATGAAAACGCATTTTCCAGCGTGTCGTCGAATTCGACTCGTTTTGGTCGCGCGTCGCGCATAGGCGGCGCATTTTCACGAGTTTTAGAACACTGCATTTACTAATGACCATTTTAGAAATGATCATGTATATTTGATGAAATTCAAGCATGAAACTCTTGAAATGTTCAGGGGATTCAAGCTAGAAACAGAGAAACAAATAGGTAAAATATATTCTTACACTAAGACTTGTTCGAGGTAAAGAATATCTAAAATGGAGAATTTTAGATTATCTAAAAGAGAATGAGATTCTCACGCAGTGGATTCCTTCACATACATTGCAACATAATGGTGCATCTGAAATGAGGAATCGTACACTATTAGATATAGTGCAATTGAGAACAAGCCATGCAAGCATTCAAAAATCGTTTTGAGGTCATGCACTGATTGATACGTGCTGCGCACTAAATCGTGTCTCATCTAAATCTGTTGACAAAAACTCCATACGAGTTATGGAATGGCCCAACATATCTCATATGAAAGTTTGGGTTGTGAGGCTTATGTGAAGCGCACTGAATCAGATAAGTTTAAGACTAAATCCGATAAATATATATTTGTGGATATCCAAGAGATAATTGGATATCAATTCTATAATCTCGTTGAGAAGAAGATGTTCATCTCAAGACATGTCATACTCTTAGATAAAGTGTTTATTCTAAGAGAGACGGTGGGAGCAGAATAAATTTTGAAGGAGTTCAAGATTTCACGGATATAATTGATCGAATAGATGAACCTGAGTCTTATCCCACACCTGCTGAGGGACATACTCTTGATCAGGAAGTTGAGACTTCTGAGGACACGTTAGCTCCGTGTAAATCTTATAGGATCATTTGACCTCCTAGAAGGTACGAATTCATGATTACTAATCAAGGATAATGAACCTACTAATTACGCAGAAATAAAGTCAAGTGTTGACTTAAAGAGATGGACTTGTTGTATATAACCAAGGTTTGACCTTGCTCGACTTGCCAAATTGATTAGAACCCATAGGTTGTAAATGAGTTTACAAGAAAATGTCAATATGGATTGAAACAAGCCTCTTGGAGCTGGAATCTTCGATTTGATGCAAAAAGTCAAAATGTTTGATTTTATCAAAAATGAAGAATTGTGCGTTTACAAGAAGATAGTGGGAGCATTGTCGCATTCCTGATATTATATGTATGAGACATATTATAGGAAACGACGTCTCTATATTTCAATTGTTGAAATTATGGTTGTCAAATAATTTCTGTGTGATAGATATGATAGAAGCAAGTTGATCTATAAAGATAAATCTAGAAGATTGCTTAACTCATCCCAATATATACAGATAAAATCTCGAGAAGATTTTATATGGAGAAAATGAACTGATAGTTCATGGATACACTAATATTAACTTCTAGTCAGACTAGAATAATATATATCTCAAATAAGACATTGATTTACTCTTAAGGGGTGTGTTGGAAATGTTCCAAATCTAAAGTAACCGTTGATTCAATAATAGAAGCCTTATACATCATTGCTTTAGAAAGCAACAAAAGTTGTGATCTGGATCAGGAAGTTCATTAATGAACTTGGTGTAGTTCCTAACATTGTTGATCATACGCTTATGCATTGTGATAACAATGGAGCCATCGTGCAATCGAAGGAACTAAGGTCTCATCAATGATCCAAATATATGTTAAGGCAGTGTTATCTCATTGGAAAGATAATACAATGAAATGACGTAAATAAAGAACGAATTCCCACAAGTTATTAAATTGCAGATTCACTGACAAAGAGTTGTCGCAGCATAAACATGATCGTCATGTAGACTCTTATAGTATAAGATATGTGATTGGATCTAGTGCAAGTGGGAGTTTGTAAGTGTTATGCCCTAGGTCTAATCAACTTTGAACATAAACATTTTGAATATATATAATCAATGCGTATGGCAATATCTATTATTTAATTGAATTAATATTCTAATAAATTAAATAATAGAATCCGTAGATTCAAGTCTTGGTGATTTATTAATCACAAGTAGTTGTGATTGTGAGATACAAATTACATATGACCGAATCTTAAATCGTCCGTGGTCGAAGTAATAACGAGATACGGATATCGTTATTACGGATAGACTATCGCGTGTGGCATTCTTACTTGTGAAATAAGTAGCTGATCTCACAAGCTAAAGTGTGGTGACACTTGAATGAACAAGTGGATGTTTTGTTATAGAACAAAACATTGGAGACCCGCTGAAAGATTCCACATGGATAACTATCTAAGTGTTAGTGGTTAATCTCTAACGTTCGGTAGTGGAATTGGTCCTTTGACTTGAGGTTATCATAGTACCTTATATGAGGGCAGTCATACTTTGGTGGTGTTGGATGTTACTCTGTCAAGGGTCGCTAATACAGCATCATTCGGGTATGTCAAGAATCATATGAAGGTTGTGAATGACCAATAGAGGATTCGTCACTCTTAGATAGTAAGAGATTATGATCTACATTTTATCCAATTAAGTTGATAATGAAATCCTTGGTCAAGGTGAACTCATAAGTCGGAAAAGAGTTTTCGACGTACATTGACTTAACAGTGGGATAAAAGATATGATCGATAATTGAGATTAACACATATTCATATCTCATAATTGATCGGATCATATTGACGAAATGATTATAGTTTCACGGTAAACGAACAAATTTGATTTTGTCATACTACGTGATATTTCCCGTCACATATATTACCCTGATACATTGCTAGATGTCAATCTGGGACAACGAAAGTGCATTAGTGATAAATTAAAAGAGGCGTTTTAATTTATCGATTTTGATTAGATTAAAATAATAATTCACGTAGTTAGGTATCGTGATTGGGAACCTAATGGGTCACACACAAAAGAGAATCAAAAGAATGAGATTTACCAATTAATTAATTGACAAGTGTTGAATAATTAATTAATTGAGTTATTTATTAATAGGCCCGAATTAATTAATTGGATTAATTAATTAATGGACCGGGTTTAATTAATTTAATTAATAAAATATCGGACCGGGTTTAGTTTCAACAGGGGTCAAGCCCACTTGGGCTTATATTAATATGATACTAGGGTTTGAAAACTGTAGAGATTTTATTATTCTTGCTAGCACAAGAAAAGAAACCCTAACCACCATTCTTGTTCTCTGTGTGGATCACCATTGAAGGCTGGACAATTGGACAGCTTGGATTGCAGATCGTGATCATTGGAGTTCGTGAATCAGCAAAAGGTTTTGCAGAATTCATCAAAGGTATAATTCTAATCACAGTTTCTATCTAAACACATTGCACATCCTCGTTTGGGAATTGAAAATTGTTTTATTTCCGCTGTGCATGATTAAGTAAATTCCCAACAGATATGGTATATGATAATGGTCACCCAGTATAAATGATATGATATGCATGAGTCCTTACCAGATTCTAAAGATATGATATGATGGCATGATTATTTTGATACATGAATTGATATTTTTATTCGAGATTACACAAATATTCGTGTCCTATTAAGTATTCACATATACTCACTATTTTTCCTTACTTCCACAAGTTAGGATGGATTGTTAGTTGGCAAGCGATGAGGTGCTATCGTTGTGCTTGGATTCATTGAATTTAATAAAGTAATTCCGGCGTAATGTGACTAAAAACTTTATTCTTCAGCATTTAATTCCAAAAAGTGATGGAACCCCCTCTTTGAGGAATTTGGATTACAATTTGTTCAATCATGTAGTTCAGTTTGAATTAACATTATTTACTTTCTATTATACGTAATAAAATGTTTAATGTATTAGCTTTCAATGGGGTGTACATATATATATATATATATATATATATATATATATATATATACACACATCAATTAGGTGATACATAAATTTTGTATTAATAAAAAGATAATGCGGTTTAATAAACCATTTTCATTCATGTTCATTGAATAATTTATCAAATAAAACCAAATGAAAATTGTTATGCAAATGGCAAATTAAAACCCAAGTTCATATGTTTTGGACTTTTTTTAAGCCCTTGTATGAGTCACTTTATCAAAAATTCATTTTTTCAAAACTCATTTTTGAACACATAAATTGAAAAAAAATTTCTTCATTTTTGACCCCACATTCTTGAAAAATCACTATTCAAAAATGAATTTTTTTTCTCTAAAAATGCCCACAAGGGCTTATTTAATCTATCGAAACATATATGAATAATGTGGTATAAAAAATTCTACGTTATCAAGGATTTAAACAAATAAAGGATTTAAAAATTTCCTTGTAACCTTGAACAAACTACTATCACATAATGTTATACATTAATGCATGTCACGTTGCCAATTTAAAAAAAAAAAAAAAATTGATAATGCATCGAATTTTAAAAAAATTTCGGTCGTTACAACTTTGTTTACTTTTCTTGGATGGACTTCATCCCTTGAGAGGAATACCGAAATATTTAGCAACAAATGTAAGTGAAAAAATAGGCTAGACTCAAGACTAGAGTAACTTAGGTTAGCATAAAACTTTTGAACTATACTTTCGCAGTAACCACCTCTATGCTGTAGACATTCTACCCAACCAAGGGATTGGAGTTGGGCAAGAAGAGAAAATGGCATAGACCTTAAAAAGAAATAATCTACGATTTTTTCGGGTAGGACTTCTTCATCAAGAAGCTCATTGTAGAAGAGTGCTAAGAAAATTTGAAACTAGAAAATTTTTAGCAGAACTTTTTGCAGTCCCTAAAACATTTTTATGGCTAGAACAACCCCTCACACTGCTCTTTAGTGGGTTCATTAGATCTTCCCCTGTTAGCTGACTGTTGAATAATTTCAACATATATGGGACCACACGTTGTATATTGAAATGTGTGGTGCTATTGTTTAAAGGATATTAGTCAATTAAAATGATCCGATAAAGATGTATTGTGACTAATGGGTATTAGAATTCATGGAATTGTAGTGTAGAGACCAGAGTGTTGTTTTAAATTGATGATGACCAATTTGAAGCAACTGAAAGATAGTGACTATTGAGTTACTACTATTATTTTATATGGTTATGGTCCCCATTTGTTAGTGTTCTTCAAGTTTCTCTACATCCCCATCAATAGAGAGCAAAAGTTAAGGAAAAATCACCAATCATTTGAAAGATCCTAACATATCAAGAAAAAGAATCAAATTATCATGGATCAAGGTATGTTTTTATGTTTTGTTATTTTTCTGGATTTCAACATTTAGTAAGATCTATGGTTATTATTGAGAATTAAGGATTTGATTATTGTTTTGATCGATAATCTTATTATGTTTTTCCTATCAAGTGGTTACTTTGGTATGTTTTGGGGTTAATTTAATTTCAATACCTAGAAATACTTGGTGGTTAGATTCTGGTGCTACTACTCACATAAGTATTTCTATGCAGGGCTGTCTGAGCTACCGAAACCAAATGATGGAAAGACACATCTATGTGGGTGATGGCAAGTCGGTGGAAGTTGATGTAATAGGCACTTTTCGATTATTGTTGAAAACTGGTCATTATTTGGATTTGAAAGACACTTTTGTTGTGCCGTCTTTTAGACGGAATTTGGTTCTGTTTCTTTGTTGGACAAATTGATTATTATTGTTCATTTGGAAACAATCAGTTTAGTCTTTCTTTAAATTCCAATATTATTGGTATTGGTTTATTATCTGCATATGATAACCTATATTTGCTTGATACTGTTGCATCATATCATGAAACCTTGCATGTGGAATCATGTGGTACTAAACGCAAATTAAATAATAAAAATTCAGCAAAATTATGACACAAGCGCTTAGGTCACATCTCTAAATCTAGAGTTGAACGACTTGTGTCAGATGATATTTTGGATTCCCTTGACTTCACAGATTTTGATCTATGTATTGAATGTATCAAGGGAAAACAGACCAAAACTAAAAGATTAGGTGCTAACAGAACTTCGGATGTCTTAGAATTGATACACACAGATATTTGTGGACCATTTCCTACGACTTCTTGGAATGGTCAACAATATTTTATATCATTCATAGACGATTACTCACGTTATGGGTACCTATATCTTATTCATGAAAAGTCTGAGTCACTGGACATGTTTAAAGTGTTTAAAACTAAGGTTGAAAATCAACTCAACAAAAGGATAAAAAACGTTAGGTCTGACCGTGATGGTGAGTACTACGGCAGAAATGACGGTTCAGGTGAACAATGTTTAGGACCATTTGTTAAATACCTAGAGGAATGTGGAATCGTCCCACAATACACCATGCCGGATTGCCTAGCATGAATGGTGTAGCTGAGAGACGAAACATGACTCTTAAATATATGGTAAGGAGTATGATCTGTCATTCCACCTTACGAAAATCAGTCTGGGGAGAAGTATTAAAGATTGCAGCTTATATTCTGAACAGAGTACCAACTAAAGCTGCTGCCAAAACACCTTATGAGCTTTGGACAGGTAGAAAACCTAATCTAAAGCATTTTCACATTTGGGGATGTCCAGTTAAGGCTAGGCCTTATAAGCCACATGAAAAGAAATTGGACTCCAAAATAGTGAGCAGCTACTTTATTGGTTATTTTGATCGATCAATGGGCTATAAATTCTATGATCCCACACTTAAGTCAATTTTTGAAACGGGAACTGCAACATTTTTAAGGATGTTGAGTTTGGCAGGAGAATAAGGTTAGAGATATTGACTTTGAGGAAGAAGTTGAGGAAGGATAGGTTTCAATTCCTACTATCGATTTTGACAATGTACATGTTTCTATTTCAAATGAACAGAGGTATTTGTTTGAACAAAAAATATATGTATGTTATCGGTCACAGACATGGATAACAAAAATAAAAGTCAGTACCCAGAAGAACTCACGGGATAAAGCAAAGTTTCAAAATTTCAAATCGTTAAAAAATATTTTATCTAGAATTCAAAGATTTTGATTAGATATAATTCCGCCCAAAAAATTTTAATCAAAAAAGATATATGAAAGACCCACACCGCATTAGACAACCTACAACTTTGTGGTTTGAACCCATTAGGATCTAGGTCCTTCCCTTTTTTGCAAAATAGGATGCCCTTATTTATCGCACCAAGTAGAACATGAATGTGCTTTGTCCTGTTAATTTCGAAGTTTGAATCTTGCTTGAATTTGAGCTCAAATTTGCTCAAAATGGAACCATTTCCAACATTTTCTGCATAAAGATTGTATTAAATTAAAAAGAATAGTAAATGCAGACTAGAAATTGCTGAAGAAAGGAAATGTATTATATAATTCGAGGGGGGAAATAATTTGATTAAGTACACAATAATAGTATAGAATGCCCTCAATGTCATTGATTGACAATATTTTATTTGGTGTTTCACTTGATATTGATGACATAGATTGACACGTGTGCAATAAAATGTTCATACTATAGATAACTAATCCTCAAGAAATAAAACATTCATTTAAATAGTACAGTGCAGACTAGAGAAAAATATAACGTTAGAAATCTAACAGTATAAAATTGAGTCTGTAATGTACCGAGAAATATAAACTGCTTATGAATCTATAGCAAACAAAAAATGCTAAATATTGAATAAAAGAAACAAAGAATAATGTTAGAGAGTAAGAGAATTGCACCTGGAATAGTATTTGGTTCTTACAAGTTGTATATGGTGGGTTAAAGAAGTGGACTGCAATAGTAGCCATGATACTAACTACAAAGTGATATTGGCGCGGCTCAATCTGAGATCGTCCTTTACCAAATACACTTGTAAATCCGTCTTCAGATTGAACCTCACCAATATCGCTTTATTTGCTATCTCCTAAAGCATCCACGAAACTCTATATAGTGCTTGTAGTAAATTCATGACATTTCAGCCATTTCTACAGTTTGAACGTCTGACTTTCAAGCTGCGTGGTACACAAAGCAAAATTTGAAAGAGCAATGCACATATATTGAATGAATAATCCTTAAAATGGTCCCCAATTGCAGCTCAATGACAACACAACAATCATTTTAAGGAATCTTAAGTGGGGACGAGAACATGAACTTTGGTAGAGTAAGATGTGTAATTGAAGCTTATGTCGGTGGTTGAGGGTGGCAATGTTTAAGTGGGATCATGAAATCATGGTTTAGATTCTGCGCATCGAGTAAAATAAACCCTTTCCATTTGGTGCATTCTTATTTCGTGCAAGGCAGATGTCTCTGATTATTATAAAAAACGAAACACTGAAATCTGAATCGAGAGAGAGAGAGAAAATCTACCAGTTACATTCATCAGAAAAGACGCTTGGAACAAAATGAAAACTAAAGCCTTTTAGGCTAGTTTTTATCATATTCTTATAGAGAATAAAGAGTTCCACACTGGTAAAACTGACAGGCGTTCGAAGCTAAGTAATATACCAAAAAAGGGTAGGAAAAAAAAGTACAGTATACTGATTGAATACTCTAGCTAGGGATAACTAGAAGCCGAAGTTACGAGAAGGGGAAGAAATAATAATACATCACCATCACAAGGAGAAGTGATGAGAGGAAGAGGGTCGAATAAAAAAGCCGGTAGGGTTGGCCTCGATTGAGATGAGAAGGAGAATAACGTGAGGAGAATGATGTGAAAAGGGAGAAACTCGCTTTTAGGGTTCTCATGCTTGCTTTGTACTCAAATACTACAATTCAAAGGCACCTTCTCTTGCGCGTGTACTTTAAAATATTCTCTACTGAAAAACCCAAATTACCCCTTTTTCTTCTACTTGTCTTCATTATTTTATTTCTCCCTTTTAAATCATGCTTGCATTTGATTAATCAGAGAATCAAATTGTTGTATTGACTTATTTGTGAACTTTATCCAAGTAAATGATGATTCATACTCTCAAGTCCATAGCATACAAACTCGTACTTGATACGTAAACTCTGTGATGGTAAATATGCTCTGAGTATTATTCCACGAGATTTAATTTCGTTCAAGTCTTTAGTGAACTTTATACACGGTTTTGTAATTTGTTATATTAATTTCCTCTGGATTTTCTCTCATATTGGCTACTCCAGCTCATCCAAAATAAAATTAATTTTTAACCTTTCAAATAGTGTGGTTTTAGTGTCCCTAATCTTGAAAATAGAGGTTCTTAGATATTTAAGTATGTGAATCCGTGTCCTTCTATAACCAAAACCGTGAATGTAGTCATTGAAATTGCAAGCGACTTTTACGTGACTTAAAAGTTGAATATTCAGTGATTTGACGATATTAATCTTCACCTATAAATTTGGTAATTTTTCTTTTTTCATTTTTAACTCTAATGATTTCCGTCACGTGAGGGCCAATATTTCATATTTGCATATTTAAATATTTTAGGATCAAAATCTCACTTTTGAAAGTCGGCAATCCAAATTCACACCAATTGAATTTTGCCATTAGATATGTGCATAATTTTACAAACTTTACGTGCATTTTTTGGAGATACAGTAATTGAATGGCATTATTGCCTAACTTGCAAGATATGTGCATAATTTTACAAACTTTACGTGCATTTTCTGGAGATACAGTAATTGAATGGCATTATTGCCGAACTTGTAGATTATTCTTGTAATCTGAAAGGAATTTTCAGCATTTCAGTGATTTGTTTTACATTCTACTATCAGTTATCAATAAAATAAAATATCCAACACCCATTAAATAAAGAATCCACACGTATAAGGAATAGAAGAGAGTGTCTTGGAAACAGGAATGCAGAATGTCAGCGAAGGATTGTCTATAAAGAAGGTTCGGATGGAGAAAAGTGTTGGTTATAATGTTTTGCAGAATATTAAAATTTTCAGAATTGACTTGCAGAATGTAATAAAGTATTTCATAAAGTTTTGCCTGAAAGTTATAAGCTAAACGAGTAAGAACAGAAAGTATTAAATGAGTAAAACATAAAGCTTAAACAATTGCAGAATTCGGAATGAGGATGATCGAGGCGAGAACTAGGCTATCTGTTCTTAAGACGTTTTTACCCCGTCACACGGTGCTTACGGTATATGGTAAAGCGTCTCCCGAGATACAACGATCAGACACTTGCAGAAGTAGCACTTCGACTGCAAGACAACGAACCAGAACGAAAATACTCTCTGTAGACTAATGCAGAAAAAGAAAACCGGAAGACTGTATGTATGCAGAATGAACTCGTGTATGTTTGTTGGTGTATTGAAATGAAAGCCTGAGGATCCTTTAAATAGAGGAGAGAGTTGACGGTTAAACCTCGTACAACTCCCCACTTTGAGCAGTTTCACCACTCACGCCCACTTAACTCACGGTTAAGACGTCCACTTAATAATAAACTGATGGTTCGGTTAATGGAGGGAATTAATTGAATTCAGAAAAAATTTAAATAAATTTTATCCAAAAAATTAATATTGACCCGGCCTAAGCCCAAGCCCAAGCCCAGGCCCAGGCCCACGACCCGAGCCCGTGCCGTGCCGAGCCGATCCGGCCGGTCGGACGGATGGACGGCGACGGCGGCGCGTGCGCGTCTGGCCTTTGCTTAGTCTAGACATTGTCTAAGACTCCCCCCTTTCAATGACTATTGGTACCCCTTGGGGCCCAAACCCATATCTAAACTTGAAGTTTATTAAGTGGTTCAAGGTTGTGTTTGCAACCTATCTGGGATTGGAACAGTTTTCCAATTCTTTCCCATTTATTCCTCTTATTTATTGTCCAACTTTCAACCAAAATTTCTCATTCATATTGAAATGGTTTTTCACAATTAAATATTCTACACTCATCTACTCGGAACGTAGTATTTAATTGAACATTTATTTCGACAATTCGAACATCGGGTCCCACTTGAAATTGTGGTCAAAGTTGACCCGCTTGGCACCATTTCCAACAATCCCCACATGAATGGAAATTATCATGACTATGCAATACAGACACGAACAGAGAGTACAAGCGAAAGACTTATTGCATCAGGAGAGGTAACTTTAGGCTTTGAACCTGCCTTAGTGGAATACTATCGAGTTTACTTGGCTAATCAGTGAACTGATGTCTTGAACTGTTCGGCCGTTGGTGTAAACCAAGGCAATAGTATCCACACAATAACCTTTCTATCCAATTCTTAGGTTCTCATAGTTGTGTTTATTTTGGCCCTGAACAATTCTTGGGATTCATAAGTGCTTTAGAGAATTTTAAACCTCAAATTCTCATAGAAGCGGCCCCACTTCACACTTATATAGGTGATCTCCTATTAAGAGTATTCTGCTGTACTCAACTTAACCTTTTACATTCTGCAGACAGCATTTTTTTTATAAAGGGATGGTTAAGTGCTTAACTGAATCTTAATAATTTAGTTGTCCCATTGAACTAAGATCTTGAGATCTTCAGTCAACAAGGTTGGGTTACCATCATTAAGATTCATGCATGTTCGGCTTTAATCCCATTCCTTTTGATAGATAATATACTTGATCTCTTAGTAGGCCTTTTGTAAGCGGATCCGCGAGATTCTCCTTTGATTTCACATAATCAATGGAGATAATACCATTTGAGATCAACTGCTTTATGGTATTGTGTCTACGACGTATATGTCTAGACTTACCATTATACATGCAATTTTGTGCCCTTGCGATAGCTGACTGATTGTCACAGTGAATACTAATTGCTGGCACCGGTTTAGGCCAACACGGAATATCCTCTAAGAAGTTACGAAGTCATTCTGCTTCTTCTTCAACTTTATCTAAAGCTATAAACTCCGATTCCATTGTTGATCGAGCTATGCAAGTTTGCTTTGAGGATTTCCAAGACACAGCCGCACCACCAAGTGTAAATATATAACCACTTGTGGATTTAGAATCTTTCATATCAGATATCCAATTTGCATCACAGTATCCTTCTAATACTGTTGGATATCTCATATAATGTAATCCAAATTTTAAGGTATGTTTTAAATATCGAAGTACCTTATTCAATGCCTTCCAGTGATCATTGCTTAGATACATGTGAACCTACTCAATTTATTAACTGCGACGCAATGTCAGGACGTGTGCAGTTCATTAAATACATCAAACTCCCAATAACCTGATAATATCTTAATTGATGTACAGGTTCACCTCTATTTTTTGCTAAGTGTAGACTCGTGTCTACTGGAGTTTTGACTGGACTTTCATCAAAGACTCCAAATCTCTTTAGCACAGACTCAACATAATGAGATTGTGAAAGAACGAGGTCATTTGATGTTTTAGAAATTTTAATTCCAAGAATTACATCTGCTACACCCATGTCCTTCATGTCAAAATGTTTTGTTAGCATTTTCTTAGTAGACACAATTATATCATGATTGCTACCTAGAATTAGCATATCATCCACATATAAACATACTAAGACATATGCTGTCGGTGTATTCTTATTATACACACATTTATCACACTCGTTAATCTTAAACCCATTTGACAACATTGTTTTGTCAAACTTTTGGTGCCACTGCTTTGCGCCTGTTTTAATCCATATAAAGATTTAACGAGTCTGCAAACCTTTTTCTCTTGTCTATGAGTGACAAATCCTTCAGGTTGCTCCATATATATTTCTTCTTCCAACTCAACATTTAGAAAAGCTGTTTTAACATCCATTTGATGAATTTCGAGATTATGTATCGCAGCAATTGCAATAAGGATTCTTATCGAAGTAATCCTCGTTACTGGTGAGTAAGTATCAAAGAAATCAAGACCTTCCTTTTGTCTATATCCTTTTGTTACCAAACGAGCCTTATATTTATCAATAGATCCATCTGATTTTAACTTTTTCTTGAAAATCCACTTGCAACCTAGATGTTTATTTCCAGGTGGGAGATCAACCAACTTCCAAGTATGATTTTGCATTATCGATTCAATTTCACTATTGATAGCTTCTTTCCAAAAAAGAGTCTCTGGTGTTGACATTGCTTCACTGAATGTCTTTGGTTCATCTTCGATCATGTACGTTAGAAATTGTGAACCGAAGGACGTAGACTTTCTAGTCCTTTTACTGCGTTTGAGTTCTTCATTTTCATCATCATTTGCAGTATCGTAAGTTCGTTTTGTTGAACTTACATCACTTTTGTCTTTACGAGGAAAGACATTTTAGAAGAAACTTACATTCCTTGATTCAATTATTGTGTCTTCATGTATATTCGGAATTTCGAATTTATGCACAAGGAAACGATATGCACTACTGTTATGAGCATATCCAATAAATATGCAATCTACAGTTTTTTGGTCTTATTTTTATTTGTTTAGGTTTTGGTACTTCAACCTTTGCCAAACACCCCCACACTTTCAATTATTTATTTGAAGGTTTATGACATTTCCATAACTCGTAAGGTGTTTCATCCTTTACCTTGTGTGGAATTTTGTTAAGAATGTGATTTGCCGAGAGGATAGCCTCCCCCCACAAATTCTATAGTAGACCAGAACTAATCAACATAGCATTCATCATTTCTTTAAGCGTGCGGTTCTTTCGTTCCGCAATACCATTCGATTGAGATGAGTAAGGAGCCGTTGTTTGATGAATGATGCCTTGTTGATAACAAAATTTTTCAAACGGCGCTCCATATTCTCCACCTCTATCACTTCAAACAATTTTTATTGTTTTGCTAAGTTGATTTTCCACTTGACTCTTATAATGTTGAAACTTTTCCAAAGCCTCATCTTTGGTTTTTAACAAATAAATATAACAGTACCGAGTGCAATCGTCAATGAAAGTAATGAAATACTTTTTCCCACCTTTAGTTTGTACGAATTTCAAGTCACATATATCGTTGTGAATTAATTCTAAAGGTAACGTATTTCTATCAACCGAAGGAAATGGTCTTTTGGCTAACTTAGCCTCAACACAAGTTTCACATTTGTGATTAGCATCGAAAATTAAAGAAGGTAGCAAATTTAAGTTCATTAATTTGCGCACAGATTTAAAGTTTGCATGTCCTAATCTTTTATGCCATAAAAGAGAAGAATCAACAATATACGCAGAAGTAGAAGCTTCATTAATCTTGTTCAACTTAGGTACAATAGTAAGGACGTTCATCTTGAACATCCCATCAGTCATGTAACCCTTCTCAACGTACATTCCATTTTTAGTTAGTACAAATTTGTCAGATACAAATACTAATTTAAACCCATTCTTGCTAAGAAGGGAACCAGAAACAAGATTTTTTTCGAATGTCCGACACATGCAGCACATTGTTAAGGACGAGTTCCTTGCCAGATGTCATCTTCAAGGTCACCTTTCCTTGTCCTTCAACCTTTGAACTTGAGGAATTTCCCATGAACAGTTGTTCTCCGTTGATAGGTTTGTACTCAGAATACACATTCTTCTCAGTACAAATGTGGCGAGTGGCACCAGTGTCCACCCACCATTCCCTGGGATTTCCAACACTATTACATTCAGATATTACAGCAAATAGGTGATTTCTTGAACACCTTCAGTCAGATTTTCAGTTTCAACCATATGTGTACGATCATTTTGCTTTTTTAGGCTTACGACAGTCGATTGCACGATGTCCAGGTTTGCCACAGTTGAAGCAGTCCCCTTTGAACTTCTTGTTCTTCTGGTTGTTTTCATTTTTCTTCGGAGCAAAGCTTGAGTGCTTCCTTTTCATGTTCTTCTTTGAACTTGATTCAGCCATGTTTGCCTTAGCTTCCATGCTTGTGCCCCCGTTCCTCCTTTCAGATTTCTTAGTATCTTCTTCGATCCTCAAACGCACAATCAGCTCCTCCATGTTCATTTCCTTGCGTTTGTGTTTGAGGTAATTTTTGAAATCTCTCCATGAGGGCGGGAGTTTTTCAATTACTGCTGCTACTTGGAATGACTCACTTACAGTCATTTTTTCAGCATGTAAATCATGGAGGAGTACCTGCAAATCTTGAACCTGGGAAATAACAGATTTAGAGTCAACCATTTTATAATCCAAAAATTTTTCGACAAAAATTTTTTTAGATACAGTATCTTCAGTTTTATATTTTTTCTCTAAAGATTCTCATAGTTCTTTTGCAGTTTTCATTACGCTATATATAACATATAGTGAATCATTCAGTCCATTCAGTACATAATTCTTGCATAAGAAATCAGAATGTTTCCATGCGTCCAAGGCAATAATCGAAGCTCGATTATTTTCTCCTTGTTGAACGGAAGGAGGATCCTCCGTGAGAAATTTTGCCAGGTTCAGAGTGGTGAGATAGAACAGCATCTTCTGCTGCCATCTCTTAAAATCGACTCCATTAAATTTTTCAGGTTTCTCTCCGTGAGGAACATGAGTTGAACCAGCCATAGTCGGCGTTACAGTAGCCGCAGTTGGCATCACAGTAGAGGTCACAGCCACAGTAGGGAGAATTGCATTGGTCCCAACAGTGTTAGCCATTTCTGTTTTCAAAACAGAAGATCAACAAGTCAGAATTTTCGAATTAAAATTCTGCAGAACGGTAATATTTCAGAATGGTCTCTGCAGACGTTAGAAGTAAGCAAGTACAGTCTTGGAAAAGTATTTAATAATAGTGAAAAAACGAAAAAAAGGTCTTAAGATTGTTGGTTATAATGTTTTGCAGAATATTAAAATTTCCAGAATTGACTTGCAGAATGTAATAAAGTATTTCATAAAGTTTTGCCTGAAAGTAATAAGCTAAACGAGTAAGAACAGAAAGTATTAAATGAGTAAAACATAAAGCTTAAACAATTGCAGAATTCGGAATGAGGATGATCGAGGCGAGAACTAGGCTATCTGTTCTTAAGACGTTTTTACCCCGTCACACGGTGCTTACGGTATATGGTAAAGCGTCTCCCGAGATACAACGATCAGACACTTGCAGAAGTAGCACTTCGATTGCAAGACAACGAACCAGAACGAAAATACTCTCTGTAGACTAATGCAGAAAAAGAAAACCGGAAGACTGTATGTATGCAGAATGAACTCGTGTATGTTTGTTGGTGTATTGAAATGAAAGCCTGAGGATTCTTTAAATAGAGGAGAGAGTTGACGGTTAAACCCCGTACAACTCCCCACTTTGAGCAGTTTCACCACTCACGCCCACTTAACTCACGGTTAAGACGTCCACTTAATAATAAACTGATGGTTCGGTTAATGGAGGGAATTAATTGAATTCAAAAAAAATTTAAATACATTTTATCCAAAAAATTAATATTGACCCGGCCCAAGGGCCGTGCCTCAGACTCGAGCCGGCCTGGTCGGATGGACGGACGGCGGCGGTGATCGCGTGTAGCACTTGGTTAGTCTAGACATTGTCTAAAACTCCTCCATTTCAAAGACTATTGGTACCCTTGGGGCCCATATCCAAACTTGAAATTTATTAAGTGGTTCAAGGTTGTGTTTGCAACCTATGTGGGATTGGAACAGTTTTTCAATTCTTTCCCATTTATTCCTCTTATTTATTGTCCAACTTTCAACCAAAATTTCTCATTCATATTGAAATGGTTTTTCACAATTAAATATTCTACACTCATCTACTCGGAACGTAGTATTTAATTGAACATTTATTTCGACAATTCGAACATCGGGTCCCACTTGAAATTGTGGTCAAAGTTGACCCGCTTGGCACCATTTCCAACAATCCCCACATGAATGGAAATTATCATGACTATGCAATACAGACACGAACAGAGAGTACAAGCGAAAGACTTATTGCATCAGGAGAGGTAACTTTAGGCTTTGAACCTGCCTTAGTGGAATACTATCGAGTTTACTTGGCTAATCAGTGAACTGATGTCTTGAACTGTTCGGCCGTTGGTGTAAACCAAGGCAATAGTATCCACACAATAACCTTTCTATCCAATTCTTAGGTTCTCATAGTTGTGTTTATTTTGGCCCTGAACAATTCTTGGGATTCATAAGTGCTTTAGAGAATTTTAAACCTCAAATTCTCATAGAAGCGGCCCCACTTCACACTTATATAGGTGATCTCCTATTAAGAGTATTCTGCTGTACTCAACTTAACCTTTTACATTCTGCAGACAGCACTTTTTTTATAAAGGGATGGTTAAGTGCTTAACTGAGTCTTAATAATTTAGTTGTCCCATTGAACCAAGATCTTGGGATCTCCAGTCAACAAGGTTGAGTTACCATCATTAAGATTCATGCATGTTCGGCTTTAATCCCATGCCTTTTGATAGATAATATACTTGATCTCTTGGTAGGCCTTTTGTAAGCGAATCCGCGAGATTCTCCTTTGATTTCACATAATCAATGGAGATAATACCATTTGAGATCAACTACTTTATGGTATTGTATCTACGACGTATATGTTTAGACTTACCATTATACATGCAATTTTGTGCCCTTGCGATAGCTGACTGATTGTCACAGTGAATACTAATTGCAGGCACCGGTTTAGGCCAACACGGAATATCCTCTAAGAAGTTACGAAGCCATTCTGCTGCTTCTTCTCCAGCTTTATCTAAAGCTATAAACTCCGATTCCATTGTTGATCGAGCTATGCAAGTTTGCTTTGAGGATTTCCAAGACACAGCCGCACCACCAAGTGTAAATATATAACCACTTGTGGATTTAGAATCTTTCATATCAGATATCCAATTTGCATCACAGTATCCTTCTAATACTGTTGGATATCTCATATAATGTAATCCAAATTTTAAGGTATGTTTTAAATATCGAAGTACCTTATTCAATGCCTTCCAGTGATCATTGCTTAGATACATGTGAACCTACTCAATTTATTAACTGCGACGCAATGTCAGGACGTGTGCAGTTCATTAAATACATCAAACTCCCAATAACCTGAGAATATCTTAATTGATGTACAGGTTCACCTCTATTTTTTGCTAAGTGTAGACTCGTGTCTACTGGAGTTTTGACTGGACTTTCATCAAAGACTCCAAATCTCTTTAGCACAGACTCAACATAATGAGATTGTGAAAGAACGAGGTCATTTGATGTTTTAGAAATTTTAATTCCAAGAATTACATCTGCTACACCCATGTCCTTCATGTCAAAATGTTTTGTTAGCATTTTCTTAGTAGACACAATTATATCATGATTGCTACCTAGAATTAGCATATCATCCACATATAAACATACTAAGACATATGCTGTCGGTGTATTCTTATTATACACACATTTATCACACTCGTTAATCTTAAACCCATTTGACAACATTGTTTTGTCAAACTTTTGGTGCCACTGCTTTGCGCCTGTTTTAATCCATATAAAGATTTAACGAGTCTGCAAACCTTTTTCTCTTGTCTATGAGTGACAAATCCTTTCAGGTTGCTCCATATATATTTCTTCTTCCAACTCAACATTTAGAAAAGCTGTTTTAACATCCATTTGATGAATTTCGAGATTATGTATCGCAGCAATTGCAATAAGGATTCTTATCGAAGTAATCCTCGTTACTGGTGAGTAAGTATCAAAGAAATCAAGACCTTCCTTTTGTCTATATCCTTTTGTTACCAAACGAGCCTTATATTTATCAATAGATCCATCTGATTTTAACTTTTTCTTGAAAATCCACTTGCAACCTAGATGTTTATTTCCAGGTGGGAGATCAACCAACTTCCAAGTATGATTTTGCATTATCGATTCAATTTCACTATTGATAGCTTCTTTCCAAAAAAGAGTCTCTGGTGTTGACATTGCTTCACTGAATGTCTTTGGTTCATCTTCGATCATGTACGTTAGAAATTGTGAACCGAAGGACGTAGACTTTCTAGTCCTTTTCTGCGTTTGAGTTCTTCATTTTCATCATCATTTGCAGTATCGTAAGTTCGTTTTGTTGAACTTACATCACTTTTGTCTTTACGAGGAAAGACATTTTAGAAGAAACTTACATTCCTTGATTCAATTATTGTGTCTTCATGTATATTCGGAATTTCGAATTTATGCACAAGGAAACGATATGCACTACTGTTATGAGCATATCCAATAAATATGCAATCTACAGTTTTTTGGTCTTATTTTTATTTGTTTAGGTTTTGGTACTTCAACCTTTGCCAAACACCCCCACACTTTCAATTATTTATTTGAAGGTTTATGACATTTCCATAACTCGTAAGGTGTTTCATCCTTTACCTTGTGTGGAATTTTGTTAAGAATGTGATTTGCCGAGAGGATAGCCTCCCCCCACAAATTCTATAGTAGACCAGAACTAATCAACATAGCATTCATCATTTCTTTAAGCGTGCGGTTCTTTCGTTCCGCAATACCATTCGATTGAGATGAGTAAGGAGCCGTTGTTTGATGAATGATGCCTTGTTGATAACAAAATTTTTCAAACGGCGCTCCATATTCTCCACCTCGATCACTTCAAACAATTTTTATTGTTTTGCTAAGTTGATTTTCCACTTGACTCTTATAATGTTGAAACTTTTCCAAAGCCTCATCTTTGGTTTTTAACAAATAAATATAACAGTACCGAGTGCAATCGTCAATGAAAGTAATGAAATACTTTTTCCCACCTTTAGTTTGTACGAATTTCAAGTCACATATATCGTTGTGAATTAATTCTAAAGGTAACGTATTTCTATCAACCGAAGGAAATGGTCTTTTGGCTAACTTAGCCTCAACACAAGTTTCACATTTGTGATTAGCATCGAAACTTAAAGAAGGTAGCAAATTTAAGTTCATTAATTTGCGCACAGATTTAAAGTTTGCATGTCCTAATCTTTTATGCCATAAAAGAGAAGAATCAACAATATACGCAGAAGTAGAAGCTTCATTAATCTTGTTCAACTTAGGTACAATAGTAAGGACGTTCATCTTGAACATCCCATCAGTCATGTAACCCTTCTCAACGTACATTCCATTTTTAGTTAGTACAAATTTGTCAGATACAAATACTAATTTAAACCCATTCTTGCTAAGAAGGGAACCAGAAACAAGATTTTTTTCGAATGTCCGACACATGCAGCACATTGTTAAGGACGAGTTCCTTGCCAGATGTCATCTTCAAGGTCACCTTTCCTTGTCCTTCAACCTTTGAACTTGAGGAATTTCCCATGAACAGTTGTTCTCCGTTGATAGGTTTGTACTCAGAATACACATTCTTCTCAGTATAAATGTGGCGAGTGGCACCAGTGTCCACCCACCATTCCCTGGGATTTCCAACACTATTACATTCAGATATTACAGCAAATAGGTGATTTCTTGAACACCTTCAGTCAGATTTTCAGTTTCAACCATATGTGTACGATCATTTTGCTTTTTTAGGCTTACGACAGTCGATTGCACGATGTCCAGGTTTGCCACAGTTGAAGCAGTCCCCTTTGAACTTCTTGTTCTTCTGGTTGTTTTCATTTTTCTTCGGAGCAAAGCTTGAGTGCTTCCTTTTCATGTTCTTCTTTGAACTTGATTCAGCCATGTTTGCCTTAGCTTCCATGCTTGTTCCCCCGTTCCTCCTTTCAGATTTCTTAGTATCTTTTTCGATCCTCAAACGCACAATCAGCTCCTCCATGTTCATTTCCTTGCATTTGTGTTTGAGGTAATTTTTGAAATCTCTCCATGAGGGCGGAAGTTTTTCAATTACTGCTGCTACTTGGAATGACTCACTTATAGTCATTTTTTCAGCATGTAAATCATGGAGGAGAACCTGCAAATCTTGAACCTTGGAAATAACAGATTTAGAGTCAACCATTTTATAATCCAAAAATTTTTCGATGAGAAATTTTTTAGATCCAGCATCTTCAGTTTTATATTTTTTTCTCTAAAAATTCTCATAATTCTTTTGCAATTTTCATTACGCTATATACACCATATAGCGAATCATTCAGTCCATTCAATACATAATTCTTGCATAAAAAATCAGAATGTTTCCATGCGTCCAAAGCAATTATCGAAGCTCGATTATTTTCTCCTTGTTGAACGGAAGGAGGATCCTCCGTGAGAAATTTTGCCAGGTTCAGAGTGGTGAGATAGAACAGCATCTTCTGCTGCCATCTCTTAAAATCGACTCCATTAAATTTTTCAGGTTTCTCTCCGTGAGGAACATGAGTTGAACCAGCCATAGTCGGCGTTACAGTAGCCGCAGTTGGCATCACAGTAGAGGTCACAGCCACAGTAGGGAGAATTGCATTGGTCCCAACAGTGTTAGCCATTTCTGTTTTCAAAACAGAAGATCAACAAGTCAGAATTTTCGAATTAAAATTCTGCAGAACGGTAATATTTCAGAATGGTCTCTGCAGACGTTAGAAGTAAGCAAGTACAGTCTTGGAAAAGTATTTAATAATAGTGAAAAAACGAAAAAAAGGTCTTAAGATTGTTGGTTATAATGTTTTGCAGAATATTAAAATTTCCAGAATTGACTTGCAGAATGTAATAAAGTATTTCATAAAGTTTTGCCTGAAAGTAATAAGCTAAACGAGTAAGAACAGAAAGTATTAAATGAGTAAAACATAAAGCTTAAACAATTGCAGAATTCGGAATGAGGATGATCGAGGCGAGAACTAGGCTATCTGTTCTTAAGACGTTTTTACCCCGTCACACGGTGCTTACGGTATATGGTAAAGCGTCTCCCGAGATACAACGATCAGACACTTGCAGAAGTAGCACTTCGATTGCAAGACAACGAACCAGAACGAAAATACTCTCTGTAGACTAATGCAGAAAAAGAAAACCGGAAGACTGTATGTATGCAGAATGAACTCGTGTATGTTTGTTGGTGTATTGAAATGAAAGCCTGAGGATTCTTTAAATAGAGGAGAGAGTTGACGGTTAAACCCCGTACAACTCCCCACTTTGAGCAGTTTCACCACTCACGCCCACTTAACTCACGGTTAAGACGTCCACTTAATAATAAACTGATGGTTCGGTTAATGGAGGGAATTAATTGAATTCAAAAAAAATTTAAATACATTTTATCCAAAAAATTAATATTGACCCGGCCCAAGGGCCCAGGCCCGTACCGAGCCGGCCGGTCGGATGGACGGACGGCGGCGGCGGTGATCGCGTGTAGCACTTGGTTAGTCTAGACATTGTCTAAAACTCCTCCATTTCAAAGACTATTGGTACCCTTGGGGCCCATATCCAAACTTGAAATTTATTAAGTGGTTCAAGGTTGTGTTTGCAACCTATGTGGGATTGGAACAGTTTTTCAATTCTTTCCCATTTATTCCTCTTATTTATTGTCCAACTTTCAACCAAAATTTCTCATTCATATTGAAATGGTTTTTCACAATTAAATATTCTACACTCATCTACTCGGAACGTAGTATTTAATTGAACATTTATTTCGACAATTCGAACATCGGGTCCCACTTGAAATTGTGGTCAAAGTTGACCCGCTTGGCACCATTTCCAACAAAAAGTGCCATCTTTTATACTCTTTCTTCATTGGTCACCCAACTTCTAAAGGTTCAGTGATTAATTTGGATCAAATTAAAGTTTAGTGATACAAAAAATTAAAAGGGCTAAGTATATATTTCGTTTTGTCACTTTTTTGACATGTCACAACGTTGAGTTGGCTGCCCAAGAGAGATTGTGTAAGATCCATTATGGTCCAATTGTCAACTAAGCAAGTTAATTTAAGTGAAGAAATGTCGTTTGGTGACATCTGAATCTAAATAAGATTAATGAACAAAATTAAGTTAAATGATAAAATTGGGATTTCGTTTGAAGTTCAGTAACCCTTTTTACTTTTCTAAAACACACACCAGACACAATTGCATGTTTATGTAAAGGTTCAATACAAAGCGGGGACACCGGTGCCAAAGTAGGCCTACCTTGGACACGCAATCATCTTGGATTTCATTAACCCATATATGCTATTTTTTCCTTCTCTATCAACAAGTGTTTTATATATGATTTTCGGGTTCGATTTCATTAATGGCCACTATGGTTTGATTGAGGAATGATATTCAGCACTATTTTAGATGACATTAAATGATAGTTTCATTTAATTGAACATATTAAGTGTGGTAATCTAAACTAATATTTTAGCATCACTGTTACTAATTATTATCATTATTCGTTTGATTTGGTGTCATTTTGTCAACTGAACTTTACAAAATATTTGAATAATATTGGTCAAATAATTTGGGTTTTTTTTAAAAAGAAAATCATGTGAGCCTATGTGCCAAGTTGTCAAACCGTTAGTCCAAATAAGATTTTCCAATTAAAAAATAAACATCGTATTAGAATAATGGTTTGATTGAACTTTCATTGTATAAAATTAAAGTTCAATTAGGGGGATGGGAGAGACTTAATTTCACCAATGGTCATATAACTTTTGAATTAGTGTAAAGCCTTAATTTATTTCAGACTCATAACCTCAGTTCATAATATAATTTAGTAAGACCACTCCATTCATTTCTAATAGAAAATCATGTGTGTTCACGTCGTTTAACCATTAGTTCATCTACGATTTTCTGTTAAAAAATAGACTTCAAATTAATATAACTCAAATATTTTATAAAGTTCAATTGTGTGTATATCAATGTTTAGTAATAATTATTAATTAAACTAACCCAATATATTAAGAACCAAATGAGCCTTAATTTTGAAGAGTAAGCCTCGCCTCCTGTCTCCCAAAAACGCAGTTGTCATGATTTTTTGAGATCAGTTGGCATGCCGCAACCCAAGCAGATTCTCACTCGCCTTAATAAAACCATTTCACACCCACTTGATTTTTTTTAATAATGTTATTTCTTATCATTGATCACCATCATCATATTATGTGACAACAACATAGTAAATTAATGAAAAAAAATTATAAGTACAAATGTTTCCTATATAATTTCAAAAATAACAAACTCATGAAAAATTTCAAAACTCAGTTGGTCATATTTTGTGACATTTGATAAAATGTTGTAACCTATAATTTAATTAACATGTCACGATTATATACACAATTTATGATCACAGTGACATACCAATCACAAAATCACATAAAGTCACAGTTACATAAGACAAAATTTGTTGGTCACAAATTACAAATTTAATCGCCAATCACATATTAAATATGTTGCAAATTATTCAATTAACTGGTCACAACACTATTCATCCCACTCACCTCACTTCATTCCACTCTAACATTTCAGCACCACCCAAATCGTAGCCACCACAAATCCACAACAACGACCACCTGTACCCCAAATCCTCCACCACCAAAAATATTCCAGAATCAAATCTCTATACTCCACCCAAGTAAACTATAAACTAGTTATTAAGGTTTGGTTTCACCAAAATCTTTCGCGATTCACCCTCTCGATATTAGAATTGTTTTTAAAACAACCAGTAGAATAGATGTAATTAAAAGTATAAAGAGATTTTGGAGTTGCGATGGAAACAGTCGCGACGGTAGTGGAGTTAGAAAACTGGTTAAAAGGTTTGATATTGAGCCATCCATTGAAAAATTGTAATTAGGGCAAGGATCTATCATTATAATTGTTGATAGGGCAAAAAACAAAACTACAGATTGTGAAGTACTTAGATTATACTAGTTTTTTCTATTATATACTGGGAGATAGACGTTCAAATGAAACCTTAAGCATTTACAGTTAGGAGACGAGTCCATTTGAAGGGCACTGTGTAATACAAATACCTCGATTGAAAATATGTTCTCTTTTAGCGATTTATATAATTCTGTAATTCTTTATTCATGTTTGCACTTTTTTAATCTATAATGTAAATTATCATATTCTATGGATTTTTTACATAAAAGAAATCAAAACTGGCCTGATTAAAAAATAAACATATGGTTAACTTTAATCTTTATTAAGGAACTAACATTTGTTTATTTTGCTTAAATAGCAACTGAATCAACCAATATGGATGTAGTTTAAAACAAAAAGAAAAATAAAAAACTACTTGCAATAATAGTCTCAATTTTTTATTAATAAAAAATGCAAATGAGCCCTAAATAAATTGTTAAAAAAATATATTTCTTTCTCAATCCCACCACCACCATCACCATCGGGTCAAATATGTGGTGACCCAACTGTAGGAGATTTTACAACGATTACATATGCATATCCTTAAACATATTACCAATATTGTGTGCATACATATTATTCAACATATCTTCTATATAAGCATGAAATTGAATATCGACTTACAAAACCGAGTATATATATGAATTCGTGTGTTTCCATACTTCGATGAAATCCATTTTGTTGTTCAATTAAAACATTTTTGAAATCAAAACATAATTGAAAGAAATCAGAAAATGAAACATGGAAATGCAAGTGATAGGATTAGACGATGCAAGTGTTTGACACTTTGTCCTTAAATGAATTTACCCTACCTCAGTGCTAACGGTTTTGTGGCAATCATCTCCCAAAATACAATGATCACGTCTATCCATATGAGCACTCCAAATGGCTTAGACCAACGAACTCGAACGGAGTTTCTCCTCTACCAAAATTATGACTTTGATGCAAAAAAGAACCACTTCTACAATGTGTTTTTTAAGCAAAACCAAAGTGTAAAAATGGAATGGATCGAATAATGAACGTCCTAGGGCTTCTTTATATAGAAGGTGAAGGGGTGTGAAGGACACGCCCCAAAACTCAACAATCTTAGCCAAGGGTCACATCCTTTGTTGTAGCTCGCCTGTCGTCGTAGCTCAAGCACCAAAAGAAAAGAGTGTCATTCGCCTGTTAGGCACATGCTAAATTCCGATTTTCCTTTAAACTTTGGACCATAATTTCTCATTCATCCGAAATAGGTTTTTAGATTCTAAATATACTACAACGATCTATTCGACGAGTAGAACAAATTAATCTATTTATTTTCGTAATTTGACTATCGGATCAAGTCGAAATATTTAGTGAAATACTATCGGATTTACTAACTAATTGGTGAACGCGATATCTTGAACCATTCAACCGTTTGTGTAAACCAAAACAACAGTACTCACATAATATCTTACCTAAACCGTTCATTTTTTTTCATGATTATGTTAATTTTAGCCATGAAACACTCTTGGATTTCATAAGTGTTTAGAGAATTTTAGCATCAAACAATTCTCATCGATGCGACCCCACTTCACACTTACATCAGTGACCTTCTATTAAATGTATTGTGTCCTACTCCACTTGACTTAATCAAGATAGAAATTATTAAAAGCTTAACTTAACCTAAAACATTCTACATATAGCACTTTGCTTAGCATATGAATGTGTAGGAATTAGGTCTCAAGTACTCATTGAATTTTCGTAACTTAGCCATCTCATTGAACCAAGATCTTGGGATTTCTAGTGGATTATCGAGTTTACACCATTTGAGATTAGTTTAGGGTATTATGTCTATGAGATATATGTCTAGACATACCATTACATGTGACTTAGTATCACTACGCCAAAAATGAGCTTTCGCAACACATAAAAGGCAACATTTGATAGCTAAATGTTACTAAAGGGGTCTATCGCAACATTTTGATAAATGAATGTTACAATTGGTTAGTATAATTGAGATTTAGCAACATTTTATAAATAAACGTTGCGAACGGGGTCTTTCGCAATGTTTTATTAAACGTTGCAAAAGTTTTATCTTTTGCAGCGTTTAATAAACGTTGCGAAAAGTAAAGAGGGCTAAGCCGACCCGCGACCCCGACTTCTTAAAACACAAGACGTATTCTTGCAAAACATTTCTCATTCTCTGGAACCCTAGCCGTCTTCCTTCAATTGAACTCTCCAAACAAATCATTCTCCAAACGAATCAGACGACTTCATGCCGTGCAGACACCGTTCCGGATCCAATGCCACTCTTCTTTCGTAGTTCCCTTCCTTTCCGGGTTTCCCTACACTCTAGCAGCACCGTCCGTCCGCGACTGTAAATCGCTTTTCAAGGTCATAAGGTCTTCATCTTCTTGTTTTATTTCAAGTCTTCATCTTCTTGTTTTTGGTTTTCGCTTTGGGTGAGGGAGTGGGCCGAGTGCAAGAAACGAATCTTCTGCTCTAAATTTTAAATTTTGCAACAGCAAAAGAACTGAATTTAAGTGGCTTTTCTAGGTAGATTTTTTATTCTGTCTTTCTCGCTCCAGTTTTGGCTATTTTATTGTTTAATTTTTGGGAATTTGATGACAATTTGTTATTATAATGTTATTTATCCTAAGTTGTGGAGTTATTAATAAAGAACTTTGGTTTTTCATATTTGGGATTTATAGAGTCAATACACCTGCAGGAAAAAAGAGTGGAATTCTGTACTATGATTTTTAGGTGGTGTAGCTGAATGTTGAAAGGAGGAGAATGTTTGGATTTCTTTATAGTTTGGAAAGTTTGGTTTTCGTGTTTAGGATTTGCAAAAAAATAATGGATGTGCAGTGGTTTTTTTCTAAATGTGGAAAGGAGATTTAGTTGAAGATTCTTTCATAGTTTGACAATAGGGAAGTATATGAGTTTACCTGATTTAGATTTTGTGAGCAAAAATAATTTGGTGATCTAGGTATTATAGATTTGAGGAGTGAACAATGGGAATAATTTCACAGTAAAAGGGATGATCTTGAGGGGGACCTTAGTATTTTCATTATTTTTTGAAGTCGTCTGTACACAGAGAATTTTTTCTCATAGATAAACAATGTTTGAGAAGACAGTGCCATTGTTGGCTCCCTGCTTCTTGCTGAATAGCAGCTGATTCCGTTTAATCTCTAAATTTCTAATATGATCTTAAATAAATAACAACTTCGGGTTTCCTGTTTTATTCAAACCTGAAACGATAAACTCATTTAGATATGAGAGAACTGTGAGTGCATACATGTGCATACTTTATTTTGCAAACTGAAACTTGCTTCTTCTTTAGAGTTAGTTGTTTGGTATTACTTGTTGCCAAGCCATGTGGGTAATATGTTTGAAGCTTTAAGGTTATGATGAATGTGGTATATGTTGTTTAAATTTTGACCAGCCATCCTGCTCATTTAGAAGTAAGGTGTGCTGGTGCTAATGGACTAGGCTTAATTGTAGGCTTAATCATGTGTCTTAATTTAGGTTTAGACTATTTCTAGACTATTCCTATTGGTTATCCCTTTTGTAGGACTATCAGTAATCTTTGGAGGATTATTTTTACTTTAGAGCATACGGACCTCTCAAATTTGATTTCTGATTTATGTTTGAACTTCTTAATAATTGTTTACTGCCATTGTGTGTTGTTCTATCTAACGATTACTTAGCAACGTGAACCCTTTTCCCAATTTGATGTCTTTTTCTAGTGCATGTATGGCAGGTAAAGTGTGATTATGCCATAGTAAATGTTGTGTTCTTGAGCCGTTCTTTTGACGTGAATAGGATGTGCTATTCTTAGGTCTTCTATTAATTAAAGGAATCCAGGAGTGAATGAATTTGGTTGTGGTGGTTGATGGTTTTGGATGAGTAATTGCAGGAAGAATATATGTGGTACAAATGGAGTGGTTAATAGGATTAGTTTGGAGTTTAGGAAGTCTGAAAAGAATGGTGGTTTTATCTGTATATGAATGTTAGTTAAATTAGTGAATTGCTTTTGGTTACATAAACATGAAGCTCAATTAGCTAGTGTCAAAACTTACTAAATAGAGTGCTTCGAAGCACTTATTTACAAGTATCTAGAGACTTCTTTTGATGATTACTTGTCTCTATTGTGTGTTTTGGGCATTTAAATGTGTGTGATTGTGTTCATTTATGCTATTTTTCTGTTATTCCATTTAGTTTCAAATTTGTGTTTTAATATTTTTGGAACGAGTAATTTTACTTGGAATGTGCATTTATAAATTTCTGTAATTTTATCGATAAATTTTGCGTAAAAGAAACTCATGGTTTGTGCGTGTGTGCTTGTAAACAGGAGTACATCTTATTTTGCTATGGTAGCGAACTTTTGTTAGAGCTTCAAGTGGTTCCCAGTAGAGTTATGTGATATTGCAGGGATGTGTGAGGTACTTGGTTCCCATGGGGCTCAAACATGGGTTTCATTTCATTTTTTTGCAGCAACTCCTTTTATGATACAGAATATCAATTGAAACAGAGCAATGTACCAAAAATATGTTATGAATAGCACCTTTTGTGATTGTCAGATGAATGATGGAAAATATGTTATTGATGCTGAGTTGATATTTAAAATCATGTATAATGGAGTGAATATTGCACAATGTATCTGCTAGCATGGTTTAATTTCAATGCAATTTGTTTTCTCATTTTAATCATGATTTCTTATATTTATTTTGATATCTTCTAGTCTCTTTATATATTAGATATTTATTCCGGTAGCGTAGGAAGGTATATATAAAAATCGCATTAATTAAAAAAATATATTAAAAAGACCAACGACAACGTTTACAAAATGTTGACAAAGCCAATGGAGATACGACCCCCCTTTGGCAACGTTTAAAAAAAGTTGCAGTAAGGGGTCTTTCGCAACGTTTAGAAAACCTTGCCGTAAGGGGTCTTTCTCAACGTTTAAAAAACGTTGCGAAAGACCCCTTACCGCAACGTTTTTTAAACGTTTCTGAAGGCCCCTTTGGCAACGTTGCTAAAGGGTTTTTAGCAACGTATAAAAAACGTTGTCGTATCTCTTCCCCCAATAGCAACACTGCCCTCCGCAACACTTGCTGAAATGCTGCAAAAGCCTTTTCCTAGGGTTTTTCGATCGCTGCGAAAGGTGATTTTTGGCGTAGTGTATCTTATCAAATATAGTTAGCCAATAAACGATTCATTTAATAGATTCACATTGCCACCAACTAAGAAATCCTCTTATGAAGCTACATGCCTCTCACTAGCTTTATCAATTTTCAAACACGGTTGGATGATTTTTATTAAATCATTACATAAGTTAATCACTTTTATTAGTGGATTTCATACACTTGTATTCAATTTTCAACATTGAACCATTACAATATATTTATGAATATTTTTCAAATATTCCATTTCCATATCTAAACAAACGCCATGCAGCTTTCATCCCATTTTATCCACGTTAGATTTAGTGTACGTCACATTGTGAACCATCCTTAAACTTCTAAAATAGTATAAGGGCTTCCTACCTTTTATACTTCATAGAAATTCTTCTATGATTTATAAGGTGTATGTTATATAATTTGAGAGATAAGTTACCCACACAATTAAATTAGGAATACATATGCAATCTTGTAATGATGCATCCACAAGTTTTGAACTTTTTCATACAAGTTTACAAGTATTAATGTTTAACACCCCACATTCTTGAGTTATATTTGAACTTAGAGTTCATCAAATTTTTAAAAGTCCAATTCATCCATCAAATAGATAATTCTATGTGAAAGTCTAAGTACTTTCAACTTAGTGGTCGTCAATTCATACTTTTGTACTTTAATCAAATTCTCTTTAATTTTGATCACACAATTTAGATCAAGGTCATCACATGGACCATCAATGCTTTCAAAGCATATACCAACGTAATTGTTTTGACGATTGAAGTCCATAAATTATGTTAATTGTTTCTAAGCATCTTTTTTTGGATAAGATAAGTATAATATCCAAAGTATGAAAGTAAAGTACAAGATCACAGGAGCATTCCCAAGAAAAACAAGGCTAAAAATATATGCTTCCTAGCACAAAACAATAGCCTAGATTAGTGCTAATAACCTAGCCACAACAATAAAAAATATCCGCAGAAAAATCCCATAATCATTGGAAGCATCTATTCTCATCAAATGGAACCAAGCCCCTACATAAATTCACTCGTGCAGAAATAGAAAAAACAATGTCCCGCATAACAATAGACTCGTGTTTAAGAGCATCACCATGGGTTCTAGCGTTACGCTCATGCCAAATAGCATAAATCGAAGCCACAAATATCAAACAAATAACAATGGAGCGCATTGATCTCCCACGAAACTACTCCATCCAAGAAAGAGTTTACATCCAACTCCACTGAACCCAAGGTAGGTTACATTTAGCATGCATAGCATGCCAAAAGCGCTCAGAAAATGGCCAAGCAAAGAAGAGATGATCCAAATCCTAGACCAAACAATCACATAGTCGTGTCAAAATGGGCGGGCCGGGCCGGCCCGCACGCCGTCCAACCCGTGCACAGCCCGCCGGACGCGAAACCCGCCGAAACGGGCTTTTCGGACCGGGAAAAAATGGCTTGGCCCGGACCGGACCGTGAAGCCCACACGGGCCGGGCCGGGTCTTCGGCCCGCTCGGCCCCGGTATTTTTTTTTTTCAAAAGTAAACGGTAAAAATTAAATTTTATAATTGTAGTGAAAATCGATAAAAGTTACATAAAAATAAATTTTACATTGATTTATTTTTCGATAAATTTTACATCAATAATTGAATAACATAAAAACTTATAATTGTAGTGAAAAATGAAAATCGATAAAAGTTACATAAAAACAAATTTTACATTGATTTATTTTTCGATAAATTTTACATCAATAATTGAATAACATAAAAACTTACAATTTTTCAAACAATATTTTGCCTAACTTGACAAATTAAACAGTTTTTTAACTATTTATAAACTTATAGTTAAAGTAAATCCCAACTAAGTTGGCACCTACTTAACTATAATTTCGTTATTACAAATCATATTCTATTCATTTACGGTAAGATTTTTAAAATCTTGAGCAATATCGTCAGCAACTTTATCTTGCATTCTTCTATCTGCAAATAACCAGTCTTTCACGCAAATTAGAGTTTCTAAAATATCTTCTTTAAGTCTTGATCTTCTTTCATCTAGCACTCTGTTACCTGCACTAAAAACAGACTCCGATGCCACTGTTGAAACTGGAACTGTTAGTAGATCTCGGGTCATTTTTGACAATATTGGATATGACCGTTCATTTACCTTCCACCATTGTAAAATATCTAAGTTGTCAATCTCGTCTTCTGGATTTAAACTATAGTAATCAAATTGATAATATCTTTCTAATTTAGGTGGTGTAACATTCTCATTTGAAAATGAACTAGTAGATGAAGTAAAAGACACATTGCGTTTCTTGGCTATTAAAGAAAAGAAAGAACTTTTACCTTTAGAAGTGGTAGCAGAACTTGTAGTAGAAGGAACATTTTCATTATTACCATATTTCATAGCATAATTATTGTACATTTCATTAATAAAGCGTTCTATTTCCCGGTTTGTAATATTTATATTGAAAGATAAAGTTTCAGAAAGTTGGTCCATAGCACACTGAACTCCAAAAAATTTAATACGAAGATCCATTACAGCTGCAATTGGAAAAATCATTGGCATATTTTCGTAATATTTTCGAAACTTGTCCTCCATTGTACAAACAATATCATAAAAAAATGGATTCTCTTTATGACTTGAAAATTGATTAGCAATTTCTACAAATTGAGCGAGCACAAGATTACTTGTTGGATAATAAACTCCGGAACTAATTTTTGTTGCCTTATGGAATGGTTTCAAATAATTCATGACTTTAAATGCAATGTTCCAATCAGAATCATCTATATAAAATTGATGTTGCTTTGAATTAACGAAAACATTAATAGCATCTGTATAACCAACACACGATTTTAACATAAGAGATGTTGAATTCCACCTATTTGGAATATCATCAATAAATTTTCTTCTTCGCAATCCAAGATTTTTACAAATTTTTCCAAATTCTTGTTGTCTAGAATCTGAACAAGAAATGTAGTTAATAGCTTCTCTAATTTTATGTATTTGTGTTGTTATTAATTTTAAACCATCTTGCACTACTAAATTATATATATGACAAACACATCTCATATGAAATAATTTAGAGTCAAACGAGGGATTAAGTGTCCTTTTCAAAAGTTCAATGCATGCAATATTTGCACTAGCATTATAAAAACTAATGCTAAATAATTTGCTCAAAACATTAAATTAATTAAAAACTTGTAATAAATTCTCATACAAATTTATTCCATTATGTGGATATCCAAGTAAGTGAAAAGCAATAATTCTTTTGTGAAGTAACCAATTATTATCAATAAAATGTACGGTAACACATGCATAACCATTGTGATTACGTCCAGACCAACAATCAGATGTAAAACACATAACTCCATCAAAATTGTTAAATTCAGTTTTTAAATGTTCAGTCATTGTATGAAATAATTTCAAGATATCCGAGCGAGCAGTATTTCTACTTACAGACCGATAAGCGGGTTGAACATACTTTTGCATAAACTCCTCAAAGTATCGATCCTCTGCGAAAGTAAAAGGCATCTCGCTTGCTGCCAAAAATTCAGACATTCCTACTCTCATTCGATCCTGCGAATAACAAAAATTAGAAAAAGTAATTGTTCCACTAGTATTAGTAAAAGAAGTAATTTGAGCTTATTTAGTATCCAAATGCCCTCTTTCATTCATGTGTTTATCTTTGTGTCTTCGCAATGTGCTCGTGCCTTGACCTTTAACCCATGCATAACTCTTTCTACAATATTTGGATTATTATCATCTTCCAAATTTATTGGAGAACAACTATCAACAAAATTGACATTTCTTGAAGAAAAATTGTGAGAATCCATAACACTTTAATAAAAAATTTTGAAATAATAAGATGAAAAGAAAGCATAAAATACTAAATATGAAAAATGCTTGCTGAAAATATGAAGAGAGATTATGAAAAAATAGAGATTGTAAACTTGTAGTTGTAGACTTGTAAATTGTGAGAGTTTACTAATTTTTCACTTCACAATACCACTATTTATAACAAAAAATAATAATAATAATAATAACCGTTGCAAACAAAAATAAAAAAAATAATTAAAAAAATAAAAAAAAAGTCAGAAATGACCGTTCTGACGCTGCAGCCTGCAGCAGCAGGCGCTGTTTTGAAATTTTATTTATTTATTATTATTTTTTTAAAAAAAGCCCGATTTTCCTTGAACCAGCCCGGACCGGTTTCAGGTTCGGGCAGCCCGTGATTCGGCCCACACGGTTCGCGGGCCGAACCACGGGCCGGTTCGGGAGCGGGAGGGCCTGGGCGGCCCGCCCATCTTGACAACTTTACAATCACATAACACACAATGCATAAAATGTAACAAACCAAAACGAAGAAGCTTTATCAGTGTATAGAGGCCACCTTGAATTACTAGCCAAAGGATAAATGCATGACGGGGAATAGACTCCCAAGCACTCCGAACAGAGAAGACTTTGTGCACATTATCCACCCATCGTAAGACATCCTCTCTATTACTATCCGATCGAAAAGTATCAAGCGTACCTTGCATCATGTCAAACAACGCTGGGGAACAAGCTGATGACCACCTCCAAGTATCAACCTCAATAATATCTGCATTTTTATTCACAAGAATTGCAACTTCTCCAAATGCATGGAACTTGTCAAATTTGTGATATTTCATAAGATAGTATTATTTCATGTCAAATAAAAAGGTACATATTTAAAAGAATAGTGGTGTGCTGTCGTAGGCACCCAAAAATAGTCATTAAACCTCTATAACTAATGTAGTAATGGAAATAAGGGTCGATCCCACGAAAAGTGTGCAATTCAACAATTTAAAATTCGTATAACGATTGGGGGATTTTTGTTTATAACGAAATCAATCTTATAACAAATAACAATGTAAATTAACGAATTGTATTAAATCAATGAAACGAGTCTTGATCAAAGTTAACTTCCACCATTGGAGATTTATAACCATTTATCAATCCACAAAAAATAATCAATCCACATTCACAATATTAATCGTTGGAATAAATTCTTATTTCTCCCTAATTTTAGTTCATCAGAACCAGCGTTCTAATTAACATTAATTATCAAATACTCTCAAACCAACGTTAAAGATTCAATTTAATAACAGCTTTAAAAAATAGAGAAATCGATGAACTAGATAATACAAACACCAGCGGTTGCATTCAATCTATTTAAACATTCTTCTTAAGATTCAATAACATCTATAGCAGAAAATAATCAAATCCTAGTGCTTCACAAGTTAAATGATTCAAACAATTATGGATTTGAGATTTGACTTAGCTATACATTGCAATATATGAAAAACTAATAGATAGCAATCAAACATGGCAATCATAAAATTATGCATAGAAGAATATTCAATACTGAAAATATAAATTAAACAATGAAAATAGGTGGATCTCACAGTTATAATGTTTTTCAAGGCTTCGGTATCCTTCAATCAAGCACCAAAAGTTAATTACACATGATAGATCTAAGAAAAATAGAGAGAAAATAGGTTGAGGCGTTCTGCTGTCTTCTGGTCGAATTTAGGTCAAGAAAGACGCGTCCAAAAAGTTTCTATAAGTAATTAAACAAAAATAAGGAAAATTGGATCTTTTCCCTTTTTAGCCTTGAGGCGGGCGCCTAGTGCAATCTAGGGTGCGCGGGTTGGCGGGTTTGGAAGCCTCAGGCGAGGCATTTTTGGTCTGGGGCGCGCGCCTCTATTGCAGGCGAGGGCGCGCCCCTCGCCTAATTTCCGGTAGCTGAACAACTCTAAGTATTTTTCACATAACTTTTTCTCCCGATATCCAATTTGGGCGATTCAAAATAAGTTGGAAAACTAACTCAAGGGACTACAGCTTTACTTCAAATATCATCTTCCAATTCGGTCGTTTACCATGGTAAACCTGGGTCTCAATATGAGGCTGAAAACTTTTTCGCCTGAAAGTTGATATTTGATAATATTTTGATTGTATTTCATCCATTTGACTTCTTTTTTCATCCAATTGACATCTAATACTCTCAAATCTTCATTGTGAGGTTCAACATAACTTTTGAGTATTTGCACTTTAATCCCCGAACTTTCGCTTTCTTTCATTTTGGTCTTTTTTCACTTATTTCTTCCAAATTACGCTATATTCATCAAATTGCCACCTAAACCAAAATATGGGATTAATAAGTACATTTTGACATAAAATAATCATACGAGCATATTAAATAAAGAGGAAAAACTATGCATTTTACATTCATATCAAATTCCCCCACACTTAGCTTTTGCTCGTCTTCGAGGAAAACTCAAATTTAATCCCCAAAAACATGAGGTTGTGATGAATATAGAACAATCAAACTTCCTCAAAACACATAAAAAATCATGAATAAACATTCTCACACAACTCATAATCAATTAGCAAGCATTTTCATATGAAAATGAAGTAAACTAAACGTGTAGACCCTCACGGATATAAGCACTCAACCCTCATGTGTTTAAAGGGTAAGTGTTTTGCTCAAATTCATTTCAATAGAGATGCTCTACCATATGCTTGCATATCTTCTCATTCGACATCACTTAGATCACATGCTTTATAAGAATCGTAAGGACTTTTCAAGGGTTGTAACGTGACTCAAGAGCCATCGAACTAGTGGAGCAAAGATGAATAGACTTAGCTCAAATATATTCATAAGATATGTAAAACCAACCACTCCACATAATAGCTTCTTCATTTTGCATATATCCCTAACAAATCGAACTCTTTCTTGAGATGTAGGAAGAGTTATGAATATAGATCTTTTTCAACATTAAAATCACTCTCCTCCACCACGTATTTTCTTTTGTTTTTTTTTTCTTTTCTTCTCTTTTCTTTCAATCATTCATTTTTTTCTTCTTCTTCTTCTTTTATTTTTCTTGCACAATGTAAACTCCAAATTATAACAAAAAATGGACCTCCTTGAATTGACATAGAAATTTTGTTGCTTGGTTGCTTGGTGAGTCCCTTCTCCTTTGTGTGCTCCTTCGGTTTTCTAGTAGAGAGATCTATTTGCATCTGAAAAGCGGTACATTACTGGACAAGAGCGAGTTGGATAGACACAGAGCGTCCTCCACACTGCTTACTCCGTTAGGCGATTTCTCTTCTACGCTACGATGTTGTACGCTGGCACGGCATACTTCGGTCCGGGGGTACCACGCAGCAATCCTTTCAAGCAAGACCCGGTAAACAACACGCCGAACCCTTCTATACCCTTCTTAGATAAGCACGAATCCCTAGGGACAGAGAACTTCAGTCTATCTTTTCCCAGATCATTGCACCTCACCCAATAACATTGGTCTTATTTTTGTTCAAAGAGATTATTCAGCCAAGATTGATTCTGTCGAGGCAACTCTCTTGATCTTGATGTCGAAACTAGGGTTGGTTAATTATAAGTTAGAGGGTAACCGAACTCCATTCTTGAGTCTCGAATCAACGAACGGATTGATTGTTCCGAACCTGGCACGGTTGCACTCGCTTTTTGGTTGACTACCTCCGTCGTTATCTCTCTTAATCCCCCCACCCCGAAATCTTGGGTGCCTGTAGCCGCATTTAGCTAGCCCCTTAAGCTTCCCACGTCGATACCAGAAGGACTACAACTACTTACGGGGGTGCTAAACAGCTCCGGCACAGTTACTTGAGTAAAGTCGGGAAGGTATAGGTTTGTTATGAATGACCCAGTATCGAATACAGGTAATAATATCAGCAAAAGAACGTTTTCCCGTACTTCCAGACATGCTGAGCTCCACATATTCATGTACAGTAAAAAAAAGGTGGCTCCTGATGAATTATTTCCAACAAAAAAGAGTCCGGGACTCCCTTGAGTGGTCTTTGCTCAGGAACTGGATGAAGGATTGGCTTGGGTACGTCCATTGGTACTGGAGTGTCGCGAATTCACCGGATGTTTCCTTAACGAGAACCTACAGTAAGGCTGAATGAAGCAAAGGCGAGGCCCTTCCTAAAGAGGGCGAGCCTGTTGAACCAATTGAAACCAGTAGTTAGGTAGAATGAAGTAAAGACGAGGCCCTTGCTAAAGAGAGAGAGCCTGTTGAACCAAATGAAACCTGTAGTAAGGCTAAATGAAACGAAGGTGAGGCCTTTGCTAAAGAGGGCTAGCCCGTTGAAGCAACTGAAGCCTAAGTAAGACTTTAAAGAGATGGCGATGCCCTTGCTAAAGAGGGCGAGCTTGTTGGTGCAATTGAAGCCTGTAGTAAGGATGAATGAAGAAGGCGAGGCCTTTGTTAAAGAAGCGAGCCTCTTGAAACAATTAAAGCCTGTAGTGAGTCTGAATAAAGCAAAGGTGAGGCCCTTGCTTTAGGCGAGCCTGCTGAAGCAAGTGAAGAGTAAGGCTGAATGAAGCAAAGGTGAGGCCTTTGTTAAAGATGGTGAGCCTGCTGAAGCAACTGAAGCCTGTAGTAAGGATGAATAAAGCAAAGGTGCGGCCCTTGCAAACGAGGGCGATCCTGTTAAGATAACTAAAGCCTGTAGTAAGACTGAATGAAGTTACGACGAAGCCCTTGCTAAATAGGGCGAGTCTGTTGAAACAATTGAAGCCGGTTGTAAGGCTGAATGAAGCGAAGGTGAGGCCCTTGCTAAATAGGACGAACCTCTTGAAGCAACTGAAACCTGTAGTAAAGCTGAATGAAGCGAAGGCGAGACCCTTACTAAAGTGGGCATCCCTATTGAAACAACTAAAACCTGTAGTAAGGTTGATGAAGCTAAGGCACAGCCCTTGCTAAAGAGGAAGAGCCCGTTAAAAAAACTAAAGCCTGTAGTAAGGCTGAATGAAGCGAAGGCGAGGCCCTTGCTAAAGAGAGCGAACCCGTTGAAGCAACTGAGGCCTATATAGTAAGGCTGAATGAAGCGAATGCGAGGCCTTTGCTAAAGAGAGCGAACATGTTGAAGCAACTAAAGCTTGTAGTAAGGCTAAATGAAGCAAAGGAGAGGCCCTTGCTAAAGAAGGCTAAATGAAACAACTGAGGACTGTGCTAAGGCTGAATAAAGCTAAAGCTTGTTAGGATGCTTGATGTAATGATTTTAAAGCAACGTCTGTTTCCAAGGTGCTACAGCTGAGCAGTTTGGGGTTTTTCAATATGCGCATTTCGTGAGCATTTACAGCACAATATGATGATCTGTTACTGTTGGCAGGAGTCACTCCATCCTTAAGAGTGTGCTTAGCATGGATCTATCTGTGTAGTTGATTCAACATTTAGCAGGCAAGTGTGTTGGATTGGTGTGTAGGTGTACTCTTGAGATTTCATCAAGGTCCATCCAATGGTGGAGCTATATTTTGTTTGCCTAGAAAAAGGGAGACTTGGCTATTTTTTACCTTCTTCACATTGCAAAATTTTTTCATTAACTGAGAGATTATCTGCTATTTTCGGCCAACCCTACAGCTTTTCCAACGATCACTTACTTCCAAACTTCATTTCCGTAGGTTTCTGTGAGTTGTATAAGTCACAAGTCTCTATATTTCTTCTTACCATTTGCCTTTATGAAAAAGATTTTTTAATGGTCTCTTCGTCAAATTAGGGTACCAATGGGGGGGGGGGGGGGTGTCTTCTGTAAAGGTTAATATGGTATGACTGCGTCGGTTTGTTTTGGATGAAAGTCGCATGCAATGAAGTCTTTGGAAGGCTTGCTGAGCTGCATCCCAAGTGGACTTGGCTTCTGTTAGAGAGGAATTCCTTCCAGTGGAGTGGTCCACTCCTTGAGATGAAGCTGAAGATTGTGTAGAAGATGAAAGCCAAGTAGAACCTTGGTAGGATGAAGTTGCCACCCATAATTAGGCCTTTAATTTCTATGTTTTGATCTGACGTGGCTCCCCTTAATCAGCTCTTTCTTTATTGAAAAGAATTTTTCCTATTCAATTTCGCTTTTCCCCTATATGTTTGTTGGAGTTTCAATGGATGATGCACATCGACTTGTCCCCTTTTAACAATTGAGTCACAATTAAATAACTTTAATCCTTAATGAAACAAATGCTGGTGTGATAATTCTGAACCGTTTCATAGTAATTTGGCTAACCTATGATTTTGCCATTAGATTCGAGCATAAGTTCATACTAAAGAATGGGTCGCTTTAGTGAACTTTGTAACTTACCATAATTGATAGCTATATGAGTCTTGTATAGGCTCTCCATAATTGAATCTAAATGTAATTTGTATGGGCTCACCATAATTAATAGTCGAATGAATCTTGTATGGGCTTGCAATAATTAACAGCAGAATGTAATTTGTATGGGATCGCCATAATTAATTAATCTTGTCGTCATAATTAAATTTAAATATAATTTGTATGAGCTCGCCATAATTAATATATGAATGAATCTTGTTTGGGCTCGCCATAATTAACAACTGAATGTAATTTGTATGGGCTCGCCATAATTAATAGCTTAATGAACCTTGTATGGGCCCATCATAATTAAATCTGAAGGTAATTTGTATGAGCTCACCATAATTAATAGCTGAATGAATCTGATATGGACTCGCCTTAATTAGCAGCTAAATGTAATTTGTATGGGCTCGCCATAATTAAAAGCTAAATGTATCTTGTATGGGCTCGTCATAATTAACACAGCCGAACGTAATTTCCAGTGTAAGGGGTTCGATATCACCGTGTGGGGGTGGCCAAGATTCGTTATGACTTTGCATGTTAATTATGAAGCTATTTATCATTCTTTTTATGTGTTGAGGTCCACCTTGTAGCTGTATGGTCGGCTTCGTCAAGGTGCTTCATTTCAAGGGGGCCGTTCTTCCATGCATAGACTTCTTTCATGATGTTCGGATCATCCATATAAAGGATTTGTTTAAGAGATGGTGGTAAACATATAGAACATTTTTATTGTCACACATGTACATAAAGTTGAGAAGGAACACCCAAACTTGATAAACAAGATGAATTTACTGATAGTACATTCTCAAGTGCTTGACATTCCAGGGGTGGGGTTGCACCTTTCCATCCAAGCTTTTTATTCTAAAAGTAGCTGGCTTTAGTTATTCAGATATACCGCAGGAGCCCTCTCAATTAGGACCCAGTGTTCCTACACCAAGTTCCTTAGAGGAGAAGAAAACTCTTCTTAACACGATGTTTTCCCTCCGGAACTTAGTGTTGTAGTATCTAGCCATTTTTTGTTGGTAGGAGGCAAGTTTCATTTGAGAGTCGTCTATCCTTTCTTCATGGAAATCCAATTAACACCTCCTTACTTCATCATTTGATATCTTGTTGAGGTGTATGTGGCGATGCAAAGGTAGTCCTACCTCAACTGGACTCATGGCTTCTGCACCATGGCCATAGAGAAAGGGATCTCTCCTGTTACAACATGTCTTGTGGTGTGAATTGCCCACAATACATGGGAAGCTCGTCCACCCACGCCCATTTCAATGAATGGTGTATGCTTGATGGTCTTATTGACTGCTTCTACTTGGCCGTTCGCCTGGGTAATGGGGGGAAGAGAAATGTTTCTTGATTCCCAATTCTTCACACAAATCCCTAACATTTTTTGTTATCGAACTGCCTTCCATTGTCAAATATAAGTGAGCAAGAAATTTCGAAGCAGCAAATGATGTTCTTCTAAAAGAACTTGGAAATATTGGCCTCAGTGAAATTTGTCAGAGGTTCAGCCTCGACCACTTAGAGAAATAATCAATGGTGACAATTGTGTAGCTAGCATTTTCCTTCCCTTTCGATAGGGGGCCTATGAGGTCAACCCCCCATTTAGAAAGGGCCATGAACTAAATACTACAATAAGTTCTTAAGAGGGCTGCCTTTGAATGATGGAGAAGTGCTGACACATGTCGCATCTCCTCATAAATTGAGTGGAATCCGTTTTTATCGTGGCCAGTAATATCCTTACCTCAGTAATTTCTGCACAAGTGCTGGACCCCCAGTGTGGTCGACACAAACCCATTTGTGGATTTAACGAGAACAAAGTTGGCCTCTTCCCTTCAGTGCATCATAGGAAGGGCGATGAGAAGTCTCTCCGCATGAGTTTGTGAGCCTCTTCCATGTCTTCTGGTAACATGTGATCCTTAAGGAAAGCAATGATTGGTTGCATCCAAGGTGGAGTCCCTTTAATCTACATTACTTCCCCCCTAGAGATAGAAGATCTAGCGAGGTGTTCAATTGGCACTACCTTAAGCAGCTATGAATCCTTGCTATTTGACTAGCTTCAATAAAGCATCGGCATGAACGTTTTCAATTCACGGTATTTGGGTCAATTCAAACTTTTCAAAGGATGGGTGCAAGTCCATAACCTTTTTTAGGTATGCAGCCATGCTCTTATCTCTTGTAGTGAAGTTGCCATTGATTTGACTCACCACCAACTATGAATCGCTGTTAACCACCAATCTCCTTACTTTCATTTTCATAGATAACCAGAGACTTGCTAGCAACGCCTCGTATGCAGCTGCATTGTTGGAGGCCTTGAAACAAAATCTTATTGCACAATTGAGCTTGTGCCCTCTAGGCTTACCAGTACCACTCCCACTCCCACTCCCGAACCTATCTCACCAGAAGAGCCGTCAACAAATAGGTTCCAGGCTGGGGGGGGGGTCTATTGATTCCATTGTCATTATTATATCCGGGGCCTACGTGAATTTTGCTGATAAGAGGGCCTTGCTTATGTAATAAATAGGTAGTTGTATGCCACCCTCTTTTCTTACGCGTACTGATCTTATTGCTTATGCAGAAACGGCTAGATGGAGTAATAGTGCTTCTCCTTCCTTGGGTTTTGAGATGAGGGGGAGAGTTGTCCCAAATGCTTCTTTAGCCCTTGGAAAGCTGCTTCACATGCCTCGCTCCATTGGAACCTATTTCCTCTCTTGAGGACCTTAAATAATGAGAAGCATCTATCGATCGCCTTTGGAATGAACCGACTCGACACTGCGAGATGACCCGTTAGGCTTTGCACTTTCTTAGGCAAGGCAGAGGGAACTCACGTCTAACAAGGCCTTGATTTTTTAAGGTTGGCCTCTATGCCTTGTTGATTGACCATACAGCCTAAATTGTTTTTCCAAAGCCATACCAAAAGCACATTCAGTGGGTTCAATCTCACCCTATACTTCCCCAAAATCTTGAAAGTAGCCTCAAGGTGTTCAAAATGGTTGCAGTTTTGAGGGTTTTTACCAGCATATCATCCACATAAATCTCCATAGTTTTGCTAATGAGATCGGCAAACATTCTGTTAACGAGCCTCTGGTAGGTCATCCCGACATTCTTTTGGCCAAATGACATGACTTTATAGCAAATAAAGCTACCTATCTGTGATGAAGTGTTTTCCTCGTTGGATGGATGCATGGAATTTGGTTTTATCAGAATAAGCAACCATAAAGTTCAATAGCTCATGTCCTGCTATAGAGTCCACGAGTTGGTTGATCTTTGGAATTGGAAGCGAAAAGCTGTCTTTGTGGCACACTTGGTTGATGTTGGAGAAGTCTATGCAGACCCTCCACTTGTCATTGTGCTTCTTTACCATAACAGGATTATATATCTACTTTGGATAGACAGCTTCTCTGATGAACCCGTTGGATATCAGTTCTTACATTTCTTTCGTCAAGGCTTCGTATCTTCCTAGGTTCAAGGCCCTTCTCTTTTGAACGTGGGGGGGGGGGGTGGGGGGTGGGGGGTGGGGGGTTGAATTTAGGGTCAACATTGAGATGGTGGTAGCTAACCATGGGATCGACGCCCACCATATCTTCTTACTTCCATGCGAACATGTTCAAGTTCTTGAGCCTCAGCTTGTCCTCTAAATTCAACTATTTCACCACCTGGAGCATCTTTGCAGGATCTTGTGGGTATACAAGAAAAAATTCCAACTCCTCAATTGGGGTTGCCTGGGAGTTTAACTCCATGAATTGAGGATCCAACCGCACATCCATAGTCCCTTCTTTAGGGATAGCTCCTTCTGCATGGGTGTCTACCATCTCAAAATCTCACCCTTGCTCATGGGTTGTACCTTCCATGGTGCATCGAGCATTTTGGTGTCTATCAAAACCATGTTTGTGCTTCAAGGTTTAGACTTCCTTAAGGAGTTTAGGTAACAGTCTCTTGAATCCATTTGGTCACCTCAAACGGTGGAGATGCCTTGATTGGTGAGAAATTTCATACATAAGTAGTGGATAGATGTGACTGCCTAAAGTTCTTTCAATGCAAGTCATTCCAACACACCATGATAAGCAAAACTGTGGTCCACGACATAAAAATACATGAAATGGAGAGCTGTAAAGGGGAGGGTGTGTTCCCATATCTACAGCTAACGTGATTGCCTAGGGACAATGCGACCACCAGTGAAACCATTTAGGGGACGTTCATGGGTGTGTGTTCGTGATCTATCAACATTTTGTCATAAGTGGCTCTAAACAAGTTGTTGACCTCTATCAATTATTTTACACCTATCTGACACTGTTTTGAGAAAAGTTGGAAAACTTGATTCTACAAATGAAATTTGGAAAAAGTTGGAATATTTATATTTGTTTAAGTCTACTCCTAATAAGTTGTACTTGCTTGTCATATTTTTCAATTTTAAAATGGATTCTTCAAAAGATCTTGATGACAATCTGGACATATTAAAAAAAAAAAACTTGTTCAAGATATGGTTAATTGTGATGAGAAGGTGTCTGAAACTTATAAGGCCATCATTTTACTTAATTCTATGTATGATTCATATAGAGAGGTTAAAAATGCGATTAAGTATGGTAGGGACGCCTTAACACCTGAGATTGTCATTAATTCTCTTAGAAGAAAAGAGATGGAGATTAAGGCAGAAAAAGAGAATAAGAGGAGTGATGAGTTACATATATTGATGAATATAATGAAGTTTAATCAAATGAATTTTGGTAGAACTCAAGACAATAGTAATTCGAGAGTGACTCGAGTGATGAGGGTGGTAACAAAAAGAGCAAGGGATGGGACAAGTCCGGTGGTAAGCGGTATTACAATTGTGGTAAGGCTAGACATTTTATTATGGACCGTCCCAAGAAAAAGGATAAGTAGAATGGTAAGATGAGAGATGAGACAAATGTGGCTATAGGGTCTAGTGATAACCATAGATGAGGTTTATTGAGAGTAAACATGTTATTGATATGCATTTGTGTGTAATCTTTTTGGCATGTGTGCGATTTCTTAATTCTATTACATGGTTATATATTGCATTTCAATGTGTTTAATATGTTCATTTGCATGAATTTGAGAGCTACCTGATTATTTTGTGCGATTGTTTACATACATAGTAGGTTGGGATGCATTAGCAGTATGTGCGATGTATGTCTGTTGGTGAGGTGGAGTATAGATCTGCCTAAGGTTACATTGGTGATTTGTCCTAAAGATGTGGAATGTGACTTTTGGATCACGGGTGGAGAGGTGATCAAATGTTGAAATCCTTTATTTGTGATCTAATCAGGTGGAATGTGAGAGACACTGCTATCACTTCTGTTAGGCGGAGACCCATTATCTACTTAGGTTGGGAGAAGTGACGTGGTGATGAATGATTATCTCTTGGACTTAAGATCTATAAATATTTACTAGTCATACATGAGTTGATTAATCAATCTAGTGAGCATGGTGGGCGATGAGAGGAGATATGTGTTCTAGAGATGTGAGCAACATGAAAAGTGATAGGATAAGTGTGGTGAGATTTTTCGTGGGATCATATATACATTTGTTGCATATGTGTTTTGACCATTTGATTGTTTGACTTAGTATTAATTTGTTGTTTCGTGTGAACGTGTTTTGAAAAGATCTGTGGGTTATCCTATGGTATATCTTCATCACATGATTATTTGCTCTTAATTGTTTACCGTTATTATATGTTTCTATTTGGGTGTTATTTGACCTTAGCTTTGGTAAGTACATGGAGCAGTTATGGTATGTGTTTCAGGTTTGAAACACAAGGTAAGATCTGTGATTCTAATTTTATTGGTGACCTCGATTATGCAAGAATCAACTGTCTTTTTTGATTGCTTGTAGGGTGATTGGATATCAGGTGGAAATTTGTTTGGTTTTTATACCCAATGAATCTATGGCTATGATGTAAATGTTGGATTAAATTGATACCAACAACTTGTCAAAAGGCTCGACCTGAAAACAACGTGATCTGTTGGAAGCGGCTTAAACAACTAATGTTGCTCATGGCCCATATAATTGACATCTTGGATGGTTTTGAATCCTGGGCCATACCTTTATTAGTCCAAATAAAGCCTAACCTAACCTATATATATGGTGTCTTTGGCCTAGCCATTAAATGTATGATTTGTGTACGAAATTAGAAGAAAGCTTGACTACTTTGAGAGAGCGAAAAATTGCCTGCCATTGCTTCCAAAAAATAGGTGACTTTCTTGGTGTATTTGGCCTCTTTTTGTCACTCTTTCATTGGTTTTCTTCTTGCATTTGTGGCTCATCACTATTACCTTGTCTTTTGTGGGTGAGATTGAGGAGAAACCGAGGTATTCATGTTGGTTGTAGATTGGAGCCATTTGGATTGGTTGGTTGGTTGGTAGAGAAATGTAACATAAAACTAAGCCCTAAAAACACCGTTTTGACGACACTTGGAGCAAGCTTCCACAACAATAGGCTTGTTGTTTGGTCACGCGATGGAGGAGGGTGAGTTGCTGCCTAAAGATAAACGGCCTTTCAGCTAAATTTTGGGCATATGCATTCTAAATAACCTCCCAGAATCCTTTAGCTGTTTCAATGCTGTAGATCAGCCCAAAAGCTTCTGGTGTCATCCTTCCGCGAAGAGTCCAATATTCTTTTCTCCATGTAGCAAAATCTAGATTTCCTTGTAAAGGTGAATCACTCAAAATCTCCGTTTTCTATAGTGGTAGATCTTATGGTTGATGGTGGTGAATTCTCTATGATATGGTCTGAAAGTTCTTGGTTTTCGGCTAAGGCCAAAGCTTGTTCTTTCCAAATAGGGTAGTTTCCTTGTTCGATTCACATAAAAGATGCCATCCCACAAAGTTTCACACATTCATCCACCACGAAGAAACATTTTGGTTTTTATCTTTATTTTCCGTTTATAATAGGAGCATGTTTGCCCGGATTAAAATCCAATTTTAATTGAAAATATGGCCGTTATTGGGTCTCACTCGTCTAATAAAAGTCAACAATAACGGTTAATTTTTCAATTTTAATCCAATTTTAATCTCTACCAAACGGGCTCTAGAAGTGAACAAAGTGAATAAAAGTACTTTTTTTTTTTTTTCTCTTTTCTCTTTTCGTTTTTCTTCCTTTCTATTTATTTTATTTTATTTTTTGTTTAGCTAACTAAAAGAAAGGACATTATATTATAGTCTTTTTGGAGTGAAAATTTGACTTTTTAACTTTCAAATTGATGTAAATCGTAGAAAATGGCAATTTCCGCACCAAAATAATAGGGAGCAAAGTTGCAAGAGGGTCATACTTTACCTACCATTTGGGTTCTCTCGTACTTTACCAAATTGAGTTGCTTGATCACAAACTTGTTGATGAAAAACTTAATGCAAAAAATGAGTACTTGAATGAAAATAAATCACATATAAAACATACCAAAAAACTAGAAAAGACAATCTCAACCAAATCAGCAAAATTTTAATTTGGTTTTCAATTAAAGTCACCTAATGTTGGGGGTGAATTTATGGGAGGCTATTTTGAAACTTTTTTATTTTAAAGTTTAGCTCGTATCTTAATTTAAGTGCAGCTCGTCCAGCTTTCAAGCTTAAACCCTAGTCCATAACCAACCCTAGAACCCAAACGTGCCTAATCCATATCCCCAAAAGGGGGGTTAATTCCCTGAACTTTACATAAAGATTTCAAGAGGTCACTGAATTTCAAAAAAAATTTCACATTAGTCAAGTGTCTTTACAATATTTAATTTCATCGATCATTGAGTGATAAATAGGATTACATTTTATAAAATTTAGTGACTAACGAAAATTTTTTTCAAATTTAATGACCCATAAAACTTTACGCAAAGTTCAATGACCAGTTAAGGAATTAAAGTTAGTTACTAACAGAGAATTTTGAAGTTCAATGATTAACCGAATTTTTTTTGAAGCTCAGTGACCCTTGGAAACCTTACGAAAGCTCAATCACCAATCAAGTAATTAACCCATTTTTATTAATTTTTACTTTTTTTAGTCTTCTTCTTATTATTATTATCTTACAATTTTGAAATTCATAAACATCTTTATCTAAGAATCTAATAGCTATTTTAGTTTCAACAATCGTCTTTCCATTAGGATACACCCAAATAAAAACTAGAAATTTATTAAATTCTCAGCTCAAGTTGTGCATGAATTTCAAAGTTAAATACTATTAAATGATCAATGTTGAAGGGATTCTCTACTGACATAGTTGACTGCATGAACCTCCTCTATTGCCTTTTTTATCTTAAAGAGATCAGCAAACAACCTTGTTAATTACTTCGGGATAAAAAACCTATTCTTTTTTCTAAGTTTGGCAATGCTAGAGCAAATAAAATTCTAGGATAGGAGTAGAAAAAATAAAAAATAAAGAAAGAAAAAGACTAAAAAGAAACATAAAAATTAATAAAAATAAGGATTAATTACTCGATTGGTCACTGAACTTTGCATAAGTTTCCAAGAGATCACTAAACTTCAAAAGTTCCCCGTCAGTTACTGAACGTTAATTTCCTAATTGATCACTAAACTTTGCATAAAGTTGCATAATGTTCCCAAAGGGTCACTAAATTTCAAAAATTTCTTCGTTAGTTACTGAACTTTACAAAATGTAATCTCATCTATCATCCAATGATCAAAAATTTTGATTCGATTCAATTCTCTTTAGAACCAAATTATACCATATCCAACCCTAACTATTTGTTATGGTTGCATAGTCACCAAAATCGTAACAAAATCTCATGCATCTAACTTCATTTCGTCAAAAAAAAAGTCCCATTATCATTAAACTTGTGTTATAAATAAAATAAAATATGAATAATTGATATGAATGAAACTGAATTGAGTAAAACGGATAAATGAAAATCAGGCTCTAACTAGAATAAATGACATGGAGAAGATATATATGAAAATTGGCGGTTACAGCAAAAAACGTGTCCTAAATTATAACAAGATATCTTAAGGAGAATTGCCTAAACATGTCCACAGCAAATTCTAGTCCAACACTAAGTATTTGATCTGTCCAAAAAAAGTGCACATAGGACAAGATTACAGTATATTCTACGAAGATACATTAAACAAAATACATCAAACTTTACAAGTAATGAGCAATTGGAACTTTTCAGGCTATAAATGAAGTATCAAAGGTTCAGAAGTTGATCGTTCACACAGCTTTCTGCAGATTTTACAATAAATTCCATAAAACTGGATGTTCAAATCCTACTATGACAATTTTGCATGATGGTTGACTAAATTAAATATTAATCTGATGTAAACAACTAAACCACCTATTTTTATGATCACATACTCGGTTTAAAGCATTGCAAACTTGTGTGGAAAGGGCAAATAAATTTGAAGTAAAAAGAAGTTTATACCACAAAAATATGTTTAACAAGCAATCCGTACCAAACCTGCAGGAGCAAATTACAACCGTTCAAAAGGAAAAGAACTCAAAAGTGAGTCTTCAAGCTCCCGGAAACCCCGGTACACAACCTCTGTTTGACTTTGAGGAAGAGGCAACCTCTGCACTTCAGCCATATATCTGTTTACAGAAATTAGTCGAGGCCCACTGTTAGGAGTAACTTTTGTAGTACTTGATAAAAGTTATCATAAAAGAGAGGATATAAAAATAAAGTAAGGACTTAAAGCTAGCTACAAATATCAATTCTTAAGACTCGACTTATTAAGTGAACTAAAGTTCAAGAAAGGCTCGGGTAATTGAAAAGAAGCAAGAGAATCAGTTAAGAAATTTCAATTATGGATAGGTGAGCCAGGACTGGGCATTGCCAGCAAATTATAACAGTGCACATCAAATTGGCCCAACCCAACTCTAACCCAGGCTCAACACACTTGAACCATCAAGGCTATTTTTCATATTTTAGAACATGTCCCAATGTACTTTTGGAAAACATATAACTAGTTATTTTTATCTTTAATAACTTAAAAATAGTGCAAGTCTCCCACTGGATCAAAATTTCTTTCCATCTAAGGGGAAGATACAAGAGTTAATATACAACTTCAGGTGTCAACAGAAAGGAGACTAATGAGGGCAATTGTCCAAGATTAGTCCAAAAGTCCCCAGCCCACAATCTTAAAGAGTCCCAAGCATTACTCAAAACTCCCTATGATGTTAAGCACATTCAGAAGACAGCACTCCCTCGGTTACAAATTGAATGTCTTTGTTTGACTTGGCACAATTGCATTGTTATGGAAAGTGGTGTAGTTTATGGAATTTCCAGTTAAAGGGTATTTAGGTCTTTTATGTAATACTTAGGGTTTCCTAATATTTTCCTAACTCTTATTATAAATAGTGGGACAGGCTAACACTATTGTTAAGCCTTCTAATTCTTTTACTTTAACATAGTATCAGAGCAAGGTTATGGGAGATTAATTCCATAAGCTTTGTTCAAACATTTTTTTTTTCCTTCTTTAAATTAAAAAAAATAATAATAATAATCCGGTACTGTTCATCCGCGCGGTTTTTGGTCAGTTCAATCTGCTAATTTCAGATCTGCTTCTGGTTATTGGTTATTGTTCGTATGACAGTACTACAAATGTTCGTAAGTCTGGTTATGACTCTCACGTTCTTCGTTTAAGCCCTACAATTGTTTGTATTGTTGGTTTGTTTCCCTTGTGCGAGCTGTTTATTTCTTGTTGAATTGGAAGATATTAATATCGATGACTACACCTCAACCATTAACAACCCGTAAGTTGAACGGAACCAATTATTTAAATTGGTCTAAAGCTGTGAAAATAGCCCTAACTGGACGGAAAACATTGTCACATCACGGAATCCGCCCCGGCAACAGATGATACGACTGGATTCAGGCTGATGCGCAAGTTGTAACATTGTTGTAGAATTCGATGGAGCCTCAGGTGGCTGATCTCTGTACTCATCTAGATATGTGCAAAGATATATGGGAGTATCTCCGTGTATTATATTCTAATAATCTCACCAGAATGTATGATTTATCAGTGGAGTACTTCCAACTTCAGCAAGCCACGCAATCCGTTACAGATTATTTTGCCACATTCAACCGCCTCTATGAGGAAATGAATACTATCCTACCATTGACTATCGATTTGAAGGAAATGCAAAAGCAACGTGAGCAGATGGCTGTCATGAAGTTCTTGGCTGGGTTACGTCCAGACTTCGAACCAGTCCGATCTCAGATTCTTTCGAGTGCTACCCTCCCCACCATCACTGAAATGTATTCTCGCGTTTCCCGTAGTACTACCAAGGACAATGTTTCTGGCTCGGGTTCGTCTACGTCATCTGAGCATTCGGCACTTGTTACACAGATTCCCATGCGAAATCGAGATGATCCACTTAATGGTGGTCGTGGTAGTTTCTCTCGTGGTTGCCGTGGTAGTGGCCCTCGGGGTGGACGTAGTGGCCGTGGTCGTGTCTCCATTCGTCAGTGCTCCTTTTGTGGGTTGGAGAATCATAATCGAGACACATGTTGAGATTTGGTTGGCCGTCCACCCAAATTTGCCAATGCAGTAACATCTGATCCAGATATTCCTACCATTCCAGTATCTCAGGCGGCTAAGGACATATCTGATGAGGAATATGGTCAGATCATTCAGTATAGGGCATCTCAGCAGGCATCTCTTCCTATTGCTTCTTTAGCTCAACAAAGTACTTCTTCTGCTTGTCTTTCCATTCGTCCATCTCCTCCATCACCCTGGGTCATAGATTCCGCAGCCACTGATCACATGTCAGGTACATCTTCTTTATTTACGCATATTCAGTCCTCTTCTTCGTTGTCTCCTGTTACGGTTGCTGATGGTTCCACTATCCCTATCCGTGGCATTGGTACAGTGAACCCCTTGCCCTCCTTATCTCTCTCCTCCGTCTTGTATATTCCTTCGTTTTCCTTTAATTTGATGTCAGTTAGTAAACTCACCAAACATCTTAATTGTTCTATCTCATTTTTTCCTGTTTCTGTCATTCTCCAGGATTTGAGGACGCGGAAGACGATTGGCACAGGGCGTGAGGACAATGACCTTTATTACCTTGATCGTGATGAGAGTCCTGCACACTCTCCTACTGCATGTCCTGCTGTTGCATCTGCTCACCAAATCCATTGTCGCCTTGGTCATCCCTGACTTGGCAACCTCAAGTTACTCTTTCCTAGTTTCAGTCATTTGTCTTCTTTAGAGTGTGAGTCTTGTCAATTGGGTAAGCATCATCGTGTTTCATTTGCTTCCCCTGCTCATGTTCGAGTATCGAGTCTTTTTAGTTTAGTTCATTCAGATGTTTGGGGTCCTCGTGTTACTTCTACAATTGGTTTTCGTTATTTTGTCACTTTTGTGGATGATTTTTCAAGAGTTACTTGGCTTTATTTAATGAAAGATCGTTCCGAATTATTCTCTATTTTTCGTGCATTTTGTGCTGAAGTACAAACCCAATTTAATGTACCCGTGCGTATTCTTCGTAGTGATAATGCTCGAGAATATTTTTCTCAGCCCTTTACTTCCTATATGTCGCACTCTGGTATCCTGCATCAGTCTTCTTGCCCTCACACACCACAGCAAAATGGGGTTGCTGAGATTAAGAATCGACATCTCTTAGAGGTGGGCCGTACTTTCCTTTTTGAGATGAACATTCCCAAACATTTCTGGGGCGATGCGGTTCTTACAGCTTGCTTCCTAATCAACCAGATGTCATCCTCTACCCTGCGAGGCACGGTTCCCCATTCCATTCTTTTTCCCCGTTCACCCTTATTTAGCTTACCTCCTCGCATATTTGGGTGTGTTTGTTTTGTTCATCAGTTGACTCCCGGCAGGGACAAGTTAGATCCCCGTGCTTTAAAATGTGTCTTCCTCGGCTATTCTCGCACGCAAAAAGGTTATCGATGTTATAGTCCATCATTACGTCGCTCATTTGTGTGTGCCGATGTTACATTATTTGAGTCCACCCCTTACTTTTCTACCTCATCATCTCAAGTTGATCTAGATGTTACACTTCCTTTGCTCATTGACCCTACCCCTACGCTATCTTCCTCCGCTCCAGATCATATCCCCTCCAATCGTTCTTCGGCCCCTTTGCAGGTATACTCTCGTCGCCAGAAGGACGCCTCATTCTTGTGCCCATCGATTCTGTGCCCTCAGATTCTTCTCCAGCAGACCCGCCCATGTCTGACATGGACATGCCCATTGCCATCCGGAAAGGTAAGCGCACCTGTACTACCCATCCTATTTCTAACTTTGTCTCATATGCGCACCTATCTCCTTCATACTCCTCTTTTGTTGCTTCTTTGTCCTCTGTTTCTGTTCCTAAGTCCGTTTCAGAGGCCCTTATTCTCCCTGTTTGGGCAAAAGCAATGGAGGAAGAAATGACTGCTTTACATCAGAATGGCACTTGGGATCTTGTCTCGCTTCCGCCTGACAAAACTACAGTTGGATGTAAATGGGTGTACACTGCTAAGGTTCATCCGGACGGCACCATTGATCGACTCAAGGCTCGCTTAGTTGCTAAAGGCTATACTCAGGTCTACAGTCTTGATTACTATGAGACTTTTTCTCCCGTTGCCAAGCTCGCTTCTGTTCGTTTGTTCATCTCTCTGACTGCCACTTTTCTTTGGCCCTTACATCAGCTCGATATCAAGAATGCTTTCTTAAATGGCGATTTGACTGAGGAAGTTTATATGGAGCAACCTCCTGGGTTTGTTGCTCAGGGGGAGTCTGATTTGGTATGTCGTTTGAAGAAGTCTATTTATGGCCTCAAGCAGTCTCCTAGAGCATGGTTTGAAAGATTTAGTGAAGTGGTCATTGAATTTGGTCTTCAGCGTTGTGGAGTCGATCATTCTGTCTTCTACAAGCACAGTAAAGTCGGCAGAATATTGTTAATTGTGTATGTGGATGACATCGTGATTACTGGGGATGATCACAGTGGTATTCAAGAACTCAAAAAGTGTTTGCATAGTAAGTTCCAAACCAAAGATTTGGGGCACTTAAAGTATATCTTGGGGATTGAAGTTGCTCGATCAAGTCAGGGCATTTACCTGTCCCAGAGAAAATACGTCCTTGATCTATTGAGCGAAACAGGAATGCTAGGAGCAAAACCGATTGACTCGCCTATGGATCCAAACACCAAATTATTGCCAGATTAGGGTATACCACTGACAGATTCAGCTCAATATAGACGGTTAGTTGGAAAGTTGAACTACCTGACAGTTACTAGACCAGATATCTCCTTTGCTGTTAGTGTTATTAGTCAGTTCTTGGGTCGTCCAATGATTTGTCACTGGGATGCAGTGATTCGTATTCTCCGATATTTGAAAGGCGCTCCTGGTTGTGGTTTGCTATATCAAAATTTTGGACATACTCAAATAAAGGGCTACACAGATGCAGACTGGGCTGGATCACCCCTAGATAGGAAATCTACTACTGGGTATTGTGTGTTTTGTTGGTGGTAACCTTGTCTCTTGGAAGAGTAAAAAGCAGACGGTAGTGGCGCGATCGAGTGCAGAATCGGAATACAGGGCAATGGCGCATACCACTTGTGAGTTAACATGGTTGAAACATTTGTTGGAAGAACTTGGATTTGAACACACTTCACTGATGGAACTAGTATGTGATAATCAAGCAGCACTTCACATTGCATCCAACCCAGTCTTCCATGAGAGAACGAAGCACATTGAAGTTGACTGTCACTTTATTCGAGAAAAATTGTTGTAGAAGCAGATTGAGACTAAATATTTACCTCAGCTGATCAGTTAGCTGATATATTTACTAAACCGTTGGGGGGCTCAAGGATAAAGTACATTTGTAACAAGCTTGGAGCACACAATATCTATGCTCCATCTTGAGGGGGAGTGTTAAAGGGTATTTAGGTCTTTTATGTAATACCTACGATTTCCTAAGATTTTCCTAACTCTTATTATAAATAGTGGGATAGGCTAACACTATTGTTAAGCCTTCTAATTCTTTTACTTTAACATTTCCAATTATATTTTTGACATGCAGCATCAAGTGAGGCCATGTATTTTAACTCTGAACGTGGGAAAAATTATAAAATGACATTGCCATATTAAGGAAAAGAATCGTTTATTTTGGAAGAGTGCATCCTATTTTGAAAACAGAAGTCAAATGTTTTATGCATTGATTAACAGTCTGGAAGCCAGTGATTTAAAAAAGAAAAACTGACCTGTTCGCCGCACTTGTTATCTTATCATGAACACCTTGATTATTGACTGTAGTTTGTGTGAAAGGAAATGATCCACCTAGAACAAGAGAGGCCCCGGTAGCACTTGTTCCCATTCTATGTGCAAAGACTGACATTGCCCACTCACGAAGTAGAGCTAGCACAGACCTGATAAGACGTAACCTTAGCCTTGGAGAGGGTAAAATTGCTCCGTTGGATAGCAGTTGGTCATAAGCATTAAGTACTGGTTCTATAGCACCCTTGCATGCAGCAAGAAAAGCCCTCGCAATGTCTTCATCGCCAATGGCTTCAGCCCCTGAAACAACCCTCTCCTACAAAGATTAAAGAAAAGAAATAAGATGGGTGAAGTAATATTAGAAATTGCCTAATCTATCAGCAAATACTAGATGTTATATATCAACTTTACAAGTCAAAAAGTCAACTGAAAGAATAATAAGACCAAGCTTCCATGAAATTAACTTTTTACCTGCGCAGCCTTCTCCAGGTGAAGACATAATGTATCTAAAGGTAAAATAGCTCCATCCCCAGGGAAAATATTGGAACCAACCCTCTTCAATACAGAACAAGCTTCAGCAACTCCACCCCTTGAAAGAGTTTGATCAATGAGTCTAGCCCAGGTCTCCCTTACAATGCTGCTATCAGCATCGCCAGAATAGCTTGCAAAATATAGCATTTCCAGACATATCTGGGAACCAAAAGGCAAAATAAATATGATGAATAAAAGTGATAATCATTGTGTCCTCTGTTCACCTTCACTAATTACAACATTCTACTAAGAAATGAAAAATGGGAAAATTACACTACCTTCCAAATATCAGTGAGGGCAAAAAAAGATCACCATATGTAAATCATGAGTACCAAGCTGGAAAGTTTCTAAGTTAAATTATAAGATAGGACCATAAAGATGATGAATCATACCAGACTTTGGCAAAATAACCTAGCATGAGGAAATATTACAATTGAAATAAAAGGAAGTGACATAATGCAGATCCTAGACCGTAAATCATGCTAATCTATTATCGACTCAGTCTCTTATCAAAATTTTCTTTTACCTCCAAAAACTTGCACATGGTAATAATATACATTCTACAACTAATCCCATCCAGCAAACAACATTTATCAATAAACTTTTATTTATGCCACATTAATGTCTAATCCGCGAAAAGAATAAAAAAAGGAACAAGGTCTTATCGTCATTGAACCTCAATGGAAACTCGTGGTTATTGGAAAGTCACTAGATTCTTCTCCATATCAAACAAGAGATCATTTGCACGGAATCATGTCAAATTTTAGAAACTTCATCACACATTTTAAATCCTCAAAACCATAATTTTTCTTTGTCGACCACTTGACTTCCCATTCCTCACTTTGGCTGTGTGGACATGGGTGTTCCTACATTCATGTACCTTCTATGTTCATGAAAAAAATTGATATATCACGACTTTGGAGGACATGAGCTAACAAATAGCTAAATGGAGAAATAGGGTACATATAGTTGTTGACAATAGCTATGGTGCAAGGCAAAATCAAGTAATGTGTCATAGAAGGGGAAGTATAGAAGAAACAACTCAAAAATGGTCAGGCAATCATGGCAATTTGCAATCAGTCTAAACATTAAATTAGGTTAAAAAGTCTAGAACGTGCACAGAAATTTCTTCTTTTCGTTATGGCGGACAAAACTATCTCGAGCAGTCACCCTGTGCAAGGAAGAAATATGGAGAAAGATAACTCGTCAGGAAAAGTGTTGAGGAAGAAATCACAAGCTCAAGTTTTCCAAGATGAGAACTAATAAAAGAAATGAATAACCAGGCTAGATACGGATAATGTTTACTACTAAAACCAATTTCACACTTCCCACATCAATATACTTATCAAAATGCTAATTTATATATCTTTTGAATTAAACCATATCAGTAAAAACTCTCTTGATCTAATCATATAAGGGGCCCAGATCCTTTGAGAATAGCAATGACACGTGAATATATGCACATGTAACAAGATTAGCTGGCAATAGAAGGTCTTAAGCTAAGCACAGCATAGGGAGCCTTTCATCACACTGGAGAAAGGTGAGGAGGAATTACGAACCTCCCAGAGTTCATATGGAACAGCATATTCATTATATAATTGAGTGATGCTCTTTAAATCCAGTGATAATTCCTTTGCCTTTTCTCGTACAGCATGAACAAGATTGGCATCAACAAAACTGCTGCTATCAGGTGATGAGCCATTTGCCATAGATTTCGATTCACTAGGAGAAGCCTCTAGTCTCAAGGCCATAGCCTCCAATTCCTCTTTAATCTTTATCTGAAACTGAAGAACAGCAAGCTTCCCCTCAAGTAAATCCAGCAGTCCATTGTCAATTGCACCGCGGCCAGAAAAATTAGGAGTATCACTCTCTCTGGCACTCTTAGCCTGAAGGACAGCATTGCTCAGGTATTGACGCCTAACATCAACAGAATGAGAGAAGACAAACTGAAATCATTAACTAAATAAGAATTGAGCATCAAGCAACCAAGTACCAATCTATTTTTGAAAAATTACATCCACTCTAAATAATGTTTGTTTTAATGTGTTCGAGGGAAATTGGCTTCTATGTAAAAGCCCCTTTTTTGTTCACTATATATATATATCAACATTTATCAAGTGTTGTGGATGGTGAGCAAAGAATTCTCGTAGATATAACTGCATGGAGGCCTAGAAGTATGTATTTTGGTTAATATAGTGCATGGCGGCCAAAAGGCACTCAATCTCGTCATTAGTACTAAATCCTGATAAAATTGTGACAACATGAGCGATGACACAAACACACGCAATATCCAGCAGCCAGCTTCAACTAGAAATTTTCATTTTGCAATTTGTTGCTTCTTTTGTTAATAACAATTGTTAATTGTTCTCATTTTCCAATTTTCTACTTTGAGATATCATTGCAGTTTCTTAATTGTTTTGGGTGTTTTTTTTTTTTAATTTACATTTCATATTAGATATGAAGAGTCAAGGAATGGTTTACATAGTCTCATACACAATTTTGTTATGTACTGCTTGACATGGTCTCAACCAATACTGAAATCATGTCTACCAAAGAGATTATCGCGTCAAGCAATTGCACCAGTTGACAGATTATGAAGTACTAATTGGTTTAAGTGTAAAAGCTCACTTACAAGTTAACATATAAGTACAAGACTACTGTTTAATATTAATCAAAATTAGTAGTAGTTATTTTGACAGCAAGCCAAGTTACTTTCATAATAAGAAACTCTTTGTACTTTAGAAGTTAGAACACAGTAACTTGTCCAAACATGTTTGCAAACATAAAGTCACATAAATGTACCTTTTACTTATTTTACATGCTCCAACTACAATGATGATTTTTTTAGTCATTTTTAAGTCTTACTATTGCATACTTCTGATCAAGGAAAGCGGCAAACTCCAATGTAGTAATATTTTAATGTTTAGCTTCAGCAATGGTAACCTAGGCATGGCACAACGAATGAACACCTGTCCATAACAACTGTGATTTCATGTCAAGAGCTTGGAAAATTCGTGAACTTAAGATAACTTTAAACAATGACCATCAGTGTGTGGTATCAAGAAAGTCAAGCACCTTCAACAAATAAAAAGATTTCCTGTCTAAATGAATAAAACTTCCAACTTAGCATAGGTGGATGCTTAAGCATATTAACTACTGGAAAAGACATTTCCCATCAATCAAAAGAATATGGATGGAAGGCAAATATAAGATAAAAACATGGGTTAATACGAAGTTTCATGCCACATTTCTAAAAGATAACTTGATCATACTTCTGTGATCAAAAGTAAGTACCTTTTTTCCAGTGTCAAGGTATCCCCTGCTTCGCTGGAGCGCCTTTCTGCTAGCCTTACAAATACATTAGCAGCAAGAACATGCTGCCGCTTCAGGACATAATATCGTGCCAGAAGCTCAAAGCATTTTATTTGATTAAATGTTATAGGTCCTCTTAAGTGATCCGGTTGGGAAGCTGGTGGTGTCAAAGCAGAAACAGAGCGGACCTATAAAAGTTAGCCAAAGAGGTAGGTGAAAAAAATATATAAATTATGAGTTCAAACAGAGTTTGAACTCTGAAAATTAGAACAGCAGCCATCAAAATGCCTTGGCTTGACAATTATGATTTCGGATGCATCAAAGCTCAATAAACACTAATAATTTGGGTCCGAACAAAATTACATAAATCATATTGACAAACAGAATGGGAGGGTGTAAGGGGGTGGTCAAACCTCTTGAACAGGTTCATTTACAGCACTTTGCAAAAATGGTACCAAATCTGGCCCTCCATATTCCAAAAACTCATCTTCAAGGCCCAACTCAATCAGTGTTCGATACAAATATTTGTGGAAAACTCTATCTGATGACTGGACACCAAGTTGAATAATCTGGCATACATACTTTTTCCGAGACCCTTGATCGAGGACAGATTGGGAAACAGGTATGATAGGAGAACTGAATTCTTTCCTCGATGATTCACCTTTTAGAGCACGTAGAGCACTCGTGATGATCTCATAGCACTTCTCACGCCGAGCAAGAGCATGCTCTCGAATCCCTGCATCTATTTGCTCATTGAAAGCATCACTATCAGGGTCAAGAGTCTGCGCCTTTTGTAAAGGTAATCTAACCACAGCTTCATAGAATCTGCAATTAACTTAGCATGTTATGACTGAGAAAAGATAATCCAACAATAAAAAGAATTTCAAAAAAACTGCAAAAGACTGTCCGACTCAACAAACCTTAAATCCTCAAAGCGCTTACAAACAGTTTGCAGGTCTACAGACTCTGGAACTGAACTTAGGTTAGTGAAGGCATCTCTAGCTAGGTTTTCCCTTTCCTCTGTATCAGAAGTAGCAGCAGCTTTCTCAAGACATTCAACAGCCAAGTAAAACTTGTAATCAGACTCTTTGTAATAGCTTGGACAACCAATCCGCAATCTACCACTAATATCACCTACTGTTCCTCTGCCATCAGGACCAGTGTAATACTGAAAAAATAAATGACTACTGATGTGAGAGAAATGTCCAAAAGGAGTGCAAAAATGACATGCTGAATCAATGCGTGCCAGTAAAAAAATGGGGAGAGAGAGACAATGTCAATGATCATGATCATAAAGTTCCAAAAGTAAGAGGTAGTTGGCTTGATAAAATTTATAACTCGTGTAACGTTGATTTATTGACTTATAAGTTGTTGTACTATCTCAATTATGTGTGTTAGCATAAATTGTACTTACAAATAAATGTTTCATAAAGTCAATAAATATAAGCTGACCAAAATTTCAAGTACTGGAAAGGAATGTGCTATTTTTTAAGTAATAAAACTATCTGTACACAACTTTTTAGCCAACTTTCATAATTAATTTATGGCATATTTATAACGACACGTCTCTTACATGATTGTTGTATCTAATTATAATGCTTGCCCTTAAATTTAATTTTTAACTCATAAATTTAATGTTGTTATGATTAATGGTATTTTTTCAGTGGGATCCATTTCGGACGACCTAGACAATCATCATGCCTATTAAAGTTTTTTATGATAAAAAAAACCAAGATATAAAGAAAATTATAGATATATCTAATTGGTTTTATGTTTTCCTCTAATTAATTTTTTTTTTTAACTTAATTGACAGGATAATTAGGCACCAATTGATTATTTAGTGCACTAATTAAGCCAAAAATTGTTATTTAGTTACCAAATTAGCATCAACTTAGCCCATAATTTATATTTATAATTTAAATAAGAGACATATTCATGCAACTTTTTAAGGAAAGAAAACCATTATTTATCCTTCATATCAAAAGAAACATGAAACCCCAAAAGAATCTCTACATTTCGTCTTGTTTACATTCTGCACTTGGGATTTTACAAGGTACTATAATTTTTTTATTTTGCTTTGTTTGGATAATAGTATGGTCAAATTCATGTTTACTTTCATAATAGTCCACTGAAATTGGTTAAAGAAATTGCATAGCAGTCTTTTCATATTCTACACCTCTTTGCAGGCAAATGTGTGTACTGTGCATGCACAAAAATCCTTTTTTTTTTCGATAGGTAGTATGCACACATTCATGAATATAAACTTACCTATATATATGTTGTACGTGTATGTATGTGTATAGGCAGTGGGTTGTGTGCATATGTATGTATATACATATATATGTATCTGTATATGTATATATGTTTACGTTATAGGTGTTTATATATATTTTCTGTATGTATCTACATGTATGCATGTATGTGTGTGTGTGTATATATATAGGTGGCTGTAAGTATGGTATCGACCACCAGAAAATTTGTTACAAAATCTAATCTTTCACTTAGGTTTACTCTTCTAAATATGTTACATTACTTCATATAAATTTTTATATGTATTAGAAGAGATATATTTGTTTATTCATATTCATATATTACTTAATAATTTTTTGAATATAGCAATGGGACATTAAACCAGATTCTTGGACAATTAAACTATCTCAAAAAGAAATGAGAATAATACTCATTATAATTTCAAATCCCTTTCCCCTTTTTTTATTCACTCCACTACAAGGGTTTATAAGTATATGTGTGTATATATAGACGTGTGTGTACAAAGATGTATGTGTTTGCATTTATGTGGCTATAGACATTTATATTAAATTTTCTTGAATTTTGTAGAAAAAGGGATTTATTATATTAATGGATTATTGAACTATTATTTTAATGGTTATTGAACTAATTAGTACCTATTGGACTTGAAGATGTCTTTTAAAGTGGATTCACTTTTAATTTTGTGAACCATAGCACTTTTGTGTTACACATACGGTTTTACAACAATGATGATAATAAATTAAGCCCATTTTTTAGCCCCATGTTTCCCAAAACTCAACCCCTATTTGACTTTCTTTAAATTAAAATTATTTATTTCTCATACCCATTTTCAACCACACATTCACATCATAAAATATTGTACACGTAAGCCTAAAACTTTCTCCAACTTTTTAACTACACATTTTCCAAAAAAATTACTATTCAAAATATTATTTTTCCACAAATTTCTCTTCATAATGACCATCAAACAAGGGCTCATTTTCAGCTACACATTCTCCCATAAAATAATTTCACGTAAATCCAAATTTTTCTCCTAATTTCTTAACCACACATTCTTCAAATAAATCACTATTCCAAAGCACATTTCCCCCAAAAATGGGACTCAAACAATGGCTAATTAATTTAGCATATATTTGGGCTCCATTATTCCACATTATAATGAGAGATAATAATTTTTTTGAGAATGTGCGATTTAAAAAAATTAAAAGTTTTTAAGTTTATGTGTAATATTATTTTATTAGAGAATGTGTAGTTAATAAGAAGAGGGAGAAATGAATTTTAATTTAAGGGGAGTCAAACAGGGGCTTCGTATAGCTATGTTATGGGTTCATATTTAAAGAGGGATTTTGTCGAAATTTCTAAATAATCAATTAGAATTTTGGCACGTTGATTTCATAGGTGGCTAAAAACATCTCCCCTTGCCATTCGAAAATTAAATTGCTAGGACTCGAGGTAAGTTAACGTCACTTTGTCTTCATGTGTATGTTACGTTGTTACATGTATAAATATAATACCAAAATTGTTATTATGTGATTAATGCATTTCTATATCATTAATATTTCTCGACATATTCATGTATGTCTATGCATCCATAAGCATGTATCAAATTTCAAGAAATAAAAAGTTTATAAATGTGTTGGTAAAAAAGAATATTGGTGCGGAATCGTATAGAAATTCTTATAATAAGAATTATGTAATAAATAAGAAAGATATTTCAACAATCATGTTTTGTATATATTGAATAATAATTAATTGTCCTTGAAAAGTGTACAATGCATTTTTATTTATAGGCAAAACTATTTCTTAATCCTACTAATAGAAGGAAATTAAATTCTAAAAGGAAAGAAATTAGAAATCCTATTATAATCAATAAAGAAAAGAAATCATATTCTAAACAAAAAATTAGAATAAAATGATAAAACTTATTATAACTAGACATCTTATTATAAATATCTAATCCTAATCCAATTTACAATAGCAATATGATTGTCCTACATCAAACATTTTTTAAAAGAATAAGTATCTAGTTACTTTTAAAGAGGTATGACTATGCCATGAAAGATGTGAATGAAAATGAAGCATGGGGACAGTGCACCCGACCAATGTTAAATGTTGAATGCTAACCACTAGCACTACTATCGCTAGATTGAATAGGGTTCCAAATATTAATGGCATATACATTTAATTGGCTAGACGATAAACTAAATTGAGCTCAGAAACGTTAATGTAAGTGATTAAAGAAAAGAAAGAAAGGGGATACAAATTTGAAAAGTTACTTATTTAAAAGTAATGCATATGTATAACATGAAAATACAACCCGTGCATGTAGTTTACTTATTGGATATTAGCTCATTACATGTTATCAACTATTTTCAAATGATGAGAGCTAAATAATGCAATTATTTAGTATTTTATTTACTTTACAAATTATTGGGTCACTTAAATTCACTGATAATTTATTCATTGCAAAAATAAATCTTATAATTTTTCTGCATTTATCGTTTAAATGATAATTGATGCTAGCACTTATAAGTTTAGGGTTTTTAGACTTGTAGTGTTTACAATAATGCACATGAGGTCCCCAAACTTTGACACCCCCCCCCACCCCCCGCATTTCTAGTCCAGACATTTTTTTTCTAAGGATTTCATTGCTCAACCTGCCCATTTTTTGGTGCATTTCGTCCCAATGGTTTCCATTCCCTAACAAAGAAATTGTTAAGCGGACATGAAAGACAAATTTTTCTCCAAGTTTAAACATGTAAATAAAAAAACATACATCAATTAAGCCTTTGGGGTCAATTGCATGAATTATTTTTTATAATTTTCAGTTCATTACTAGATGGAGAGAAAAACAAAAGTCTTCTTCCTAATGCCCACCCAAAGCGCACCCCCCCCCCCCCCCCCTTTCTCTCTCTCTCTCTCTCTCTCAAAGTCCAACACAGAGATCGAAATTTGGCATGTTGCATAGTAAGTAGAGACCAGATGTGTGGACAATGGGAGGCGGGGATGTAGTCTAGGATTGGGGGCTTGAGCGGTGGACTTCATGTTGGGGTTAGGGGAGCATGAGAAAGAAGACTGTTTATTTCATTTATTTCTTCCCTTTTTTTCATTTTTTTAACTTAAAAGGAAAAGTTACTTGCAAGAAGGTCACATAAGGTAAATCAAACAATAGATAAGAAATTCTTCGAAGGACAAGATGACGGACATCAATGGCCACATGTTAAGTACCTCCATCATGGCAGAGATGAGCTTTGTAGCTAGTCGATCACCCTCTTCGGAACAAACTAGCTGATGGAATGTTAACTGAACTACTGCTTCCTTTGAATTAGCATCAAAACCCTGAATTAAGCGTGCTACAAGGTGTTGTGAAAGCAGTTTAAGTAAAAATAGTGCTTCTCCACATCTGAGGAGCAACTGCCTGATACACTCCATTGCTCTCACCTGGAGGACAATCCAATTGGTTATGTACTATATTTTGAGTACAGAGAAATGCACAAATCTTGAAAGATATATTTACCTCCATTGCAGCCAGTTCTGCAGAACTATAAGGAAGTCGCTGCCTTTTGTTTAATGATCCATCTTCGCCTGACTCACCATTCCGGGAGTAGGAACCCAAGAGACTTTGCAGCATACTTCTGTCACCAGCACCAAGACCTGATCCAGTTCCAATCAAAATTGAACCAGTTAAATCTCCTAAACCTGCAACACAGCCATACAGCCCCCTCCTCTGATTTCTTCTAGAACTCAAGAACTTCTCTAGAGAGCGAATTTTGTCCTCAAGGACATTCATCGCGACAACAGAGAGTCTGCATACAACTATCAGGTTTTCATACGTAGAATCTGAAGAACCTTGGCCACCTTTTGTGACAAAAACAGGAAGCTCCCACAGAGGTAGAAGTAACCTTGATGAGCACAAACAGAGGCCTTCATGAGCCGCTGAAAACACAGGCTCAGCCTCTTGAACAACCTGCCCCATGCTAAACCCTGCAGTTGCAGTTCTAGTATTTGACAATGCACCACTGCCTCCTAGTTGTGGTATTCCAACAATTTGAGGGTCCTCAAAAGCTTCAGCTGCCTTCTCCGCAACAACATTGCTTATCAAGGTCTCAGTATATACCATCCTTGAAGCCAGCAGCAAACACATTGCAGCTGCCTCCCCAGCACCAAACCGATTGAAGAAGTCCTCTAATAGTGATCTTGGTGAACTGGATTCTAACAACCTTCTCAGGATGTCAACTGGTCTGTTAAAAACTACTTCCATCATGCCCATGGTACTGAATATAACAATTTTCCTTCTTGGTAATATATGTTGGGTGGAAAGATCACCTCTAGCCCAAAGTTTATAGCATGCCTTTTCACAGGATTCAAATGAGTTATTCAACCCATAGAGTTCTAATTGTGAATATAGAGAATGCACAATGGCCGCTGTATCAGGCAGGGGTAACAAATCTGCTACAAAAAGCATCCTGCCCTCAACAGGTAACGATGACACCAATTCCCGAAGTGCGCGAGAGCTTGTTGCACCTGATCCCAAGCTCGAAGATGAAGACTGTGTGCTAGGATCCCTATTCACAATAAGAAGCGAAGATATGGCAGTAGGAGATGTATCTGAAAGGACAAGAGTTCCGGCAGAATAATATGCTGCTTCAATCTTCAGTGACAGATCTTCACTTTGAGATCTTCCAGCAAGAGATAGAGCTCCAAAGGCTAGCCCACTGCCCGCCCCTATAGGAGGAGAAGGCCTGGTTGTTACAACTTTTAAGCAGCTTGGTCTCTGATGATCAGTACCAATCCTGCGTAAACCTCCAACAGCACCATTGTTCCCACCAGATGGAGCAGTTGAAAGGTACATCCTTCTGCCATCCGACAAAACAGCAACAAGATGCAACCACTTTGACTCTAAGGTAGATAAAGGTGAAATACAAACTATAGACAATTTAGTTGACCGAGATGGGGCCCTCGGCCCTGCTGGTTGTCGACCACCATAGTGAGGATCCCTTTGATTGATCAAATTTCTTTCTTCAGCCACCTTCTTGAGTGGGCCATTTCCATTTAGTCCAAAAGAGAATACTTGTATTTTCATCTCTTCAGTGCGTGCATATAATATATGTCTCTCATTATCAAAAACCATTTCGACAATGGGGTCAACAGCTCCAAATTTAAATACGTTGGGTACAACCCACCTGCAGGGAAAGGAAAGCATAGATATTACAGTTAGATGCAAGCAAATGATTACACTTAAAGCCCTTGTTTGATCCCAATTTTCCCAAAAACTCATTTTTTTTCAAACTTATTTTCAACTACGCATTCACACAATAAAATATTTTGCACATAAATCCAAAACTTTTCCCTCTTCTTAACCACACATTCTCCAAAAATTCATTATTTCAAAATCTATTAAACCCAAAAAATGGGGCTCAAACAAGGGCAAAGTAAGATTAGAACACGCAGAAGATGATGTAATCACATTACCAAAAAACCATCTATAAGGTTAAAAGACCAACTCTAATTTAAACAGAAAAATAATAAACAATCTTCCAGGAATGTGAACATCTGAATACAGTACATGGCACAATATAATACTGATGAACTCTGCACATGAAAGAAGAACTACCTTGAAATGACACTTCCCAGACCAGCAGTTAGACAGACTTTACGGCACCGTTTGAGCCAACCTGAACCAGTTGTATATTGCATTTCATAAATGTGACCATCACGCCCCGCCAGAAATATATGACCTCTATCAGTGCAAGTGATGCATGTCATAGTCACTCCATCCGATGGAATTGTGTACTCTGGTAATGGCTGAAGGGAGAGCTGTTCATATGGATCGGTTCCATCACCCCTTCCAGAACAACACACTCCAACAAGGATCAGCTGGTTGCAAAATATATCCACAAGATACAAGGGAAATAGAAATTTTAGAACATAAAAGCATGGAGAAATGGAAAAAAAGAAAGGAAAAATTGTCATTAGAAAATGAAAATGATTAGTAGGAACCCAGCACCAAGAAAAATTGAAGTTGAAATACAATTTCTAATCTGATAAAAACTCCCAAAAAATGTACACAAAAATATAAAATTTACAGGACCAAATATTCACATTCTGCAAGTTAAAAGTAGGACGAATTAGAACATATATACACCTTTGCACTGTCCATAAGAGAGCATTTTCATATTCTTAAAGAGTTACTTAGTAATGCTCTACACAGAAGAAAACATGTGGAAGGGGAGATACGAGAGTACATGAACAAGAAGACTAGAAATGAAAGAAATAGCATAACCTTGAGATGTAGCATAAAACAGGGTACATTATTTACCCAATAAGTGACATAGTTTGATGCAATTAACCAGTTCATTTTTCAAAGGTGGACTAAACATTTTAGGGTGTGGACAGAAAAGAGTCAATTTGCATCAGATGCTAAGAACCATTACCTGGAATTGGATACTGGAAACTAAAGAAAAATAAATATATATCTAAATATATGATGCAAGAAATTGGCTATGGTCAGAATGATAGGAAATATCTTAGCATCATCCATTACTGACACGTGCAATAAAGATAACAGAAAACTAACTTATTTCTAATAAATTTGAGCAAGCTACATGAATTCATATTTTTTTGGAGCCAATGTGTTCGATTTGTCGCTAAAATTTACAAGAATTTCCAATGCAATCAAATCCTTCACAACTAATTCTAATTTTCAGCAACCTCGCCTTCCAATATTTTCCATAGAGATCTCATCACTTTTGTGAATGGAATCATCTTTGAATCTAGACAAGACATACCCAACCATGCCATTCCCTTAATTTAATTACAATTGAAGTCACCTCTAATTGTAGGCATAGATTCTATTTCCTCCTTATACATTCTAAAATGGTCACCCATCCATCCTAACATCTTCATTTACAAGATGTTCATCTTATGGACATTTTGTCCTTTAAAATTGCATCGTTCGGTATCATAAAGCCTAGCTAGTCTAAAGTTTTGTCAAAACTGTATTTTAATCTTATTTCTTCCTATCACATAGAATCCCTGTAGCACTTCTTCATTTGATCAAATTCTATGCTACATCCTCTTCAAGTCCTCCTTGTCAATAACTGGACCTTTATTCTTATGAAATTCTCTTTGGGACAGCATGATCTTCTATAATGACTATTTTTATCAATATATCTACTATAGCTAAAGGGAACCTCTCAGTACCACAAAACAAGTTAATCTAATAGCCTGTGAAACCTTATAGACATCTCCTTTCATACTGAATCCCCATAGCAGTTCTCCATTTCATCTAATCCAGTCTTATTTTATGCATTGTGTGTTCTTCGAATCCTCCTTTCTTGCCAATAATTGAACCAAATACTTCAACAATCTCTATTATCATCAACATGAATACAGTGCTCGCTTCATGGTTTTTATGTCATTGTCTTGTGTTATAATGGTAACAAGAAGAAGAAAGCAGGGGGTCAATCCCACTGAATTAAGCATGGAATCACTTTCTTTAGCGCTAAGAGTCTTAGAGTAGCGTATGTCCCACAAAAATAGTCATTTAAACAACATAGGCAATGTCTGGTTGTGTACAGGAGTAATCTAGGCTGACATAACTGCTGGTCCATCAACTTCAAGATATGAGAATTGCATCTGAATACAAGATATATAGAAGGTATGAAGCACTTCCATGGGACATGGATACGTCGAGGACATATTGATTAAAATAATACAAAATAAATTATTTTTATTTTTTTCTACGTTGTTTCTTTGAAAACATGGGAAAACAAGGCTCTGAAGATACCCTTAATTTCAGTTTCCAAATTCCCTTCTCGTGCAAACTCTTTCCACGCTCATGCTTATCAAAAAAATTTAAGAATCAGTAACAAAATTAGAAGGTAAGCACTAACCAGGCAAGCACAGAAGAAAAATGGAACTTCACCATCATATATGGTATCCATGTGAAATTATCATATAATCCTCCAATAAACACAATATTCCATGAGAATTCATTTAAAAAGTACTAAAAGGTAAGGGAAGTTAACAACCTCAACAGGAGTTGCCAAGACTAAAAGATATTGAATAGCTTCAATAAACACACCGGGCTTGGCTTTGGCCAGACCAACAGCAAAAATAGCTTGTTCCTCCCCGGTATATTCAGGACATTGACCATCCCTAAATGACAGGAAGAGTAAAAATTTAGAAATATTGGATAACATAATAATTATTTTCCACCAAAATAAAAATGGTAGATATACTGATTCTTAGATATAAAGATTGCAAAAAAAATTCCAACGGAAGCTAGAAGACAGCAAAAACTTGTGAATGTTTTAGATAAATGATAAAGAAAATCTGAAGAGTTTGAGTTCCAATTGAATGCTTGCAGGTTATAAACTAAATTACTGTTTTGGGCGAATATATTTTATAGCAAACCAAAAATAAATAGCCAACTTGCATAAATAAATAGGTGCCTAATTCAAAAACTAACGCTGAACACCAGCGACCATCAAGATTGCTTAAGCCGTTAGAAGTTCCGGAATGGAAGTGGGAGCATGTAACGATGGACTTTGTGATCGATTTCCCAAAGTCAACAAGGGATAATGAGGTTACTTGGGTCATTGTGGGACTCACCAAATCAGCTCATTTCTTGTCGGTTCGAATGAAATTTTCAATAGACCAATTAGCACAGTTGTATGTGAATAAGATAGGAAGGTTGCATGGTGTGCCCTTTTCAATCGTATCAGATAGGGATCCAAGGTTCACGTCGAATTTCTGGAAAAGTTTATACCAAACTATGAGAACCAAGGTAAAATTTAGTACAGCTTTCCACTATCAGACAAATGGGAAGTCTAAGCGTACGATTCAAACACCGGAAGATATGCTTCAAACATGTGTCCTTGATTTTGGAGGACATTGGGATAAACATTTACCCTTAATTGAGTTTACATACAACAACAGTTATCACGCTTCTATTGGCATGCCACCATATGAGGCATTATATAGGAGGAAGTGTAGATCACCAGTTCATTGGGATGAGGTCGGTGAGCAAAAGATTTTGGGTTCAGAGATCATGGAATAGACAGTGCAGGCTATTGAGAAAATTCGAGCTAGTATGAAAATTGCCCAACAAAAGAGTTATGCTAATAGAAGAATTGGAATTTTCAGTACGAGGCAAAGTATTTCTCAAGATAGCACCAATGAAAGGAGTGTTAAGTTTTGACAAGGGAAAGTTGCGACCAAGGTTCATTAGCCCATTTTAAATCTTGCAACGTATTGGATATGTCGCGTATCAATTAGCTTTACCCCCCAGAAATTTCGATTATGCACGTCTTCCATGTGTCAATGTTTAGAAAGTACGTTCCTGATCCAACTCATGTGGTCAACCATCAGTCCATTAAGTTACAGCTACGACGAAGTGTCAATTATATCATTAATCAAAAATTTCAAGCGGGCTCAGGAATAAGGTAATCCCCTTAGTAAAAGTACAATGGCACAATCACTCAATCTAAAAGGCAACCTGGAAGCGAAGTAGAGATGTGAGCTAAGTATCCACAACTCTTTGATGAATTACAAGGTCGAAATTTACTGTTACGGGGGTAGATTGCAATACCCGTACCTATGACCTAATTTTATTAACTAAGGTTTGGCCCGTTAAAAAATAAAGATACGATTAATTTTTTATCCCAATCAATTATATGAAAGCTCATTATGTGAAATTATAGCCCACACCTTTTGTTTTATTTTTCGTTTTGGGTTTAAGCCCAAGTAGTTAAAATCTTATTTAATTTTATTAAATAATTGAGATAATGTTTTAATTTTATCTCTTTTAATTAAAATTGAAATTTTAAATTATTAAGATAACATTTTGATTTTATCTCTACTATATTTAATTTTAGAAATCATGGAGATAATTTTTTTTTTTTTTTTTAATTTGAAATTGATTAGCTTATCTCATTAACCGAAATATGATTGAGATAATGATAAAATTTTATCACTTTTAAAATTCAAAGTTCAATTGAATTAGAACTCTCAAAGCATAGTGGTCCCTATAAATAGGTATCATATATTCCGGTCCCTATAAATAGGTATCATATATTCCATTTTCAAGTACATTCATTTCTTTGTGAAATACACACAATTGAATATACTATATTCATTAATACGTGGGTAAGGGTTGAAGTCCTAAATATATTCCAGTATTTTTTTTATCAATTCCACAAGATATAGGTAAGTGTATAAGTATTTTATGAGATTATATACGTAAGCTATGTTTTTGGAACATTGATTATGAGGTCCTTCATGTATGATTTAAGTTTGGACAGGAGTATAGTAGCGCTACACATGAAAATTCCACTCCACCTATGTTGAGTATAGATTTTCGTCTCAAGGCAGGAGAAGGCCGGTGAAGTAGCAAGTGAAAAGAGACCCACCAGGCATATATTTATTTAAGAACTTATTTAGTATTGATTTAGTAAATTTTTATTTGATGCCAAGTTTCAAAGGATTAACTCTTTTATTTTTTTGAGAATATTCAATAAAATTTCAAGTTCTAGAAACCAATTTTTTTTATGTTCACAATATGATTTTAGTGACGCTCAAATCCTCGAACTCAAGTCGTCACAACCGCCACCATTCAATTCTATACCCTGAACAAAATGATTGTTTTGTCTCCTATTTCAATTACAAGTTATTTTCACACTTCGTTCTTGACTAGAGTAATGCAATCTCTCATACTTCATAACTGTGTTTCATGCCTGCAGAATACATGCACATATTTACATATTATGCCACTGTAATCATCAGTCATGAATCATAAATGAGCATTTGGCACCATCCACTTCCAACCCTTATGACATCATACCATCCACACCACCACACTCAACATCAAGCCCATTGTCACTTTCTTCAGTATGTGTGACTTGCTGAAATTGGTTGAGTTTATACAATCAAATCAATGTTCACAAGATTTATTGCCCACGGAATTTTAACTTGAAGAATTTGATGTAAAATGGAAATGCCTTCGTACTCATAAAAGCATTGGAGGGTTTAGAAGTAATAAAAAGAACATCTTGGGGAAATCTCAGCAGAAAAATTACAATGCCAGGAGAAGTTATATATTTGAATACTTGACGTCAGTCTAATTATAACATAACAATGAACGATACAATAAAAGATAGTTGGCTGCAATAAACTCTAAGAAGAGTTAGTGTCCAACCAATGTTGGTATTTTATGTAGGATCTAAAAAACAAATGATCTGTGGATTTATTCTCATTAGATCTGACTTCTGAGCAAGGCTGCAAGTGATAGCAGCAGTCACAAATACTGATGCTACAGATATCTCACTTCTAAGGCAGCCCACTCACGAAATCTTGCAGACAAAGCCTTCCAAACAATAACAATTGGCCTCTTATAATATGGAGTAAATATTCAGATAATTGATATCAGATATGTGGATTTTCCAACATAACTCATCCAAAGCTACCTTATAGATTAATTTCCAGCTCATAAAATCATGGACGTGTCTCTAGCTTTTAGTTTGGGCCACTGCAGCTGGCCACTTCCAGATAGGTCTTTGGTAAAAATTATGGTGTTATTTTCCAGCTCAGATTTTAGACCTAAAAGTCCTATTACGAGAAAGGAGTATATGGGGAGGCAGATGTTCTTCAATTATAGTGGGAAATAAAGAGAAAAAATAAATGATATAATCATTCCATCAATATACATTACCATTAGCACTTCTCCACACAATAAGCCTGCCTTAGCACACAGCAAGGTGAGAAAGATTGGAACTTTATTACAGTTAAATTGGATAATTATGGTTTTTGAATTAAATTGAGATATCTAGAACTTAACTGCACCTAATAGAATCTTCATAGTAGAAAGGTTGACCAAATCTCCTACTCCAGCAACTTCAACTGAACTAAGTCATAACATGTACTATCCTTTTCCTTTCTGATGCGGACATCATAGGGATTTATTTTATTGTTATTGGACTTTATTATTTGTGTTTCGTATTATTGGGCTTGTTTTAGCGGGTTAGCCCAAGCCCTTAAAATTATTTTCTGCTATTTATTAGGTTTTCATTGTAGTTGATTTCAGTTGATGATTGAATAAATTTGAGATTGGTTTTGCCACGTTTTTTTCCCCTTCTCGGCTTCTTCTTCTTCTTCTTCTCGGCTTTTCCTTCCTCCTTTTCTTCTTCTTTCACATTCTACATCAAATTGGTATCAGAGCTAAAGCTTGGGAACTACTTCACGCACCTAATTTCTACAACCGAGTCCCATTGCAACCCCAGTTCCAGCATCTTCATAGCCGCCGGCCACCAAACAAATCCATTAATCCAATAAACCAATCAAGCCCACTGATTTGATTCCACAACCAGTTAATTTTCTCACACTGCAACCCACGTACCAAAGCTGAACCCAACCTCTCTAATTCTGTCAATTCCCAATCGGCCGATGCTCGCTCACTTTTCGCTCGTGGCCGCCGTCATCACTGCCACCATCACCTAATTCCGCCGCCACAGTCACCGGCTCGACTCCACTACAAAAAAAAAAAAAAAAGTAGAAGAACAAAAGGGAGCAAGAAATCGCGAAGGAGCAGGCACCCCAATTTGAGCCTCTTTTTCGATTTGCAGAGACGACTTGAAGTTGATTTGGGTAATGTATTGTTTAGCTAATCTATTTTGTAGTGGGCCTCCATTTCTAATTTTCAAATTGGGCCTCAATTTAAGTATATTGTGATTAGCTATTGGGCCAAGTGTAACCAGCTATAGTCTCTGAAAAAAAAAAAAAAAAAATCTTTTCCTAATATTTTGCAGGTACTTCTCTTTAATCTACGGATCAGTTCAATTCATTCGACAAACAAAACGGGAGCTACTGTTTCGTTATCTTTGGAGATCAATTATTTCGCGCTCAGTTACTCGCTGAACGACAGGGAAGCTACTATTTCTTTGTCTTTAGTTTATATTACTGTTTCGTCTTAAAATTACTTCAATTAAATTTTGTGCTGCTGTTATTTTATTTTTTCCCTACAATTTCCGCCCATACATCCTAAATTTTGTTACCGCCACCTTTCTCCCTTTATATTTTACGAGATTACGTTACTGACTAGTATTTGACTTTTGCTCTACTATTTTACATCGATCAGCGATATTAGCTTGCCCTATTTGGATTTACATATTCCCAAAAAAAAAAAAAACAAAACAAAAAAACAAAAAGAAATTGATCAGGTCATTTTTTTTTTTTAAACGAGTTGCTCATTGATCTCTCTATACACCTCATTTAGCTGGTAGTGCATTGCATGCAATTGCGTAGTGGTCGCCTTGTCACATCTAGTTCTCGTAACCTGACCATGGACCCAACTCAATTTGACGCCATCACTCGTCAATTAGCACAACTTGTCACTGGCCAACAACAATTACAAACTGAGGTAGCAGCTACTCGTGAGGAAACTAGAGACTTAGCTGCTAGGTTGTCCACCCTTGAACATACCCCGCATTCGACTGAAGTTGAGAACTCGGACGCATCTAATAATAAGCGTTATCGTCGTCCCCAAGGTGTCCGACAACATGTTAGGCACAACCGTAGGGACGACAATCACGTTCGGGAACGGGAGCGAGAACACCACCGTCATGATACTCAATCTCCTCCTCGTCACGATGAACGTTTCTTTAGAAACATTAAATTGGATGCCCCAACCTTTGATGGCTGTTTAGACCCTCGGGTATTTACTCAATGGGTTAGAGATATGGACTGTTTATTCGCTTGGTATGGGGTCCCAGAAGACCGGAGAGTTCAGTTTGCTAGTCTGAAGCTAACCGGCACCGCTCAACTCTTTTGGGAAAGTGTTGAGGAACTCCTGGAGCGTCGTCATGCTCCTCCTGTTGGGAGTTGGGATGAAATGAAGCGTCGCCTTCAAGAGAAGTATCTACCTCAATCATATAAGGGTCATTTGTTGGATCAATGGAATGCCCTCACGCAAGGCACTCGACCAGTGACTGAGTACGTTACTCAGTTTGATGAATTTAGAATGAGATGTCAGGTCGTTGAGGATGAAGCCATGACCTTAAGCAGGTTTTGGCAAGGCCTCAGAGATGATCTTAAACGTGAGCTTGTCCTTCGGGGCGTTGCTACTCTTGACCATGCCTATGCCTTCGTCCGAGATTACGAGTTAATTACTAGGACTCCGTTTAGAAGTCGTGGTGACAACCGTACCCCTATTTCTTCAGCATCCAGTTCTGCAGCGCCCACTACGCACCAAAAGTCTATTATAAGGCCTTCCCCATCCAAGGGTCCTCTTGTAGGAGAAAATAAAGGTAGGGGTCCAGAAATTCCAAGGACGTCGTCCCGCTTGCAATGTTTTAATTGTAAGGGTTTCGGTCACATTTCTTCTAACTGTCCGAGTCGAGCCCTAGTTCTGGAAGAACGTGAGAGTAGAGAGGATGGTGTATTGGAGGATCAAGTTTACGAACCTAAGTTTGAAGAGTTTGAGGACTTGGATGATAATGAAGACACCTTCTTAGGTTGTATTCGAACCCTTCCGGTGGAGTTAGAATCAAGGCCACTTATCCCAGACACGTCGAGATTAGGTGTCGTACGTTGTACCCTGACTCAGCCCAAAAATGCTGACGATTGGCGACGTCATGCCATTTTCCACACTTACATCAAGATCAATAATAAAGGATGTAAGGTCATAGTAGATAGTGGTAGTTGAATTAATGCTGTGTCGATGACTACTGTAACCCGTCTGGGGTTGCAATCTGTACCTCACCCTCAGCCATATAGTGTCTCTTGGGTTGATACTTCCTCAATAGCTGTAAAGGAACGTTATGCAGTGCCTATTCAGTTTCTCGAGTATAAAGATCATATATGGTGTGACGTCATTCCCATGGATGTCGGTCACGTCATTCTTGGTCGGCCTTGGTTGTTCGATTTAGATGTAACCATTTATGGGCGATCCAATTCATGCTCGTTCGTATTTAATGGTAAGAAGATCCACCTTAACCCTCTGCCACCAAGACCTGTTGGCTCACATGAAACAAAGAAAAGTGGGGAACGAAAGGGATTACACATCATTAATCCTACAGAGTTCGAACGCACACTTGTGGGCGATTCGGTTGTGTTTGCCTTGGTTGTCCTGGAAATCCCATCTAGTTCCCAGTCCGTAGCCCCTCCTGAAGCCCAGGCGATCATTCAAGAGTTCCCGGATGTGTTCCCCGAGGACTTACCTGACGAACTACCTCCTTTACGAGACATCCAACATGCCATAGACTTGGTCCCGAGAGCGTCACTCCCAAATCTGCCACATTATAGGATGAATCCTACTGAACACGCTGAACTAAAGAGGCAAGTGGATGAACTCCTTCACAAAGGATTCATCCGTGAGAGTTTAAGTCCTTGTGCCGTGCGGTTGACCTAAGAAAGATGGCTCTTGGAGGATGTGCGTAGATAGTCGTGCTATCAATAGGATCACAGTAAAATATCGCTTTCCTATTCCTAGGCTTGACGACATGTTGGATATGATGGTTGGTGCTACGATATTTTCCAAAATTGATTTGAAGAGTGGATATCACCAGATTAGGATCCGCCCGGGTGATGAGTGGAAGACCGCTTTTAGAACAAAAGATGGTCTTTATGAGTGGTTAGTTATGCCTTTCGGCCTAACTAACGCTCCGAGCACTTTTATGCGAGCAATGACACAAACTCTTCGTCCTTTCATGGGTAAGTTCCTTGTTGTCTACTTTGACGACATTCTCGTCTATAGTACAACGAAGGAACAACATCGAGATCATCTCCAGCAAGTTTGTTCTGCTCTTCGGGCAACAAAATTGTATGCTAATGTCAAGAAATGTTCGCTCTTCACCGATAGCGTCGTTTTCTTAGGCTTCATTGTATCATCTATGGGGGTATCTGCCGATCCAGCCAAAATTCAAGCGATTGTTGATTGGCCTGAGCCTAAGACTTTGCATGATGTTAGGATTTTTCATGGCCTAGCAACCTTTTACCGTCGTTTCATCAAGGGGTTTAGCACAATCATGGCTCCCATTACGGAGTGTATGAAGAAGGGAGAGTTTCATTGGACCCATGAAGCAACTAAGGCTTTTAAACTAGTTAAGAAACGGATGACGGAAGCTCCTGTCATGCGCCTTCCTGACTTCACCAAGGTTTTTGAAGTTGAGTGTGATGCCTTCGGGGTCGGCATCGGGGGAGTCCTTAGTCAGGAACGCCACCCTGTCGCTTATTTCAGTGAGAAGTTGAACGACGCCAAACAACGGTACTCGACTTATGATAAGGAATTGTATGCAGTTGTGCAGGCTTTGCGATATTGGCGTCATTATTTGCTACCCCAAGAATTTGTTCTTTATTCAGACCATGAGGCGCTTCGTTATCTCACCTCCCAGAAGAGATTGAATTCTAGGCACGGTCATTTGGGTTAAGTATTCTGAGCCTATTCTTTTGTTTTAAAACATAAGAAAGGTGTTGAAAACCAGGCGGCTGATGCATTAAGTCGTCGTATCTCCCTTCTGTCAATCATGAACGTTAAAGTCATAGGTTTTGAACGGCTTAAGGAAGAGTACGAAACTTGTCCTGACTTTAAGGTTATCTTTCTTGATTTGCAAAATGGACAATCGGATACTGTGGACGGTTTTCGCCTTGAGGAAGGTTATCTTTTTCGAGCTAATAAATTGTGCATCCCTCGCACTTCGGTGCGAGATTTCATAGTTTGGGAAATTCATGCGGGAGGTTTAGCCGGTCACTTTGGGCGAGATAAGACCATAGAGGAGATTGAACGTCAATTCTATTGGCCTAGTTTGAAGAAAGATGTGGCCAAGATAGTTATCACTTGTAACACCTGTCAGTTGGCCAAACAAAAGAGGCAAAACACTGGCCTCTACACACCTCTTCCTGTTCCTGATTGCCTTTGGCAAGATGTGAGCATAGACTTTGTGTTAGGGCTTCCACGTACCCCGAAGAAACATGACTCGATTTTTGTGGTAGTGGATCGCTTTCCCAAGATGGCTCATTTTATCCCTTGTAGCAAAACTTCAGATGCGTCTAGGGTTGCCACATTGTACTTTAATGAGATTGTTAAATTGTATGGTCTCCCTAAAACCATCATGTCGATAGGGATGTTAGGTTCACTAGTCACTTTTGGAGAACGTTGTGGCACAAAATGGGTACAAAGTTAAAATTCTCTACTGCCTATCATCCACAGACTGACGGTCAAACGGAAGTGGTTAATCGTAGTCTTGGTAATTTACTAAGGTGTCTGGTCCAAGAAAATCTACAGCTCAAATTGCATATAACAGTTCCATGAATCGGTCGTTAGGTAGGAGTCCATTTGAAGTTGTTCATGGTTTTAAGCCTAGGAAGCCTTTAGATCTCATCTCGATGTCCCCACATGATAGAGTGTCTATGTCAGCTGAAGCATTTGCACAAAATCTTCATGACTTGCATATTGAGATCAATAAACAACTTGAAGCTAGTAACGCATCTTATAAACTTCGAGCTGATTTACATAAGAGACATGTTGATTTTAATATTGGGGATTATGTCATGATCCGAATTCGACCAGAGCGGCGCCTACATGGACCCGCCTCTAAATTGCAAGCTCGTAGCTCTGGTCCTTTTAAAATTTTAAAGCAAGTTGGCCCAAATGCTTATGTTGTTGACCTTCCACCACATCTTGGCTACCACCATACTTTCAATGTTGAGGATCTAGTTGCTTATAAAGGTCATTTCAATCCCTCTGATGATCCTTTCTTGCCTCCATCTGTGGACCTTGACCCGGAATCTCTTGCTACTTCTAACCTATTGTCATTCGTCCCAGCACACAAAGATAAAATTGATGCTATTTTAGATGAACAGATTGTGTTGACTAAAGGTGGGGATGTTCAGCGCTTCCTTGTTCGTTGGGTTGATCGCCACGTGCATTTGCACATGGATTACTAGAGAGACACTACAGCAACTTGATCCAGACTTATTGGAGCTCTATCGAAGTCAGCAAGATCTTCATTTGCCCAGTTCTCCTTCCACGCATCCAGGGGACGTTGGTGGGGACACCAGATTCCGACCACCACTGACACGCTTTTATCGACGTCGGAGGAAGCTCGTCCAACCCCTGAGCTTATGGTTGGGCGATTGATTGCAGCCTTTTTCTACCTATCCACTCGACGGGGTCCAGTTTTCTTCTACCCCAGGAGAGTTGATGCGGACATCATAGGGATTTATTTTATTGTTATTGGACTTTATTATTTGTGTTTCGTATTGTTGAGCTTGTTTTAGCGGGTTAGCCCAAGCCCTTAAAATTAGGTTATTTTCTGCTATTTATTAGGTTTTCATTGTAGTTGATTTCAGTTGATGATTGAATAAATTTGAGATTGGTTTTGCCACGTTTTCTTCCCCTTCTCGGCTTCTTCTTCTTCTTCTCGGCTTTTCCTTCCTCATTTTCTTCTTCTTTCACATTCTACATCACTTTCAGCTTATGATCTAGCAAGCACCTATTTCTCTGAGTTCATATAGAATGACATATTTAAGAACTTACGTAGTCCCACGGTATTATAGACTTCCTTTTCTTCTATTTTCATCATTATTATAATTTTATTACTCAACCTAACTGGTTACTCTTAGTTTATCCCAATTGGATCCATTGCTGCAATGCAATGATTTTACAGATAAGTTAATACTCCGCAAATTCACAATGAACAGCATGTGCTTGTAAAACATATACATTCATTAGCCTTAATATGTCACAAAATGAATGCTAAGCATTAGCTGTCAATAACTTTCCATATCAGTATTTTAGTTATCAAGATTTTTTACAACATAACAAAACATTTACAATTCTTCAGTGAAGGTGTTCATCTATTAAGAAATGTAATCAATATCACAACTCTCACCACTTATCAAACCGCCAAAGAAATAAAGAGTTATCCACTGAAGCCCAAGCCCTGCGTATTTCTGGAAATATCCCACATAATGCTGTTCCCTCCCCACCAGCTGCATTATATCTTTCAATCAACACGGGAGGCAACTCCCAAGTATCCACAACCTCAAACAAAGGAGGCCACTGCAATCAGAAAGTGAATGGATCCATTTCAATAGCTTTCAAAGCAGGCAAAAACCCATTTGTCAAAATATATCAAGAATGACATTTTTATCAATCATGCATTAAGCCATCAGTCTCAATAGTTACAAACGTTGCCACATTCATTTCAACTGTGACACACAGAAGCTATAAGGAAAAAGTACGTGAAAGTCCATACTTAGTTTTTAGCATCCATGGGAATTTCTATGAATAAGGAGTTCAAGGGCACTCATTTCTCTCTAATTATTCTTAGTCCAAAAAATATATTGCAATGTTAACTTTATTTTATTTTGCTTGATTTTAGAGGTCCTTATCCTCTTAACTATTGTAGTTGTGTCTTGTCAAAAGAAAAATACACGGCCATCTCACTCTGACCTAGACAATGTTTTTGAGAAATTGCAAGAATCTACAATCTTCTAATATCATCCAAGTAAAATCCAGTTTCTAGATCCACAGTTTTTAACACTAATACCTATACAACAAAGTGCCAGTAGTCTTTTCCTCATGTCATATTTACTTGCATGAAAGGAAAGAAAAAGATATTTCCTAACTAGAGAAGGAAAAGAAAAAGAAACAATTCCTAGTTAAACTAGTAAAAAAGGAAAATAGAAAATAAGTTTCCTAATCCGAATTGGACTTTTATTCCAACTTCTTTCATTCATAGAGCAAGTTTGAACGAGTGCATTAAAAGCCCTATAGGAATCTCTAATAAAATTTTGTGAAGATATCACATTATTTTGGCTAGTTGAATATATGGAACCTTTACCTGGCCTGTAGATGATTTAGTATACTAATTTACTGTATGTCCAAATTCTGGAGTTCAAAAAGATATAAGTATAAACCAGATTAAAAATGACCCCATGCTTTACTACAGTTGTCAGTTTAACTTCCACTACAGATTCTTTATGGATTTGGATTTTATACAAACCAGAGGTACTGGAGACATCGACGAAAGGGAATTAACAATTTACTATGTATGATCTTGATCTTTCCCAAAAAAGAAAAAATGGTTTGACATTTGAAAATTCAAATATCGTTAAATCTGACAATTCTAAGGTTTTCAAATGGCTTGAATTTTCATGTCAAATCCCATGGAATTGGTTCTGATTTATCTTTGCTTGAGTAAAGAAAGCTTTATGCGGCTCCAATTAAAATATATTAATCATGTTCTGATTTACTAAGCTTCCATACTAGTTGAATACATATAAATCATATTCTCAATCATAAATCAAGCCAAATCCATCAAAACAGGATGCCTGATAGTACCTCGTCGAAATCCAAACTGTTGTACCATTATCATAGCAAGGTTGACTGTACTTATTAAAATTTTATCAGTATTTTATTTCTTCTGTTAATTTCAATTACGATAATTAATAACTTTTAAATATTAAACTCACTTTGTTCCAGCTAGCCATTTTCATTATTCGGCTTAAGTAATCAAATAGATTTAAGTATAACCACAAAGTTCAAAAATCACATTTTTTTCTATTCTAGCAATTTTATATTAAAAAATTCAGATAGAAACGGAAAAGATGCCAAAAACTCCAATGAGTTCAAAACTACAATTTTTAATTGTATTTTTAGCAAATATAGCCTTTTTTCACTTTGCAGTTCTTAAACGACAAGACCCTAGACAAACAAAGAATAAGACGATAAAGGTGAAGAAAACTCTAAAGATTCAGACCAATTATCATGTACTGCAGCTAATAAATACAACTTTTATTTGTTTTGTTTCTCAGCACTATAACCGTAGATAAACAAATAAAAAACATTTGTAAATATTCACTCCCACTATCAGACAACTCCTATTAAAAACATACTCATTAATAATCCAAAAATAAAATATTTCCCTTCAGTAAATAAGAACAAAAACTTTTTAACCAAATGCTCCAATTATCACATAATGCAGGCATCCCAATAGATTACTCATATTCAACAAAAACATTCTTTTTTGTTATCCAGTACTAAATCCTAAGAATCATCATACATTAAAAACAAAGACCAAAAATGCAACTATTATCACATTTTGCAGCTACCTGATACATGCAAGCAACAAAAAAATAAATGCTATTTACAGTACAATGCAGCTGCCTAAAGACACAAGTATTCATGGGCACTCCAGGCACACATAAAGTAGAAAACACAGATAGAAAAAGGACCCTATAATGCAGGCATCCAAACCAGAGACCATATAATACAGCTACCTAAAGACAAGAGTATTCGTGGCCACTGGGCACTTAATCCCCAAGCCCACATGAAGTTGAAAATACAAATGGACAAAGTACCTTACAATGCAGGCATCCAAACGCATTTATGATGATTTTAACAGAAAAACAATTACAATTTTTTTTCATTCAGTACCAAATCCTCAGAATCATCATAAATAAAAATCAAAAGTTTAAATCAAAGAATAAATATCCAAAACAATTATCCAACAATGCAGCTACTTATATTATAATGGAAATTATTTATTTATCAGTAATCAATTAATGTCAGACCATTTTCCGTACAATTCAGCTACCAAAAGAGTATTCATGGGCACTGGCGCTTAATACACGACCACATAAAAAAAAAATTTTAAAAAAAACCCACAAATAGACAGTACCTCGCGGGGGTGAGTGGAATAAGGATGACTGGCGTATCTAGAAGCTTCCAAGGATTCTTCGAGGTCGAGCTGGGCGGCCATTGTCCTGCCGATGCGGTCGCTGACGACAATTCCAGCATTGGCGACGTCACGCATCAATATTTCGTTTTGCCAAGCCATCACAAATCAATTGATTCGATCGTTACTTCAAAACCCCTAGATTTAGTACTTCTGTAGAGGAAATACCTCTAGGGCTCGAAATTTGAGGGTAATATTCAAGCCCTAGAGCGGACGGAGAGAATTAACAGCTGAGCACGCAGTTGCATAGGTATAACGAAGGTCCGTTTGATTGCATGGGTGGAAAATGGGTGGAAAGAAAATATTTTACAGATAAAATTTTTTCTAAAAAATGTTTTCTTGGGAATTATAATTAATTGTGTTTGATTGGTATAATTTTCTACCTGAAAAATGTTGAAAGTTTGGTGTCCGTTTGGCTTCGTTTTTTTATAAAAATTGTCCATTAAAGTGATAATCTTTCTACCAATACGTCTAGAATTTGTTCTAATTACCAAAAAGTAAAAAAAAAAAAAAAAATTTAAACAATTAGAAAAAATTATCATATTCGTTTGACTTTGTTTTACATAGAAATTGTCAACAAAAAATGAAAATTCTTTTTACAATAGTTGATAGAATTGGTTGCCTTTACTAAAAAAAAAGGTGGAAAATGTTTTCCCAACTAATAGGTGGGAAAACAAAATCAATTTCGTGCGTCGAATGATTGTCGCAGAAAAAGGTGGAAAACGTTTTCCATGGAAAAATTTACCTATCAAACAGCTTTTTAAGGGTGGAAAAGGAAAATGTTTTCCTTTTCCATGGAAAACTAAGGCTATCAAACGGAGCCGAAGTGAAATTGGGGAGAATTTTCACTTGAGGTGATTTGAAGGGCATTTGACATATATTTTTTAATAAAATAATATTTTTTATTATATCAATAATTTTTTCACCTTTCTCGATGACACATTCTCGATGAATCAATTATTTCAAAATACATTTTTTTAAAATAACGTAACTTAAACACTTTTTGTTTAACGAACATTTTAATTTTTTTATTAACATAATTAATTCTGTTATAAAACTAACAAAAAAGGAAAGAATAATAAAAGAAAATAAATAGAATCAAAATTCAAGTTGTTATAAAATAAAGAGAAGTGAAGATACCTTTGTGCTTTATTAACAACCAAAATCCCAAAATTTATAAGGAAGAACTAGTAATATAATAATAATAATAATAATAATAATAATAATAATAACTAAGATTACACGATGTATAATTGTCATTTACTAATATAATATTTTTTATAATATTTTTTTTGAATGATACATTACAAAATATATGGCTAATTAAAATTTTGTCAAAGAAATTCAATGGGGGCAAAACTTGATAGAAGGAAATAGAGAGCTTGTTTTGGATGGATTAAAATCAGATTAAAATTGAAAATATAGCCGTTTGAGTTGACTTTTATTAGACAAGTGGGATCCAATAACGGCTATATTTTCAATTTTAATTGAATTTTAATCCATCCCAAACAAGCTCAGAGTATAATTGCTTGCCTAATTTTAATTCTTGTATCAATTAATCATTGTCTTCTACTACGTCAATATCATAAATATTGCAAATTTCTAAAATATATCACATGTTGTCTTGTATAGTTTTCGAATAACATCATCTTCATACGAAATATGTTAAGAGTAAATGTCTTGTAAGTTATAGACATTTATCACATAAAAATGTGCATCATTAAAACCTTATTAGGAAAAATCCTAATTAAGGAAAATGAGTACATTATTCTTTTAAATACGCTACAAAAGTTGTCTCACTAAAATCATTGTCAAGAAAATTTAATGAAACAAAATTTTAGTCAAGGAAAAATAGTACAATACGTATGTACTCCCCCTTATAATAATTTCACTTGGATTATGATTCAAGCATATTAAATTCTTCATGGATAATATTAATAGTCATACTAGATGAGTTAACAATAACGTATTTCAAATTTCATGCATCTTCAAGGTAACATGATATGAAGTTGTGATTTTATCCACCACGATCTTTGCGAAATTACTATGTTAAGAGTTGCATATTACATATTACGACTTTATTTTTCTCATTTCCTTTTCACATAAGTATACACCTTTAGATTTTCGAGCTGCAGGTCTAGAAATATCAAGTTTTTCTAATAAATTTAATTTAGGATTGCGCCCTTTTTATTTGGCTGGTCATTACTTTGATCGATATATTTCAACGTATTTATTTCAGATCATGCAGTACATATGTGCAAAGTGTTGTTGACAACTTTTTCTTTTTCGATTCTATTTTTTTCTAATAATGACATAACTTTTTGAGATATCTCGACTTTCAACGTATCGCGATACGAGGACAATTCCGAGCAAGTATCCTTGATCGTTGAAAAGGGCATATGACTAGGTCACGAGTGAAGCGGGTCAAAGAAGTAATGAGACTACTTGCTCAAGATACGATGAACGAAATATCGATCACAACAAGCAAATGAACAAATTTCACGCTGGGCTTAGAAGAAAAAACACAATGGATCAACTTGGTCCACTAACGGACGAGAAAGCTAAAAAGAGTAACTATGCGACCCTAGGTATGCGACCGCATGCCTCTATATCGAGACTCGGAGGAGATTTTCTTTTGGAACTATGCAGCTGCATGTTCCAATACTATGCAGTCGAATAGTACAAATTCGGCAACGAATTTTCAATTTTTGGAAAGAATGTTATTTTATTTAAAACTCTAATTTTATGATAATTTTTGATATTTTGAATATTAATTCCGTTTTTAAATATGTTTTATGGGTCTCTTATAAATAGGACTCATTCCATTCATTATAAAGACACAATTTATTGAGAGATTAGTTGAAATGCATATTGTTTTCTTCTTGTTCTTCATCGAACTAATTCTAAACTTATCAAGAATTAAGTTTTTGTGGTATTCATTAGTAAGGTTCATGAGTTTTGTGATCATGTAGTCAACATATTGTCGACGATCGTTTTGATTATTTGGTTCAATAATTTATTGTGTCGAACTTTTCAAACGTTGATTCTTGACTTTCTTATGTTTGTTCTAATTTGTCGTGGGTTATATAGCTGTTATTGTTACATGGGTTCGCATCAATTGGTATCAGAGTAAGGCTCCAAAAATCAAGGTTATATCTTTTTTTTTCTTTTGTTTGAATCTTTGTTTTTCATTCTCCATGTTTTTCGCGTTTTTCAATTTTTTTGTCTCCAATCCATAAAAATTCCAAAACTTGTTTGTGTGCTAATTTAGCATCCAAATTATTTTTGTTTCTTTTACTGATATCTAGTTGAATTTTCTAGCAAAAAAATGAAAATTTGGAAATCTGCCAGCAGCACACAATTTCATTTTTTTGAGTAAAAATAATTTCAAATTTAAAAGCGTCCAATTCAAATTCAAGAAATACTTTCTTGAATTTATCATCAGCATTTAATTCAAAACTCAAATTCCTACCTTCTTGAATTATTTTAGATCACGTTCCTTACTCAATTAAAGAGTTAAATTTTGATTGAAATCGAATTAAATTTTTGAAGCACTTGTAAGAAAGCATTGAGTGGAAAAATGTAGAGTTGTGAGATTAACAGAGGGAAAAATCCAATTTGAGTAATATATGAATGTATACACGTGATGCAAATATTAAATTTGATTTAGAATGTCGCATAGAAACAAATCTACTTCAAGCATGAATAATAATCAATTTTTTTTTTTTTTTTTTTTTTGTGTGTGGAAGTCTTCACTTGTGGCGGAGGAATACCGTGGTTACAAATGATATAAATGAAATCAATAAAGAAGGAACTACTACTCGCCGACAGTGAAAGTAAAGAATAAAAGAAAAGTAGTAAAAAAAAAACTACTACTCCTCTTACAAAAGGAACAAGTTAAAGCAAAAATAAAAGTAAAACCAAAATACAAATACCTAAACTCTAGTGTTGGGCAAACCATATCTATCAATCTAAACAAGCGCTCTGATATGTTATGATAGGTCGGCTGATCCATAGTTCGGTATCTACGATGATGCCAACCCTCGGTAGCAAGTGCATCTGTAATTTGGTTCCTCTCTCTGAAGATGTGGGAAAACATATATCTGCTAAAGAAAACGATATCTGCAATCTATTTGAATATCCCCTGGATAGGCCACGGTCCGCCACATCTGGTGATGCAGTGAATGGCAACAGTCGAGTCTGACTCAACCCAAATATCTGACAAACCAAGATCTCTAGTCAGTAGTATCTCATCACGAATAGCCCTAAGTTCTGCCTCTAAATCATGCATTGTCCATATGAAGTTGAGAAAATTCTGATACAATTTCCTGCGTAGTCCCTGATGATGCATCCCCCACTCGCAAATCCTTCATTGACATAACCATCGATGTTGATCTTGACAGATCCAAATGATGGAGTGCGCCACAAAACCATGATAGGAAGAAGAGATGGGAGGAGAGTCAAAGAAATACCAAAAATTTTTGCAAGTTGCATGTTATTACGCCAATGTAACGGTCGGAATAGTCCACCAATATGGAGGAAGGATACCATACGGTAAACTCTTCAGATAATACGTCTCGAGCTCATACGTATGTTCACGTGCTTTGCATTATTCCTCTCAATCCAAAGAAACCCAAAAATCAATAGAGGAATAATTATGCGAATGTGCCCGGTCCTTGTAAACTGTCCAGAATACCCCCATCTCAAAAATCTATGTCTGAAACTCTCTCTTGTACTCATGGTAATCTGAAATAAAGCCCTAAAATGTTGCCAAACATGATCTGAAATGTTGCTATCAATAAAAATATGAGTGATGGTCTCAATCTCTGAACAACACTGACATCAAGAAGCCAACTGACTGTCGATCCTCCTCTGGATAATGACATCAACTGGTATTAAATCCTGCCACAGTCTCCAACAGAAGAACGAAACGGTAGTAGGTATGATAGGGCTCCATAGTAGTCGAAATGAATCCTGAACTGGCCTGTTAGAGCGGATCAGCTGCCATGTTGATTTAGTATTAAATCTACTATCTAATGTGGTCCTCTAGAAAATGCGATCTAAGGCATTAAGACATAGTGGAATGGTCGCGATCTGCTCTACCATAGTTGATGGAAGATCATGTAGTAATTGCCCAAAATCTCATCTAGTCTCCTCGAAAAAGTCATGCACCGTCGCAGATGTATGCTGTCTGTGTGGAAAAATGGATGCCAATGTAGAATTATCCATCCAACAATCATGCCAAAAGATCTGCCATATCCCAAGACGCCACGTAATGTGTGTCTGGGTGCATGGTCCAAATTTCTCCAGTCTCATCCAAATAGGAGAAGCTGAGTAAGGAACTGCTGTAAGCAACGAAAATGTCCCTATACAATATTTGGCCGGTATAACCTGAGCCCAAAGAGAACTCTGAGACCTGAACAACCACCATAGTTTCAATGAAAATGTGTCCACCATATCCTGTAATCGTCTAAAACCTAGACCTCACTCGTCAGCAGGAAGGTAAATCGCCTTCCAACTTCGCCCATGTAAACGACGCCCATGATCCTTAAAATCCCATAAGAATCGCGCAAATATACTCTCCAACCTTTTCAGAATGACCTTAGGAGGTCACATAATCTGGAATAGATACAATGGTATAGAGGAAAGAACATATCTCAATAGAGTAATCCTACCACCAGGAGAAAGAAGGCTTCAGCCCATCTAGAAATTCTACTCCTAACCTTCATAATGAGATCATCATATAAACATAGGGACTCCCAAATATGTGAACGGTTGTCTCTAATGCGAAAATCCAGTCAAATCCACTAACCTCCGTATCTGGATATCAGATGCCCGCCTAGGTAATATAAAATCACTCTTGTCTCTATTCACCAATTGGTCTGAGACCCCCTCGTAGTGTTCCAAACAATCGATGACCCTTCTGATAGACTTCTTCTGTCCATTGGGAAATATAATCATATCATCAGCAAAAGCAAGATGAGAGACAAGAGTACTACCTCCCTGTCGATACTGCATACTAGGATATTTCTGAAACCTCTGAGTAAGTAATCGTGAAAAGTAATCCACAACAATAATAAATAAGGATGGAGAGATATGATCTCCATGTCTGAGTCCTGACGATGAAGAATAGAAACCACATGGTCTCCCATTCAGAAGCACTGAGAATCGACACTCCTATATACAACGTCTGATTCGATCAATCCACAACTGGTCAAAACTAAACGCCTCTAGAATAGAATAAATGAATCCCCAATCCATACGATCATATGCTTTAGCCATGTCAAGCTTCAGCATAACATTCCCTCTACGCATTCTATTATCCAACGTGTGTAGAAGCTCCTGAGTCAACAAAATTTTGTCCCCAATAAGTCGACCGGGGACAAATCCACTCTATTGTGGAGAAATAATATAAAGCAGAAATGAACTCAATCTGTTGTTCAACAGTTTTGTGATAATCTTATTGAACACCGTACACAGGCTGATAGGTCGGTAATTCATCAATCTACAAGCATTCTCCCTCTTCGGAAGCAAAATAATAGACGTATCAGCAAATCCACTCGGCAAATGACCACCCTCAAAGAAATCAATGATTGCATTGTATACATCATCCTATATAACATCCCAACAGTATTGGTAGAATAGTGATGAAAATCCATCAAGGCCCGCATCACTATCAGCATCAATACTGAAAACAGCCTCCTGCACCTCATCAATTAAAGGGAGACGGCTCAGCGCTATATTGTCTGCCTCCGTCAGTATCCTAAGTATGACATCAGGACAGATATACTCCAAAGGCTATGAAGGAGCAGATAATAATTCCTGGAATAATAATCAAGTTAACATGTCAAATAAGGTGATACGATGATTTGAAAGGTTATTTGAGGATGTGAGAGACAGATTGGATAGGCAAAATACATTGCTTGCTAATTTTACATAGAAAACAACCTAGAGAAATTTCTGACGCAATGAGGCAAGGAAGGCAGAATCATAGAGCGAATTTTGCTGGTGAATTTGGCCCCTGTTTGAGCGACATTAAAATTCATATTCTCATTCTCATTCTTCTACTCATTTTCAACTACACATTTTTCAATAAAATAATATTTTTATCACATCAATAAATTTTCCTTCTTTTTCAACCACACATTCTCCACCAATCTACTATTTCAAAATACATTGTTCCAAAATAATGTGACTCAAACACACCTTTAACGCGGATAGTAATATTAATGAGGATGCATTGGTGGATGTTGAATTGTGAAGAATCAGATATAAAGGAGTTAGGCATGAAATGTGGGGGTAGAGAGCATGTTGGAGATGGCGTTGATAGAAGTATGGACAATATCAAAATGACAATTCCGTCATTCAAAGAAAGTGGAGTATGCAGTGAGGAAGTTGTGGGTTACACGACGAGCTCTTAATGCTCAAATCAAAATGGATTACTTGGAGCAACAAATGGAGAACATATTTCATAAGAGATACCACGTCAACAATAAGGTATGTAGTATGATTATCAATGGGGATAGTTGTACCAATGTGGCTAGCACTACACTTGTTGAAAAATTGAGATTAATTGTGCTAAAACATCATATGCCTTACAAATTGCAAGGGTCGAATGAATGAGGAGAGGTTAAATTGAATAGAAGAATGTTAGTGAGTTTCTCAATTGGGCAGTATCATGATGAAATGATGTGTGATGTAATTTCTATGCAAGTCGGGTATATTTTGTTGGGGGATGTTATGACAATATGATAGGAAGTTGATTCATAACGGGTACAAAAATAGGTACCGTTTTACTAAGGATGTGAAATATATTACTCTTGCGTCATTGACACCACAACAAGTGTATGAAAATCAAATCAAATTGAAAAGTGAGAGAAAAAAAGATTGAGAGAAAAAGGGAGTGAGATTGATCTTTCACGACAAGAGATCAAGAGAAAAAAGAGTAGAGCCACAAGAAAGAAAAGAAAGATGCATTTATTGAGAGGAGAGAAAAATCAAAAGTGAGTTTTTATGCAAAAAAAATTGTGAGATTGAGAGGGTTTTAGTGAGAACTAACAAACTTGTCCCCAGTTTGGATATTTCTTTATTGCAGGAACTCAAATACTCGTTCCATGAAGACTTAAGCCCTGTTTGGTCCGGATTAAAATCTGATTTTAATCCAAATCAAAGTCAAACAATCAATATTAACCATATTTTTCATGGGTCCCACAACTTTTCAATCACACATTTTAAAAATTTCTATCACAATCTACTAAAAATTAAATTTTAATTTCCACCAAACACCTTCTTATTTAGTGGTATACCACCCATTGAGTATCCAATTGATTCTATGCAAGTGGAGAATTTGATGAGCTTTGAAGGAGAAGCATTCAATTATGGCACGGTAAAGAATCAATACCACATACATAGGTTAGATGATGGTCTAGCATCTAGTAATATTTTTTCACATGGGGTATTCACTTTTACACATATTAATGCATTTAATATTTATATGAGTCATATGCATTCATAGGCAATCAATTACTAGTTAATGATATTCTAGTATGTTGCAAGAAATTAATTGAGCATGATAGACGTTTGGGGTGTATTGTTGGTGATTTGAGGCATGAGAATCTATATTTCAATCTTGAAGTCCTTAACTATTTTGGTTTGAATTTATTGAATCTGTTGGGAACCAATTTAGTATCCGCTACTACTTGTACTAGACGATTTGATATGGTTTAAATCCGTTAGCTTTATTTGGTTTAATTCCTTTAACTATTATTGTAAGTGGTAACTTATATGGAAAGTAGCGGATTAAATTATATGCATCTCAAGGTAATAAAAGGAAGATGCATAAAGTATTTGAACTAGGTAATCTTGGGTTTAGGTG